>PIJE02000865.1:61519-156596 GCA_002895965.2 Coryphaenoides rupestris
AGGCGCCCTAAACCATGTACCAGATACCTAGACATTGAACAGACCAGGTAGCCTAAAACCATGTACCAGGTACCTAGACATTGACCAGACCAGGTATCCTAAAACCATGTACCAGATACCTAGACATTGAACAGACCAGGTAGCCTAAAACCATGTACCAGGTACCTAGACATTGACCAGACCAGGTAGCCTAAAACCATGTACCTAGACATTGACCCAGGAAAGCAACAGCCTTTCTGTCTTCTTGTGAGCCGTCTTTCATCTGCTTGTGAAACCTCTTCTCCCACCTCACTTCTACTTCTTTTCTACTTTACATTTCTATTTTAGCTCCTCTCTCTCGGGTGCATTCTCCATATAATGTGTATATAAATAAAATAAATATATAGGCCTGCTTCAAGGAGAAACTCTACAGTGAATGGCGTGTGAATACTGAAGCTCTGGCCTAGATATCACCGTTCGCTTGCGACATATTTATATTTAATGCAAATGCGGGGGTGATAATTTATGATATGTAGACATGGTCGCTGAGCAGGTGAACCAGCCCGCTGTCATAGCTTGTGTTTCACCCTATCCAACACATCTGTCGGCACGGTTACGCATCGCTCCGGTGGGACGTGTCAAGGTTACACGCTGGGAGACTCACAGCATCAAAGAAAACAGCGCTAACGTTCAGCGTGATGGCTGCTCATAAACAAACCTATTGTTGGTCCCGTGATGGGATACAACCATTAACTTGTATACACACCGTTGTCGAACAGCCAAGCAGTAAATATGAAGGATGAACGAAGGAAAAGAGGGTAGGTGTAGTGCAGTCGGGGTTTCAGGTGAGGTAACGACTGACTGTTCAGGTAAATAAGTGATTCAAATCCAATACGGATAAATGATAGCCGAAATAAACAAACAAACAAACAAGTAAATGAACAAATACGTCAAGAGAGACATCGTGGCTGTTTGTTCACAACCACTTGAGAAGCCTATTAAACACCCCCCCCCAGCGGTGCACAATTACGGAAGACTAATTTAATCTCTTGCGCCCACGGGTATACGTGGAGAAAATCTGCACACACCGCACAGTACAGCGGCCAAAACAGACACACAAGCACCAAAGAAGAACTGTATGTACTGGCCAAGAACCAGAACCATACAGCAAGTCAAGTCACTTCTATTTGTATAGTCCTTAATCACAGTTACAGTCCCAAGGTCTTTACAGGCCATATTATTAAGGGCCACATGATTATGACACTCCCCTAGCCCTAGCCACCCTAAGGACAAGAAGAGACTCCCTTAATTAACAAGGAAGCAATATGGAGAAGGAACGCAGAGCGGGGGATCCCTCCTTCCAGGGATGGTTGGGAGTGCAATGGCGGTCATGTGGGCATGAAAAGGAGTCCTGTGTGTTCGGGTACAGCCGATATGTGCTGTCTCAGGCCCATTACGAGCTCCACTGGTTTCATGTGGCAGAGCTACTGTTACCATTATGTAAAGTATCGGCCCCCGGCTCGCTTTCGCAGAGGCCGCCCTTCAATCGACACGGAACACAGGCTCATATCATATGATCCGATCTCCATAGCGTCTGAACTAGGATCCATTACCCAGAGACTGAGTTTTGTCCTCCAAGTTATCGAGGTGAGGTTTTATTAAAAGAGCTTATAAAAAAAAATCTGCTATCTGACATTGGGTTAATTGCCTGGAAAATTACTTGTGCCGACATTAACCGATATCCCGCTCCCGGGTTTCATGATCCCCGAGCAACAGACTAGCATAGAAACAACATCACAGGCACAACAAACATCATCATCGTATGAAATGAGTGACATGTTCTAAAAACAGGAGCAGTGACTCACACCGCAAGCCCCGCCCCCACCGCCAGCCAGGGACAGCCTGGGCGGGCGGCGTGCGTCTTTTCCTCAGCTGTGAGGCGTCAGGAGTCACATTGTTTTAATAACGCGCTATGAACAGTATGCTGCTGCATATGCCAGCGGGTGTGTGTGTGTGTGTGACTCGTGTCTGTGTGTGTGTGTGTGTGTGTGTGTGTGTGACTCGTGTCTGTGTGTGTGTGTGTGCGCGCGCATGCACACACATCAATGTGTAGACATGTTTGGCAGCTGTTGTGTGTGTGTGTGTGTGTGTGTGTGTGTGTGTTTGTGTGAGTGTGTGTGTTTGTGTGAGTGTGTGTGTTTGTGTGAGTGTGTGTGTTTGTGTGAGTGTGTGTGTTGCCGCAATATGTTGAGAAAACATCAGATTCCAATACAACACAAACTAGGATTTAAATGCAACATATGTAGGTGTATATGTGTGTGTGTGTGTGTGTGTGTTTCTATTTGACTGCAAATGTGCACACCTCAGTTGGTGTGCAAATGCTTATCGGTGCCCATAATGTGTGTGCGTGTGTATATGTGTGTGCGTGTGTATGTGTGTGTGCGTGTGCGCGTGTGTGTGAGGGTGATGTTAGGTGTCGATTCTGTCGAAATGAGGGAGAAATTAATTAAACAGACGAGGAGCTATGATGAAGCAGCAGAACAGAGAGACAGCGAGAGGAGGGAGAGAGATGAGGAGGTGAGATGGAGAGGGAGGAGAGGGAGGAGAGAAGGAGAGGAGAAGGAGAAGGAAAGGAGAGGGGAGAAGGAGGAGGAGGGGAGAGGAGGAAATTTAGGGTGAGACGGGAGGGAAGGAAAAATGAATGGAGGGGGAGAGGACAGAAGGGAAGGAGGAGGAGAGATAATGAGAGAGAAAAGAAGGAGTCGAGGAGAGAAAGTGGAACAATTTTCACAATAAGGTTGGATGGTGTGTGTGTGTAAAAAAAGAAGGTTTTAAATTGTGTTCATTTGTCACGTTTACATTTGTCAGGTCAGTGGACTACGGCGAGCACACGGGGACAAACGTCCTCCTGCTGCAGGCGGAGCAGCAGGGAGGAGGAGGAGGAACGTGACTCAGCCCAACGAGGAGGAGACAAAAAATAAAGAAACATACTAAATGCGGCAAGAGAGCATCTGCAGTACAGAGCAGCTGCTACATTGCTCCTCCTCCTCCTCCTCCCATGACTCTGTCACTCCTCCTCCTCCTCCTCCCATCACTCTGTCACTCCTCCTCCTCCTCCTCCCAATCACTCTGTCACTCCTCCTCCTCCTCCTCCCATCACTCTGTCACTCCTCCTCCTCCCATCACTCTGTCACTCCTCCTCCTCCTCCCATCACTCTGTCACTCCTTCTCCTCCCATCACTCTGTCACTCCTCCTCCTCCCATCACTCTGTCACTCCTTCTCCTCCCATCACTCTGTCACTCCTCCTCCTCCCATCACTCTGTCACTCCTTCTCCTCCCATCACTCTGTCACTCCTTCTCCTCCCATCACTCTGTCACTCCTCCTCCTCCCATCACTCTGTCACTCCTCCTCCTCCCATCACTCTGTCACTCCTCCTCCTCCCCATCACTCTGTCACTCCTCCTCCTCCCATCACTCTGTCACTCCTTCTCCTCCCATCACTCTGTCACTCCTCCTCCTCCTCCCATCACTCTGTCACTCCTCCTCCTCCCCATCACTCTGTCACTCCTCCTCCTCCCATCACTCTGTCACTCCTCCTCCTCCCCATCACTCTGTCACTCCTCCTCCTCCTCCCATCACTCTGTCACTCCTCCTCCTCCCATCACTCTGTCACTCCTCCTCCTCCCATCACTCTGTCACTCCTCCTCCTCCCATCACTCTGTCACTCCTCCTCCTCCCATCACTCTGTCACTCCCCCTCCTCCTCCTCCCATCACTCTGTCACTCCTCCTCCTCCTCCCATCACTCTGTCACTCCTCCTCCTCCTCCCATCACTCTGTCACTCCTCCTCCTCC
Organism: Coryphaenoides rupestris; assembly: GCA_002895965.2. NCBI lineage: Eukaryota > Metazoa > Chordata > Actinopteri > Gadiformes > Macrouridae > Coryphaenoides > Coryphaenoides rupestris. The sequence goes on from PIJE02000865.1 coordinate 65,353, forward strand.
CATCACTCTGTCACTCCTCCTCCTCCTCCCATCACTCTGTCACTGCCTCCTCCTCCCCATCATCTGTCACTCCTTCTCCTTCCCATCACTCTGTCACTCCTCCTCCTCCTCCCATCACTCTGTCACTCCTCCTCCATCACTCTGTCACTCCTCCTCCTCCTCCCATCACTCTGTCACTCCTCCTCCTCCCCATCACTCTGTCACTCCTCCTCTTCCTCCCATCACTCTGTCACTCCTCCTCCTCCTCCCAACACCGTCACTCCTCCTCTTCCCATCACTCTGTCACTCCTCCTCCTCCCCATCACTCTGTCACTCCTCCTCCTCCCATCACTCTGTCACTCCTCCTCCTCCCATCACTCTGTCACTCCCTCCTCCTCCCCATCACTCTGTCACTCCTCCTCCTCTCCCATCACTCTGTCACTCCTCCTCCTCCCTCCCATCACTCTGTCACTCCTCCTCCTCCCATCACTCTGTCACTCCTCCTCCTCCCATCACTCTGTCACTCCTCCTCCTCCCATCACTCTGTCACTCCTCCTCCTCCTCCCATCACTCTGTCACTCCTCCTCCTCCCATCACTCTGTCACTCCTCCTCCTCCCCATCACTCTCCTCCTCCTCCTCCTCCCATCACTCTGTCACTCCTCCTCCTCCTCCTCCCCATCACTCTGTCACTCCCCCTCCTCCCATCACTCTGTCACTCCTCCTCTTCCTCCTCCCCATCACTCTGTCACTCCTCCTCCTCCCATCACTCTGTCACTCCTCCTCTTCCTCCTCCCCATCACTCTGCCACTCCTCCTCCTCCTCCCTGTCACTCCTCCTCCTCCTCCTCCATCACTCTGTCACTCCTCCTCCTCCTCCCCATCACTCTGTCACTCCTCTTCCTCCTCCCATCACTCTGTCACTCCTCCTCCTCCCATCACTCTGTCACTCCTCCTCCAACCACTCCTCCTGGAGTCATGCCACTGTCCCTCCCTCCATCACTACCCATTCTCTCTCTCTCTCTCTCTCTCTCTCTCTCTCTCTCTCTCCCTCTTGCAGTTCCATCACTGCATCGTTCTCTCTCTCTCTTGTCCAGTGTCTCTTTACACTTGGTACTTTACCGAGCCTCTGACACACACACACACACACACACACACACACACACACACACACACACACACACAAAGCATTAGTGTGTGGTCACAGTCCAGAGAATGGTTCTGCCGCAGTCTGCATTAGAGAGAGAGAGAGAGATAGAGAGAGACCATGAGAGAATGGCAGGGAGAGAGAGAAATGACCAATCATGTTGCTTTGTTCAGCACAATCATTGCTTACAACCAATTAGTAGACATTGCTCATTTGCATAAACATTGAAATGATACAAAGCTGGTTGAAGATCCCCTTTAACCCCGACCTGCTCCCGAATGACATGCACCTTTAAAAAAAACTCACTGCTGGATAAAAACATCAAAATAGAAATAGGAGATGGTAATAGATAGATAGTAGATAGTAGATCCATTCACACCGCAAGCCTTGGTGCTCAATTCGGATTTATCGCTCAGATCCGATCTTTTTTGTGAACCGGATTCCATCAGATTCCAGCGTGAACCGTGAACCCCAGTCTTGAACTGACCCGCAGGTGACGACGATGGCGCAGGCAGCATGCTGTGGGACGCAAAGTAAACACGGAGACCACTGGAGAAGTCAGCGTTGACAGTTTAATTCATAAGTTGATGTGCAGTAGACGCTGCAGTGGATTGCTGAGCGGATGATAAGGAGGGGTGTGGAGAAAAGGAAGCCACGTTTTGAATGACAGATTGTGTCACTGTGCTGTCCCTTCACTGACCACCTCCATCACAGCTGTCCTCCATGTTGGCGTTCACCGAGTGACTCGAACCGGCGCCCTGACTTGTGACAAATGTCGATCTAGAGCGATGTAAAAGTCGCATTGAATTCCGATACGACCGATCACACTGAGGTCGCGTTGCAAAAAAAATCAGGCCTGTATCCGATTTAGGACCACATATGAAAGCGGCGGTGACTGTTATGGGACACACTGTTTCCATGCAATGTGAAGGAAGGAAGGAAGGACTAAATGTGACTTATAAACTCATATAAGTCACATTTTCCTGCTACGTTTTCTGGTTCATGTAAGACAGACGGAGTTCATGTCGGCGGACAGCAGCAGTGCTATAGCGTGTGCAGCGTGAGGCTATGGTGGTCCTCAGGGGGTCTTACACCAGGCTGCTTCTTTAAGGAACGCTGCAGGAGCCATGCTTCTGCTCCTGTGGTGAGAATCACAATCATCACCCCTCCACCCTCCCCCACATCACCCCCACCCTAACACAAATCAGCTCACACCCCTGCGTGTGTGTTTCCAGGGTAGAGTAAATCCTTGGTTTGGATGAAGATTTGCGAGTGCACACCCCCACTCCTCTCCTCATCACCTCTCGTCTCCTTTCTCCCTCTCTCCATATTTCACCTCCTCTGTCACACCGAGGGTCTCCTCTGTCCCTTAACTTCTCCTTCTCCTCCCCCTTTCCTCTATCCTCTTTATGGCATCCTCCTCTCGCCCTCCCTCTCCTCTCTTGCCTTCCCCTCGTCTGCCCTCCTCATTTCCATCTCAACTCCTCTATCTTCCCTTCTCTCCTCCCCTTCCTTCTCTTCTCTCTCATCCCTTATCTCCTCTCTCCTCCCTTCTCTCCTCTCCGTCCTCCCCGTCCTTCTCTTCCCTTCTCTCATCACTTATCTCCTCTCTCCTCCCTTCACGTCCTTCATCTCTCCTGCCTCCTGCTCTCTCTCCACCTCCTCTCTCCCCCACCCCCCTCGCTCCTCCTCCTCTCGTATGCCCACCCCTGCCAATTCTATTATTTTGCACCTCCTCTCCCCCCTCTTTCTCTCTCTCCATTCTCTCTCTCTCCCCTGTTGCAGCAACATGCTCCAGGCCCTGATGCACAGCAAGAGACAGAGAGAGATAAGGTGCATTTTCCATTTCCATCTATTGCAAATGTTAAGCGAATTTCCAGAAAACCTTCCCATCCACGACTGTTTTGCAAATAAATATCAGGAGATGAGGAAATGAAAGCTTGTCACTAACATGACAGCGATAGGACATTTACTCACTGAATCAGTTTCCATTGCCCTTAGTCGCATATACCTTTGATTGATTGTTTTAACAGATGGATGGAAACACACCTGTGGACAGATTGATGATTGAGATGATGGAGTGAGATAGAGAGAGAGAAAGATATAGAGAGAGAGATCGGGAGATGGGAGAGAGAGATAGAGAGAGAGAGAGAGGGACGGTACGATAGAGAGGGTGTGGGGGCATGGAAGAGAAGAAATGGGAAGGACAGAGTGAGGGGGAGAACACAAGTTAGGAGAAGCCACGGTGGCTAAGTGTCCTATATCTGTCACCTCCACGCATGAGGGAGGACAGCCCTCTCCGGACCCAGGCTTCCCTGCTCGTGACTGGGCATCCCCCGTCTCTCCTGGGACCGCACACGTGGAGCTCCGGACCAGACAGCCTGTGTCACGACTCCATGGAAAACAGACCTAGACTTACCTAATGCATAGTGCTGGGTACCTAATACATAGCGCTGGGTACCTAATACATAGCGCTGGGTACCTAATACATAGCGCTGGGTACCTAATACATAGCGCTGGGTACCTAATACATAGCGCTGGGTACCTAATACATAGCGCTGGGTACCTAATACATAGCGCTGGGTACCCAATGCTTAGCACTATGTACCTAATACTTAGAAGAAGAATCCTTAGAAAGAATGAAGCTGCTCCCAGGGTCTCTCACGCTAAAAATATAAAACTATAAACGCTAGAATACCAAATACCAGACCACTCTCTGCATGATAGAGTCTGAAAGGAAGCTAAGATTACCTGGCATGCAGAGAGAAACAGAATACTGGAAATAAGAGCAAAGTACACAATGGTAATAGAAGTCAATGAGCAGGGAGAGAGAGAGAGAGAGAGAGAGAGAGAGAGAGAGAGAGAGAGAGAGAGAGAGAGAGAGAGAGAGAGAGAGAGAGAGGAGGGAGAGCAAGACAGAGAGAGAGAGAGAGAGAGAGAGAGAGAGAGCGAGAGAGGGAGAGAGAGAGAGAGAGAGGAGAGAGGAGAAGAGAGAGAGAGAGGAGAGAGAGAGAGAGGAGGGAGCAGAAAGGAGGAGAGCGAGACAGAGAGAGAGGGAGAGAAGAGAGAGGAGGGAGAGCAAGACAGAGAGAGAGAGAGAGAGAGAGAGAGAGAGAGAGAGAGAGAGAGAGAAGAGAGAGAGAGAGAGAGAGAAGGAGAGACAAGAGAGAGAGAGAGAGAGGGAGAGAGAGAGAGAGAGAGAGAGAGAGAGGAGAGAGAGGAGGGAGAGCGGTTGTGAGAGGATGTGACAGAAAGAGGGGGAGGGGGGGAGGGAGGGAGGGGAGGGAGAGACAGAAATAGCTCTATAGTTGGTATCTGAGCAGGGGTGGGAGGTGTCAGCGTGATGTGGAGTGGGAGGAGAGATCAGAAGGAGAGAGAGCCTATAAACACCAACACAAGGACACCACCATCAGCATCACCACCACCATCACCACCATTTCCTCTGGTCTACATCCACCTCCACCTCCCTCCTTCGCCACCACCACCATGTCCACCTCTACCTCCAGCACCTCTGCCACCATCTGAAAAAGACCTGTCAACCGAGAGGCTGGAGCCCCATTAGAATTGTCAAAAGAATACGTCATAAGTCCTAACTACCTTACCTTAACCCAATCGCGAGGCCAAGGAAACATGTAAAGGAGAAGTCATAAGGACTTAGGAAAGGACAACTGCGCTGTTAAGAGAATCCGGCTCCACTTACACTAAGATACGTCATTATGCGACGGCGCATGTTATGGACGTGGGTCTGCTGTGGTGAAATTACAAAATATATTAGAAATATATTAATTCATTACCAACATTGGAATTGACATTAAAAAGCTATATAGGCGACCAGTATAAGAGTCACAAAAGTGAAACGAAATGCTTGACACTTTGGTGGAGCTGGATGGAGGTGACTCTTACCGGCCACAACCTGTTTCTCTAATTCCTCTATTTTTCTTCTTTCTTTTGTTCTTTCTCGGTCTGACAGGTGGTGTAACTTTGCCGTAAACTTTCCAGCTCGTTAGAACGGTGGCGTTAGCCGTGTGGAGCAGAGACGTGCGAGGGGTCCATAATGAACCGACTGGCAGACGTCTGAAAGTTTTGATGTTTGTGTAGTTTCTCCGACTCCTGGCCGCTAACAAGACCGCCAGTCCTGCCGCTGAGGACCGCTTTGGCTCTGAGCGGCTAGCGCTACAAAGAGCCTCCGCAACAGCTTGTTAGCGGCTACGCTAACACAGGCTCAAGGCCATGGGAATCCAAGCTAACCACATCCGCCAGGCTTGGTAACACACACTCACACACACACATATCTTGATAAAAGAGTTTATATAAAATACATAGATGTACATCGTTACATGAATGATTATAGGATCATGAACAAAGTTTGACTTGTATTCTTACATTATTAAAAACACACACCAGCAGATGTATGCCAGTGTGTCGATGCTGAACACACAGCAGAGTGCTGGTGTGCGTGTGTGTGTGTGTGTGTGTTTGTGTGTGTGTGTGTGCATGTACACAGATCTACAAGCCTGCGCTTCTGCACACACACACACTTTCATCTCGCAACATGCTGTGAACTACATTATTGATCTAATTTATTTCTCTTGCACACACACACACACAAACACACACACACACACACACCATAGATCCCAGAGAGGAAGAGGAGATGAAGAAGATGATCTAAACCAATGTTAAAACTGGAACACGCTACACACATTGAGACAAACACACACACACACACACACACACACGTATGTGTATACACAACGCCAAACAGATCAGGATTCTATGCTAACCGGCCGGGATGACAGGAAGTATCTCTCTGTGACAGGAAGCAGGGCAGGCGCCTGTTAGCATGCGCAGCGTTCCGCTGACTAATGACATTTATACACACTCTGTGCGCGCCACTCCGGGACTCACCCTCGTAATACGTCCTGTAAACAGGCGCTGGTACTACACACTCATGAATCTATCGTGGTGGTGTTTATAGAGAAGGCTGGCACCAATCAAACACTAACACACAGAGAGAGAGAGAGAGAGAGAGAGAGAGAGAGAGAGAGAGAGAGAGAGAGAGAGAGAGAGAGAGAGAGAGAGAGAGGGGAGGCTACTCTGTCTCGCGATGAGGAGGTTTTGCTCCAACTCTCCAGATAAATAAACCAAAACACGGCGCCATCATCATCATCATCTCTTCCGGACAGGATCAGAGGTCAAAGGTCAGAGGTGAGTCGTGTACAGGAAGTACCTCTCTCTCTCTCTCTGCCTTCAACCCCGTCTCTTTCTCTCTCACCCTCTCTCTCTCTCTCTGCCTTCAATCTCCTCTTTCTCTCTTTCTCTCTCACTGCCTTCTCATTCCCCACCCTCTCGCTCTCGCTCTCTCTCTCTCTCTCTCTCCCTCTCCCTCTCCCACCGTCTCCCTCATCCCTCTCTTGATATCATTAACATCACCTATCTCCCCTCTCTCTCCTTCCCTTTCGACCGCTCTCTCACCCCGTTTCCCCCTCTCTAAACTCTCTCTCATCCCCCTCTCCCCTCCCCTCTATCCCGCTGCACACCCCCCCCCCCCCCCCCACCTGTTCTAACTCTAGCTGTGTCTCTGTTTCCCATCTCCCCACAGCGGGTAGGAACAGAAACATGTAACTGAAATATCTGAGCCTCAGGTAGAGAGAGAGAGAGAGAGAAAGAGAGAGAGAGACAGAGAGAGAGGGAGGGAGAGAGAGAGAGAGAGAGAGCATATTTGCAGTTTCAACAATTGAGTGTATCTCTCAAAGCGGTAAGTAATATTTGTGGATGCGAGGCGTGTTCATGGTCTGCCAGGGCGGTCTGTGGATTTGTGTGAGAGCTGGGGAAAAAAAAACAACTGATCCGGGTGTAAATTGCTCAGAAATTGCAGAGAGTGCCCAGAGGTAGACAGAGAATCTGGATTACTGAGAGACTGAAGTACAAGAGAGACAGAATGGAGAGCAAAGGGACAGAGAGAGATAGAGTACACAGTACATTGAATAAAGAGAGACATTAGTATTATGCATAACAGCTAAAGGAAGCAGAAATACAGACAGAAAGTCTCTGTGTGTGTGTGCGTGTGTGTGTGTGTGAGTGTGTATGTGTGCGTGTGTGTGTGTGTGTGTGTGTGTGTGTGTGTGTGTGTGTGTGTGTGGTGTGTGTGTGTGTGTGTGTGTGTGTGTGTGTGTGTGTGTGTGTGTGTGTGTGTGTGTGTGTGTGTGTGTTCGTGGCGTGTTAGAGAATAGAGTTGTCCAGCATACCAAAAGCATTAAGTCAATTTTCATTTGTAAACCGAACTGGGGTCAAACTCATTCAATCAAAGGTCAATTGACCTACTCAGCCTATCGTCAAGATCGTTGCCAGGGCAACAGGAGTCAGAATGCAGCTTAACAACCAGCGGCCAATAGAATCATTTCCAGGCAGCGGAGCAGAGCTGATTGCCCCTGGTTGGCAGGCTAACCTCTTTAAAATGAGCTGACGCTCAATATAACTTCACTGCACTTTGAAATGTCATAGGGCCACTATTGTAGTAAAACTAAATGTGTGTGTAACTGTATCGTAATCTGTGTATAATCAGATTTATACATGTAAAATAATCAGATTTTGTTATATATTTTGATTGTGTGTTGTGTGTAAAATTGTAGAGGTTCAATAGTGTGAATATACATGTACAGGTTTTGTAGATGGTGTGTATATTTGCATACATTTGTACAGGTTTTATAGATTGTGTGTATAATTGTGTACATTTGTACAGGTTTTATAGATAGTGTGTGTATATTTGCTGGTAAAGTAAAGAGATATAGCAGGTGTCTGAGTGCGGCCAGGCCCATACTTTCAGAAGCCTTTTCAAAGCTCTGTCCACACACACAAAAGCAGCATTATGGTCACTTTATCTGGAGCAGTCTGGGGGGGTTCAGATTACAACACAATCATACGTATCATCAAGCATCAAACCCCTCAGGTTTAGTGTTCGTGCTTTTCCCCGCTACACCACGTTTTCAAGTGTCTCCCCTTGGGAGGTTTGTTGTTGGAATTCTAGGATTAGTTTTGTCGACAAATAAAAGTGTAATCTCTTGGGCAGGTCAAAAACGCCACGGAGTCGTTTAACAGTTTGAGTCAGGTTTGAGCTGCTGATATAATGGTGTTTTGGGCCCAGCGTGGCGGACGGGGGTTGAGAGCGTGAGGGGGAAGGAGTCGCTAACCGGCGCAGAACGAAAACAATCACGGCCGGGGGTCTCCGGAGATCAACCACGGAGAGGAGGAAGAAAAACTGAGAGGAGTGCGAGGAGGAGAGGAGAGATTAGCGGAAAACAATGCGGTGACATCCAAAATGTCAACGGTCCTCGAGGTGAAGTCCCGAAGCGAAACATTAATTCAGCCGTCACTTTGTTGTTCCCTTTGGACTCATTTTGGCTTCATAAACAGGCTGAATATTTCAAATATAACGTGATTTAAAGCTGTGATGATTTAATACCAGCGCTGGCTCTGTGCGTTACGAAGGGGCCGTCACTTCGAACAAACAAACAACGCAACGCAACAGAACACAAGCTTTTACACCAGCGACGTGCAGAGAACACAAAACTCCCAATGTTTACAGATGGGCTGGAGGGGGGTTTGAACGCAGAACTTTGTGGCTCATCAACTGCCGTATTATACATTATTATTATGTTGACGGGGATAATTATTCATTAATTTACGGGGATAATTATACTGTGATGTCCACTGATGAAAACTATTTCAGCACTCAGCCTCCCAGACAACAACATAACACGATGATTGTGTGTATTCTAGCGGAGGGGAAAAGGAGAAAGGCCTACAAGATCATGACTAACAACAAGTGGGCTGTGTGTGTGTGTGTGTGTGTGTGTGTGTGTGAGAGAAAGACAGAGAGAGAGAGAGAGAGAGAGAGAGAGAGAGAGAGAGAGAGAGAGAGAGAGAGAGAGAGAGAGAAGCGAGTGAGGGAGGGAGGAACAGAAATGGAGAGAGAGGGAAAGAAGTACAGCAAGAGAAAGAGAATAAGAAGAGGATGAGTGAAAGAGAAATATGGAGAGAGAAGAGAGAGAGAGAGAGAGAGAGAGAGAGAGAGAGAGAGAAAAAAAACAGAGAGAAAGAGAGGCCGAGGGAGAGGAGGGGTGTGATGGATGCTAACCAGTTCAGTCAGTGTGGATGCAGGGTCACTCAGGGAGGTCATAGCTGTCCGACCAACACACCAGCCACACTCATTAACCTCTGGACCAGGGCCGTCGCTCTGGGACACGCGTGTGTGTCCACGCATAGTACATGTCTGTGTACATGCATGTCTGTGGATATGCATGTGTTCCAGAGTGGCACATGTGTGACAGTCATGTATGTCCGTGTGTGTGTGTGTGTGTGTGTGTGTGTGTGTGTGTGTGTGTGTGTGTGTGTCTGTCGTGAACAAGGTACCAAATCAATATTTATTCACCCCAAATACACCCACCCACACACACACACACACACAATGTCAAACAGCACATTTCCCGGTAGCGGGGTGCTAAACTTCAGGGTTAAACAGGGTGATAGGACTTTTATTGCGCTAAAATATGAACATGTAGTTCCTGCTAGTGACTCAGTAGAGGAAACATTGCGTGTGCCATTTTCTAAATAAATCACCCGTGTCGGCCATGTTTTGATAAAGGTCACCTGACTGTCGTGTTCACATGGCACGACATCATCGCTTGACACACACACCTCCACCTGATGCGGCTGTTCTTTCATTGACAAAAGAGACAAGCACGAGACGGGTCACCGGCCAATCACATCGCCGGCCTTGTCATGTGTCACAACAGACGCTCGCTCCCTCTAACAGCGATCACCAGCCACTAGGCCAAGCTACACCAGGACTGCGCTCAATTCTGCTAATCTGAGCTCCGCATACGTGGATGTCTCACCAACACATACTTCATTAGAGCGTATGAAAACTTTCTGAACTGTCATGAGTTCTGGGGATGTTTCCCGAGAGGCAGCAGTTTGACTTTTCACAATCGAAGCACACTGTGTTCATTTTTGAATAAATGTGTTTTGCTACTGTATTTAAATCATCTTATTCTGACACTTTCCTTCTCATTGGGGGTAGTGCAAGATTACATTACTAGGATGGTGAGCGAGACAGACAGACATTTATTTCACAGATATTTAGAAAGACAAGGATGGAAAGAGGGGGGGAAAGGGAGAGAGAGAGAGAGAGAGAAACAGTGAGGGAAAGAGAGAGAGATGAACAGATAAAGTAACACGGAATAGTGTCCAGTTTTGCATCATCTTTTTCCCAAATCTCTCAGGCTTCTGAAAAAGTTACAGCAATCATAACAGGTTTTGGGTACTAAAGTTCTGAAATCCAAACCATATGAAGGCAAGCCAATAAAGTTTAGATTCTGTGCAGCGTTGCCCGTGACAACCACGTCGCCGGTAACTCCCTGGGAAAGACGCTAAGCTACTTGGAAGTGGTGGCGTTGTAATGATATCACAGCCTCTGACTGCTGCTCCTCTGAAGTCAAGATTCAAGAACTTTATTGGTCACACACACACACACACACACACACATACAGGATATGCAGTGTAATGAAAAGTGGCGATGCTCAGCGGAATGTGCACGATAGATCACTTGAATTGGAGGGATCCGAATATTTACAGTAAAAGAAAAATAGCAGGAATGAGGAATAAAAATACAAAATAAATAAAAAAAAGATAAAAGGTGACATGTTCTGATTGATGCGATGAATATAATGACCTCACACTGTGATTAGAAATGAGGCCCTGTTACAGACGGTGTATAACCTTTGCAAGATCATTATGGTCTGTTAAAAACATGGGCTGCGCAGCCAGTAAACCTGGTTGTGACGTGCACACGCTCTCGCACACGCACGCACACACACACACACACACGCACGCACACACGCGCACACACACACATACACACACACACACACAAACTCACACACACGCGCACACACACACATACACACACACACACACAAACTCACACACACGCGCACACACACACACGCGGGTGCACGCACGCACACGCACGCACACGCACGCACACACACACGCACGCACACGCACGCACACACACACACCTCCAGTTAATGATAAACCTGTGTACGAGTGCATGTAAACACATAATTACCTTTCGCTCTGAAACAGCGAACGACCTTTAACCCCAAAGCTATCAATTACTCGTCTCAAAGCGTGTTGACATGAAAGCGCGAACAAATCGCTTCAAATTAGCTCCACCAGCTCTAGCCAAACAGCAATCAGAGAAGAGTAGAGACAGCAGTAGAGACACCAGTAGACACCAGTGGAGACACCTGTCGAGGGACCAGTACATAAAGCAGCAGCGGGACCAGTAAAGACACCAGTAGAGACCAGTGGAAGACAAGCAGAGGAACCAGTAGTGACACTAGTGGAGACACCAGTAGACAGCAGTGGAAGCACAAGCAGATGCACCAGAAGAGGGTTAGGATTTCATGTTACCTCTGATGACAGCGGAAATAAAGCAATAGATGAAACTGCGACTGTGTGCAAGCATTGCGCAACACGCATTCAATATGCTTTCGGCAACACTTCTAATATGTCAGGTCATCTGAGAAGACGTCACCCCAATGTGTCGGTAGACAGCGTAAGGAACAGAGAGCCGGTTACGGTGAGGAAACAACTTCTACTCGCCACAGCACTTAAGCTGCCTCTCAGTGATAAGTCGGACAGGACAATAGCCATAACTAAAGCAATCGGGATGTTTATAGCAAAAGATATGCAGACGTACAGCGTGATTGAGGGTGAAGGATTTCGTCAGTTGATGAAAGTACTCGAGCCGCGGTATAATATTCCCTAAATTTCCTCACGGTGACCGTTCACTACATTACTTCGGAGTGGGAAATGAGAAGCTGCGTTTTGCAAACACGCCCCATTTATGAAAGTCATACCAGTGAGCATCTCTCGGAAATGCTGACAGACGCGGTGACGGAATGGAAACTGGAGAGGGCCAACTGCACAACTCCTGTTATGACAGATAACGCTAAAAATATAGTGAATGCTATCAATTTAGCAGCGGGACTTGGGCCACACATCGGGTGCTTCGCACACACAGTTAACCTTGCAGCCAAGAGTGCAATCTCACTAAACCAAGTATCCCGACTCCTGGGGAGGGCCAGGAAGGTGGTTAGCTTCTTTCACCGAAGCACGACAGCTGCCTACGTCCTGAAAACCAAGCAGGATATGATACTAATCCATGACGTAACAACTCGTTGGAACTCCACATATGACATGTTAGAACGTTATGTAGAGCAACAGGCTGCCCTCTATTCTGCCCTGATGGACAAGGTTATGAAGAAGAAAGTCAAGGACATTGCCTTGTTATGTGACAGTGAGACAAAACCGGCAGAGGGCCTCATTAATATTCTCAAACCTCTGCAGAATGTAACCACCCCCATGAGCACAGAAACATCCCCCTCAGTGTCAATGATTATCCCACTGCACTGAAATCCATGGCATCAAGTGCAGAGGACAGTACCACCATCAAAGAAGCTAAGGCAGCCATCACTAAAGACCTTAAAGGCAGATACAATGACCCCAGTGTTCAGGATTATCTTCACAGAGCCACAGCACTGGATCCAAGGTTCAAGTCCCCCTGCCTTACCTGGAAGAAGCCTGTGTTCAGAAAATCTACGATGATCTCACCATGGACATTGTGGACATTGAAAAGCAGGTATTGTGGTTTAATTTATCAGCAATTATCTTAATGATAATTGCTGTTTGTTTTATAGACTAAGCCAAGCATATTTCATCTATTTTTGCCTTTGTAATATTTGTCTATTCCCCACTGCCCAGTAGAGAATATTATTGTTTGCTGCCATTAGAGCTATTTGTTGTTATTAACATTTCCTAAATGGCTATTTTTATCATATACTCGTCAGGGTCAAGGCAGTGAAGCCCAAGCGGCCAGTTCATCCTCAGAAGCGGAGCCAGGGCCATCAGAGACCTCTGATGGCATGGCAATGGTATTGAGATTTAGATTTCTTTACAACAGAGGAAAGAAGCACAAAGCCTTTGTCAGACGTCAGTCATGAAGAGGTCACCTCATACAAGGCCACAGGCTGCATCTCTGTGGATGAAGACCCACTCGCATGGTGGAAGAGCAATGAGCACAAGTATCCTCACATTGCTGAGTTGGCACAACGTAACCTCGCTGTCCAAGGTACATCTGTGCCAAGTGAACGTGTTTTCTCAACAGCAGGGGACAGAGTCACTGCAAGTAGGTCTCGCCTCTTGGCACAAAATGTGGACAAACTGATTTTCTTGCAGAAGAATATGAAAATAAGGTGAACAGAGGAGTGTTGCTTTTAAACAGTGCAGTGTGTTTGATTTTTATGCAACATTTTATATTGATAGCCAGCATTCCATATGTTTCCAAATACTGCACTTTAATTTCAAGTGAAAAAAATGTTTCCTCACTCTCAGGGAATAGAAGCATTGTTGATACTGTTTTTGTGTTGAGCTGGTTGAACTTATGCTTCACTTTATGTTTATGGCCTTTGCTATTGTTATGGCCTCATTATAGGCAATTATGTTTAACGTATTCTGACTTATTCAAAAGACGGAGCTTTAAGAGTTCCTCTCTCTTTCTTTTAAAGGATACAATTTTTGTAAGAGCGACACTGAAGTTGGCAGTTTGATAAATGCAAGTTATTGCAATTGATATGCCGTAATATTTCAATCTTCGTGTGCTAAAAAGGCACATATAAAAAGGCACAAATAAATGAAAAACATGTTGAAACCATCAATGTCTTCCCTCTTGCTATATCAAATTCAGTTTGTGCATGATTACATGATATAACTATTTTTTAATACTGTAGCCTAAATTGTGGATAATTAAGCTATATATCATATGCTGAAGTATATTTCTGGAGTGTTAAAGATTAAAAGAAAAAATAACAACAAGAACCGTCCAGAACCGAAAACCGTGACCCTAAAACCGTGATACGAACCGAACCGTGGGTTTTGTGAACCGTGCCACCCCTATTAGAGACACAAGTAGATGCACCAGTAGAGGGACCAGTGGAAACACCAGTCGAGGGACCAGTACAAACACTATAAGAGACACGAGTAGTGACACCAGTAGAGGCACCAGAAGAGGGACGAGAAGAAGGACCAGTAGAGGGACCAGTAGAGAGACCAGTAGAGAGACCAGTAGAGAGACCATTAACAATACCAGTAGAGACAGCGAGACACCAGCAGAGACACCAGTAGAGACACCAGCAGAGGCACCAATAGACACCAGCAGAGATACCAGTAGAGGGACCAGTACACACCAGCAGAGACAGCAGTAAAAGGCCCACATCCACGCATCCCCTACAATCCCGTCGTGTGGTCGACTGGGGGTATATTTCCCATCGGCCTCATCTCCATTCCACAGCCATCGTCTGCCGTCCTCCTCCACCTCCACACCATCATCATATCATATCTCAGGGAACATTGAGCTGAACAGGGAGGACAGAAGCGCTCTCTTTGCATAATGCTTTGTGGAGGGCAGCCCGGCGTGGCTGAGCGCTGCAGCGAGGTCAGAGCCGTCTCTCTGGTGATCAGGAGCGGAGTACAACCTGTCTGCGTGGGTTCTGAAGTGAGGCGATGTGACAAAGCGAAGGCTTGACGGCTTTTACAGAGGACAGCGTGTCCCCGGCTAGGTCAGTGGTGTGGCGGCTGTCTGGTGGTGTTTAACCAGAGGAGGAGGAGGAGGAGGAGGAGGAGGAGGAGGAGATAATGTGTAGACGAAGGTATTCAGGGAATGGGTGCAGACTAGAGCGATACTTTGGCTACAGGGCGCTGAAGCGACTGTTGGAAATTGCCATGTTGTTAGTGAGGACATTAAACCCTTTAATACTCTGCTCAACCATGTGGTAGAGCACATTTTGAGTCACTATCTCTCATTGAAAAATGTGTTGAACTTAACTCAGCCTTATGGAGCCATCTGTACCATTCGGTTGAGGTATGCTACGCTGAAAGAAATCCACGCGGGGTCCCTCTACTTTTTGTCAGCCTTCTCACTCAGTCGGCTGACATGTGGACTATTTTTGGTTGAATTTTCAAAGGTAAGCTTACTTTTTTCAACATATTATATCATCTAACACGTTACTTAACAGAATTATGTAACTTGATGCAACACAAAAACATCTTATAAGGGTCAAACTATTTTTTAAAACATGCTTTACCGGACGGTTGAGTTAGCGATTTATGGTAAACCTTGGCATGGAGTGACAACTCAACCGTTTGGTAACAGTTTGGTGAAGTTATGCTAATCTCATTAAAATTGACTATTTTCTATGGAATAAAAACACTTCTGTTCATGCATTGTTGTTAATATGTTACATTTATAGTGTTATTATACTGAAATGGTTTCATATGTATGATGTTTTTAATTGTCTAACAAACATGCTGACATTTATATATAATGGTGCATACATTTTTTTCCCTTCTGTTTCTGTGTTTTACAGTGACGTGCGGTGAGGTCAATGGCTGGGGAGGCACTGGCTAGTATCAGAGCCAGATTTACACACATATGAACCGGATAGAGGTAGCTTAAATTCACCATTCAATTGGCAGGTTGCACAATGACTACTGGTTAGGCGACCGTATGTTTCATATTTCATATCAGCATTCTTTACAACACACGCATACAGGTACGTATTCCATTCACGTTTTATAGGCGAATGCAGTTCCGCTATTCATACTCATTCAACACAAATGAAAAAGGCACTGGCTACGATCAAAGCCAGATTTACACATATTAACACGATAGCTGTAGCTTAAATTCACCATTGAATTGGCACACAGGCCCAGGCTGGCCTAAACCCCAATGCAGCAGATCACCTATAGCCTAATAAGGCCTAATAATAATAACATACAGAAACTAGAGATAGTAACAGGCACGCGCTTCTTGCCCGCGCTCCATCCAGTTTCTGAAGGGTTGCGCAATCAGAGGGGAGGCTGAGCTCGTCGCTGCCTCACCTCTGGCCCTTGAATTTTCTGGCCCTTGTACCAGAAGATCCTCAAGACTCTGAGGCTAATCTGAGTGATGACGATGACATAATAGGGGATCCTGATTATCTGCCCAAACAAGCAGAGATGATTGAGGATCTTTCCTTTGAATCTATGGATGAGGAGGAGACGCCCTCAACAAGCACATCTGCTAAGAAGAAGAAAAAAGGGAAAAACACCCTAAAAACAGTCAACATGGAAGAGCCGGATGACAACCCTGACCCAAGGTCACCCCCAGGCTCAAAGAAGAAGAAAATGACCGAAAAGAAAGAAAAAGAGGCCAGGAGAATCTGGAAGCATGTAGATATTGAGGAATTCCAGGTTCCTGACTCAAGTGAGGAACCCCCTGATGCTGTCAAGACACCCTTCCAGTACTTCAAAATGCTCTTCACTGATGAGATGATTCAACATATTGCTCACCACACCAATATGTACTCTGCCCAGGAGTTGGGGGATCCAATCAAGACTAACCCTGGTGAGATTGAAGATTTCCTGGCTATGCTACTTTTGATGGGTGTTTTCAACTTCCCGGCCATGGAGGACTACTGGCACCCTGGATCACGTTTCAACGTGATAGCTGATATCATGCCGAAGAGGAGATTCATGCTGTTACGCCGCTACATTCACTTCAATGATAATCAGCAGTGTGATGGCAACCCTGATTGATTTTACAAAATCATCTTTTTGAGATGCTTCGTAAGCAGTGTCTCCTCATCCCATCCACTTACAAGCACAGCGTGGATGAAGTCATGGTGTCATATAAAGGCACAAAGGCTGGCACTCTCCGCCAATACATTGCCAATAAATCTGACAAGTGGGGCTTCAAGGCGTTCTGCCGTGCCAGTTCATCTGGCATCATCCATGACCTACTGCTCTATCAAGGGCCGTCCACATTCTTCAATGTTCATCTAAGTGAGGAAGAGCAGGAGCTACCTCTGGGGAGCAAAGTGGTGACAACGTTATGTAAAACCATAACACAGCCATGGCTTTCAGTTGTCTTCTGTGACAACTACTTCACTAGTTTCGACCTGGTCCTGAGCCTGCACGCTAATCTGGGTATCAAGTGCATCGGCATGGTGAGAGGATGTGGAGCGCTCTTGATTACAAGTCTGCTGAAGGGGTACTTGCAGTCAAATGGTATGACAACAAATGTGTCACCCTCCTGACCAATGCCTGTGGGATCATGCCTCTTTCAAGTGTCCAACGGTGGAGCAAAGACAACAAAGCGAAGATTGCCATCCCATGCCCATCACTCATTCCTGCCTACAATCAGCATATGGGTGGAATTGATCTTTCTGACATGCTGGTTCACTTGTACAAGACCCCAGCCAAGTCACGACGATGGTACTTCCCCCTGTTTGGATACACCCTTGACCTGTGCATCTCCAATTCCAGGCTGGTGTACAATAGAGACTGTGCCCTACTGAAGGAAAAACCAATGCCTCTCAAAAGGTTTCGCCTGGCTGTGGCCCACAGTTAGAAACAAGTCAACAAGCCAGCGTTGGCCGACCATCCTCTGCCTCTCCACCACAGATGTCCTGTGAGAAGAAGCGCATCCGCCTAACACCTCCACAACCACAACCAGAGAAAACCGCAGGCGTTTTTCACACTCCATCCCTATGCGGACGGATCGAGACGAGGTGGAAAAGAGCGGGAAAGTTATCCTTTAAGTGAGCATCTCACACAAACTGGACCCGGCACGTTCTGACGGGATGTCTCGGAAGAAGACGCGCAAAGAACCGAGTGGAATCAAATCATTTGACCTCAAATAGCCAATGAAAGAAGGAACGAAAGAAATAACCGACTAAAGAACCAGAGAGAATGAAAGAGTGAAATGAAAGTATGACCGCGAGAACAAAAAATGAAAGTACAAATAGAGATGGGAACGAAAGGTTGTCTTAGGTCCTTCCATTAACACACACACACACACACACACACACACACACACACACACTCTCAGACACCCAAATGAAAGGCACACGTTTTCAGACAGACCACGCCCCCCCCCCCCCCCCCCCCTTGATTATGTGGACGAAAACAAGTGAGGAACACACTTGTTGCCAAGCAACAGCAATGCTCTATTTATTCACCGACTGAGGGGAGGAGGGAAGTAAGGAGGTGAGGTGAGGAGGCAGGGGAGGTGAGGAGGAGGAGGAGGTAGGAAACGGAAGGTGAGGTGAGGACAAAGGTGTCAATTTGTGGTTAAAGCGGTCGTAACGCCTCAGATGGAAAAACATTTATTCAACGGTCGTAAAAAATATGTGATTTCAGCCAATCTAGAGCGGAGTGTGGGTATAAGGTTAGAGTAGATGAAAAACGACGAGAAAATAGAAATAGCCTAATGGTGCATCAGAAGGGCATGTTTTTGGGTCATTTTAGAATCGGTAGACTAGAGGGAGAGTCTTTTTTTTAGCTGATGTATTTGTTTTGGGATAATTAGTTTCTTCTATATTTAAGTGCACTGTATGTTTTCTTATTGTGCAAATAAACCTTTCCCAGAGCGTTCTCATTTGTGATTTAACATTTCTTGGTGCAAGCTACAGTTCAGTGGTGGGTGGCGTGTCCCCAGCACCCCCCGGTGTACGTGACACCTACGGTGGTTGGGGAGGAAGAGGAGGAGGAGGGGAGAAAGAACAGAAGAGGTTGGGAGGAGATGGGAGATGAGATGAAGGAGGGGAGATGAAGAGGAGGAGGAGAGTTCCCGCTTCAAGCACCCTCGAGATACAACCAACAGATACAAACACACAAGTCAGGCCCTCAGCCAGTTCACTGCTAAACAAAAGGAACAAAAGGTAA
The DNA here is from genome assembly GCA_002895965.2 of Coryphaenoides rupestris. Taxonomy (NCBI): domain Eukaryota; kingdom Metazoa; phylum Chordata; class Actinopteri; order Gadiformes; family Macrouridae; genus Coryphaenoides; species Coryphaenoides rupestris. The sequence continues at coordinate 84,308 of PIJE02000865.1, forward strand.
TAAAAGACGGAGCACTGGCCGCCAGTAGCTCAGGAGGTAAGAGCGGTTGTCTGGCAACAGGAAGGTTGCTGGTTTAATCCCCGAGCTCCGCCTAGCTAAGTGTCGAGGTGTCCCTGAGCAAGACATCACCTAACCCTACCTGCTCCTGACGTGTTGGTTGTTACCTTGCATGGTTGGCACCGCCGTGGGTGTATGAATGGGTGAATGTGAGGCAACTGTAAAGTGCTTTGGATAAAACGGTATATAAATGGAATACATTTACCATTTTTATGGTTTTATTTTTACGTATACAGCTTCACAGTGTAATTAATTGTGCGTTATATTTTTAATTGACTTGGACGTCTTGATGTTGTACTGTGCTTAACTGTGTGTTTTTTATGTGACTTAGGTGTCTTGATTTTGTCTACTACCCTTGTTCTACGACCCCTTTGGGGACAAATACATTTCTACTTGACTTGACTTGAGAGGAAACCTCAGATAGGCGGCATCCGAATCTCCACAACGCCACACTGCGTAGTCGGCGAGAGTACTAGTATATAATATGTATACTACCAAAATCATATGTTCACATCATATGCAAAACATAGTATACTAAATGTATACTGTGGACTACGAATGGATAACTCACAATGCAGGACGACAACTTTTAAACTTAATTAATAACCTCTCAAACCCTAGACCAGCAAGCACAATGAAGAGGCCAAGTCAAATAGCAACTTTAAGCATGTTTATAATAGATATGTTTTAATTATTATTGACTTTGTTTGTAATGCCGTTGTAGCACGTTGTCATCAATGACGTCCGTCGGCTTGAATTCCGCGACACTGAAGTATGTCCAAAAACATGCATACTTTTGTCTCGCATACTAACAGTGAGCTAGAAAAAAGTACACATTTTAGTGCGTGTAGTACGTATAACACACAGTTTCGGAAGCAGCCTCAGTGATTCTGACCGGCGGACAGCATCTCGCTGTAGCGACCCCGATGACACGACCGTTGGTCATGGACATGGATGTTAGTTAGGGATTAACCAGAACCACCAGCTGAACGCACGCACGCACACGCACACACGCACGCACACACACGCACACACACACACACACACACACACACACACACACACACGTAGGCAAGACGCCCCCCAAACCTCTACCTGCTCCTAACTAAATAGTAACAGAGTATAGATTTGCTATGGAACACACGTACTCGATTGGAAACACTTTTTAATTCCTGGATGTTGACACACGGGACCAAGGAAGCTAACAGCTGTGGCCGCCCAGCTGCCGGCGGGTCGCCTCGCCGTGACTCTGCTGCTCGCGCCATGCGGTCCGCGAGGCGTTCAAAACGGAAACCTGTCGGCTACTTAAAGAGCTGCACTACAACACGACACTCTCACGGATGAGGACAGAGGAAGCAGTTTAGTTTGACGGCCGTCACAATTGATCAGTCTCTGACACAGACAGACAAGCACACACACACACACACACACACACACACACACATGCATGCACGTACACACACACACACCATCTCGTATACTTCGACAGTTCTACACCTTATATTTCATGTTTTTTTGTTTGTTTTCATATTCATTCATATTGTGTGGGCTACATTCTATCTTTGTTTTAGCGAGTGACAGATTGCACTCTAAATAATCTCTGTGGTGCAATGTGGAGACAAATCCATCCCACGGGAATTACCAGCAGTCACGTTAATGATGATTACACGCAGATTGCTTGGTGTTTAATCTCCTGCGGTGAAAGGGTTGAAAGGGGTGTGTGTGTGTGTGTGTGTGTGTGTGTGTGTGTGTGTGTGTGTGTATGTGTGACACTCACACAAGCGTAAAACTATAATGATTGGCAGCTGTCAATCTTTGTGATGAAATGGGAAGTGAAGGGAGGCGGTGGAGGGGTTTGGAGTGCAGTTTTCAAGGTTGATTTAGCTTTCTGAATCAGCTTCCTCCAAATTCATAAGATGTGTTCAGGCTCTCCACCTCTTTTCATATCTCTCTCTCTCTCTCTTAAGAGACTTTAGTGCAGTAAAAGAGAGAGAGAGAGAGAGAGAGAGAGAGAGAGAGAGAGAGAGAGAGAGAAGAGAGCAAGAGACAGAGAGACAGAGAGAGACAGAGAGATGTGGTAGAGGCAATGCAGCAGAACTTTGGACTTTTCTCCCCTCCCCTCTCTCTCATCTTCCCTCCTTCTTCCCCCCCCCCCAAACTATCTTCCCTGATACCCCCCCCCCCTCTCTCTATCTCTCTTTCCCTCCCATCCCCTCTCTCTCGCTCTCTCTCTCTCGTGCCAACTATATTCTGCAGGTACTTTGAGACAATTCCACTAAAAAAAAAAAAAAAATAGAACACAACACAGCCAAGGTTAACTTTACGTTGAACCACGGTGGGCAAAAACTGCAACCTTCAGCCAAACTGTCGTTCAGCAAGAAATGTTTCAATTCGCCAAAAGTGTCTCCAGTTTCTTGTACACTTTCGAAAATACCGTTTTCAGCTATAAAGTGAAACCCCGTCGGCCGCCCTATTCAAGAGGTCGTATTGATTGGTCCTATCGACTGATCATGTCTGTTCCCCTCAGCGTGCGCCGCTCTAAACACTGCGGGAGACCCACTCTCACTGATGGATGAGACTCTCTCTCCCAGTCGCTCTCTTCTCTCTCTCTCTCGCTCTCTCTCTCTCTCTCTCTCTCTCTCTCCCCCCATCCATTTATCTATTTATGTTAGGTTATCTTATGGTATGTCTGGCTCCACCCTACTGCTCTGTCTCTCCACCTTTCTCCCGCTCTAGTTTTATCTGTCTCCATCCATGTCTCTGAATGTAATTCAAATGGCTTTATTGGCATGGGAGACAGTTACGATGCCAAAGCACATATAATAAGATAGATCATTATCCTTAACCATCTGTGCCCGCTCTCTTCCTCTCTCTCTCTCTCCTCTCCATCCCTCGCTCGTTGGTGGTGTTTCCAAACTGAGCCCGACGTCTCTCGTCTCCCGGGGGAGTACATTTTCAGTCCATCGAGAGCAGAAGGGAGGAGGAGGAGAGGGACGCACACACACACACACACACACACAGAAAGGAATAGTCATCTAAAACAAGAATAGAGAGCTATATGAAGGGAGAGAGAGGGAGAGGATGACATAATTCATCATCACCACTCATAATCGCACCACCACCACCACCACCACTAACACCACATCTTCTCCTCCATGCCAAACCCAGCAGCTAATCATCTAATGTCTTCTGAGCTGCTCCCGGGAATCTTCCCCAGCCAAAGCACCCTGGCCTCAGATGACCGCCCGGGGCAGACAGGCCAGACAGCATCCCCCCTCCCCTGGCTGGATGAGCTGGATCTGGTATCTGGCAACGCAACGTAACGCAACACAATGAAAACTCATGTATAAGACAGTGAAGGGCTGGGCAATGTATCCATATTATATGTATGATATGGATATCCTGATATGAGACTATAAAGATATGGTCTTTGATTTTGGATATCGTAATATTGCGATATGGCATAAGTGTTCCTGCTTTTAAAGGCTGCTTACCAGACTGTTCTCCCTGTTCCATGATTTGCTGAAGCATACATTGAGAAATTACTTGACTAACACTGTTCATTTGTCAAGTATTTATTGTGTAGCAGCAAGCTAACATACTGTAGTACACAACAACGAGGTGGTGAAGGGATGGAGAGAAAGACTAAGTCTGTGGGGAGGGAGAGGCTTGCTAATCCGCAATCCCATACTGAGACCGGGGGCAAAAGGACAACCCGACTCGTCCTGATATGGCTCGGAACCACACGGCCATGGGTCCGAATCATTTGGAACTGATAATAATGGGAAAACTATATTAAGAGTTATTAGTTAACAACGCACATCTGCAAAATTGCAAACATCTGAAAGATGCACAGCAAATACAGAATTGTCTTCTATACCTCCATCTTCATCATCATCATTATCTTCATCATCTCCACCACCCCACCACCACCTTGAGTCATCAACTCCACCACCACCAGCACCAGCACCACCACCACCACCACCACCATCACTGTATACTATACGTCCTCTGTGCACCGACCAGAATCCTAGAAGAACTTTGTGTGGCTGTGTCCCTCTCAGGAGAGCTGGGAACACTGGGTTATTACATGCACTGTCTCCCGGTCAACCCCTGAGCTGACTTCTGATGGAGTGACCCCCCCTCCCTCCCCCCCACACACACACCTACCCACCTACCCAACACTCCCCCACTCAGCACGCATCCCAGCAAACCCCCCCAGCAGGCTGATGGGAGTGGGCCTGATGCATATTACATGAGTCTCCTCTGTGGAGACGAGAGCGACGCTTGTAGATTTTCCTATTTAAGTATTTGCTGGGAAATTTTCAAGGGGGAGACAAAAAGGAATCTCTTGGATCGCAGAGCGTTTCATCTCAAGACGACGTGATGGCAATTGAGAGGATATGATCTCTCATATTATGATTCTAATATTGGGAGGGGTGTGGTTTCATTAGTCAGGACTTAATTGGTGACAGTGAGTATTTTACTAATCTGATTATTCTAGTGTTTCATTTCAACCATTTCTCCCTGGCTGGGATGTGCTGGGCTGTTTCTTATTGAATTCTGAGACATTTTGTGTCAGTAATGTATTGTCTATTACCATTTTTGCTTTTCGCTTTTTTTTATTGTCTAAAGCACTTAAAGTAACTCACAGCTTAAATGATGCTGTGCAATATAAATAAGACAATAAGCTGTGTACATTGGTTGTCACAACAGCACGTCAAGAGTAAAAGCAGAAATGTACAAAAAAGTATCCAGAAAATATATACTATCTACAATACAGTGTGGAGCAAAGACTTCAATGTAACACAAGATAAACAAAAACAATTTTCTGGTTGTTGAACACTCGTAGCTTATCTTAGAACTCGGGGCATTCTTTTAAAATGACTTCTGTCGCATATTCACACCAGACACCAGATCTACTCAGCCCTGAACAGACGCTGGGAGGTTGGGTTGATCATTTTGTTTCATTTCCTGCGTGCTTTTAATGAGGTCTCCATAAAGCATCTCCTCATCACGCCGCACCCCGGGCATCACTGCGGGGGGGAACCTTCAGTCAACGTACCGCATTTGAAAAACCTCAAGCGAACACAGAAAGTAGGACTTTTCTCCGTATTAATAACAGTCCCTTAATGCTCACGACATAGCCTCGCGTGCACGATTGATTGCCGTGACCTCGCGTGACTCAAAGTGACCAATGACAACAGGTGACTCATGCGTGTGTTTAAGCTACAAAGGGCAGTTTGAGTCTAAAAAGATTTAGTTTGAGGTTTGGAGCAATGGCTCAATCCATATCGCGACGACGGCACCCAATGCATCACTTTTCATCTGAAGTCATTTGTGTTTGACTTTGGTTGGTTCCCTTCGTGTGGTTGACATCACACACTGGGCCGGGTGACGGCATCCCGGCTAATCGTGTTTCCTCCGTATATCTTCACACCGTTGACATTGTCCGGTCAAATGAAAACACACTCAAAGCGGAGCAACGCTGCTTGTGTGTTTTGCTGTGAATCACGGCTTTGCTTCCAAATAATGATTCGACCCACTATCATCTGGGTGACTCTTATCAGTGTGTGTGTGTGTAGCTACACAGCGTGCAGCATCCTAGTGGGGGGGGGGGGGGGGGGGGGTGGTGTCTGGCTACACTATCGGTATCACAGCTGCCAGATGTGCTGTCACATGACTGCCGGCAGCTGATAAGCACGGTAGTCGGTCCCTCGACGCATATAACATCACGATCCCCGCCAGCTGCTCAGGGTTCAGGGGGTCGCACAGGAGAATGGGAGGCGGGGAGGGGAGTAGGATGGAGAGCAAAAGGCGGACTGTGGGGTAAGCGAAGGGAATTATGGGTGATAATCTTGTGCGGGTGCAAGGCGCTGCGAGGTGCTGCTCTCCCTCTGCGCTCGACGGCTCAATTCATTTCTTCCGCAGCTCAAATTCCACCGCTGTTCCGCACGAAGCTAATTGCTGATTTGGACGATTTTGAAAGGCTAGAGTTCAGCGACGAAGAAAGTTAGGAGAGTAGACATGAGCTGTGTGTATCTGAACCACACCAGCACACTCACTTTGTGCTTGCCACTATATTTTCAATGGTGAGCTATGACGTACACATTTATATTCACATTGCAGACTCGAGTGGTGTTTAATAGCGTGTAATGATTATCGTCTTGGCAACCAAGGATGCATCAGTGTATCCTCACAGGAAGTGTCTTAGCTACTTGTCGACTAAGTCATGAGACATACGCCCACAAAGCCAGGAGATGTTTTGGGCAAACATCTCGTTATGGTCACATGATATCACAAACATGATCGGCTCAGCTCAGGTGAGCTCCGCCTCCCGGCTCCGCATGGCTCCACCCATAGCGCTCCAGCATTAAGATTAAGAGTTCCGGAACGGCGCACAAATGGCAACCGCATACAGGAAGTAGCGGAACACACAGGAGGTAGCAAAACAAACCGGGAAGCAGTGTCAGTTTCACACAGGTAGTCTTGCTAGATAGACTCTCGTGCACTCTGATGAAAACACATCAATAACAAGAACACACACTCCCACCCACCTTTCTCCAGAGCCGTGACCCCCATGGAGGGCTGGCCCAGGGCGGCGCAGCACTCCCAGCGGCCCTCGTCGGGGTGGTACACCTCCACGGAGGCCAGGGCCGTCTGCTGGTGGTCCATGCCCCCCAGCACCATCACCTGGCCCCCGGGCAGGGCCACCGCCGAGGCCCCGGCCGCGGCGAGGCCAGCGGGGGCAGGGGGCTCCACGTCTGGCTCTCCAGGTCCAGCACCTCCGCCGTGGTCCAGGGGGGCCCCGGTCTCCCCGCAGCCCCCCAGCACGTACCAGCAAGCCGGCCAGTCGGCCTGCAGCGTGGCCGCCGCGTACACGCGCCGCTGGGCCATGCGGGGGGAAGGGCTCCCAGCGGGGCGCCTTGGAGCCCGGCCCGTTCACCGACCCCAGCATTCTCCGGCACGGGCATGTCACCGTGGCAACGGGCGAGGGGGGAGGGGCGACGCGGCATCCCCCGCGCCAGGGAGGGGGCAGAGCGGCGGTGGAGGCGCCGGCGGCGGAGGCGGAGGAGGAGGAAGGAGGAGGAGTTGTGGAGGCGTAGCGGGAAGGGCGAGGGAGGGAGCGCTGCGGGGGCGGAGGAGCAGGGAGGAGAGGGAGGAGGTGAGGAGGGAGGGGGCGGGAGAAGTGGGGCGCGGAGCGGCGAAGAGGGAGGGGAGGGGAGGGGAGGAGGAGGAGGGAGTGCGGGGAGGGGAGGCCCCGGGGGGTCCGAGCTTCGACAACTTGGAAGGAGGGTCGACAGGACAGGTGAAAAAACCCAGGACCGGGCCGTTGTATTCTGTCGCTTCGGGTGCAGCCAGGGACCAAGAGATCAAGGAGAGTAACAGCCAGATGGAGGATTGTGTGTGTGTGTGTGTGTGTGTGTGTGTGTGGTGTGTGTGTGTGTGTGTGTGTGTGTGTGTGTGTGTTCGTGCACGTGAGAAAGAGTGTGAAGTGTGTGTGGGGAGAGCAGAAGGAGGAGGAGGAGAGGTAGCGACCGAGGCTAACTCACTTTCACCAGACCAGATGTCAAGACCCCCTCTCTCTCTCTCTCTCTCTCTCTCTCCGTCTCTCCTTCGCTCTTGCCGTCTACGTCTCTCTATGTCTCTCTCCGTCTGTCAGTCTGTCTCTCTCTCGCCGTCTCTCTGGATGTTTTATTCATTCATCTGTAGGCGTTGCATCCCTCTTTTCCCATCTTCCTCACCTCCCCCTCCTCCTCCTCACTCGAGACACGACGGACCGATTGTTGGCCGCGTGGGTGAGCATGTGTGTGTGTTAGACAGTGTGTATCCGAGTGTGTGTGTGTGTGTGTGTGTGTGTGTGTGTTAGACAGTGTGTGAATATGCGTGTTTGTGTTAGATGCAGTATAACGTGTGTGTTAGTGTGTTAGATATAACCTGTGTGTTGGTGTGTTAGATATGCCGTGTTGATAGAGAGTCTGTGTATCCTCACTGTGCACGAGTGAGGAGGAGGTATGTAAATTGATTCCGTAGATTGAGTCCGCCCCCCGCCCCCCCAGCCTCGGAGGTCTTGGTGAACGTTTTAATCCGCAAACAAACACACAGCACCGCAGAAGAAGACGAAGATGAAGAGTCTCAGTAGGGCTGACCTCCTCTGGTTGCCGTGGTAATCCTGATTGGAGGGATATAAAAGCCTTTCCAGTCGGGAATAAACAACGCTCAAAATCCAAGCAATTATCAGATCCCTCCGGGCCCCTCCAGGATGAGGTCAGGGCCCTCCAATCAGAGGGGAGGAGACAAACAGTCCGGTCTTTAAAAGCAACTGCTCTCCTGGGGTGTAAGTAAGCACACGTCTCCCTCCCCCCACCCCCGCCTCAATTAGGACCAAAACTCCAAGTCCCAGGGGGCCGTTCTTCTCCGGGATGTCGGGCTACGCATCCGCTCTGAGGAGGAGGTGGAGGAGGAGGTGGAGGAGGAGGTGGGCGTCACCGCTGAAGGAGAACCTGAAGGAGGAAACACAGAGTTACTACTTTGGTCGTTTTTTTAAACCATTCATCTTTTATTTCTTACATTCCTGCATCTTAAATGAACGTTCTGTATTTTGTGCTGAGCTGCCTGAAGTTCTGGGATTAATAAAAGAAACATCGTATTCCCACAACAGGACACTGGTTCTATTTACAACCTCATAAATACTTCATACTTTTATGCGTCACATATCTGGAACAAACCTCCAGAACGTCTGAAGTTTGCCTCAAAAATTTTATACTTTTGAATCAGGGCTCAAACAAGGCGCTTCTGTTAAACGCAGCTTTTTATTAAAATGTCTTCACTGGCATATTCATGATTACGTCTTGTACTTTTCATGGGCTTTTTTGTGCCTTTGTATTGACAGGCCAGTGAAGAGAGATAATGAGGATAATGGGTCGGAGAATCAGAAGCATAGGACCTTAGCTCAGAATCAAACCTGTGTCGCTACCACAGTCTATATTTACTTATCTTTTATACTTTTAATGAATGTCCTTTCAAAATGTTTAGAATTCAAGATTCAAGATTTCTTCTATTCAAGTACAATGGAATGCTTACCCCCATTCACTCCTGCAGTATTCTGCTGAACAAATTCTAAACAACTGTAAACTATTAGTAATCGTACCGTCAGTACAGTAAAAAATACAGAATATACAATGGCCTGAGTTTGAAGGGTGCTATATAAATAAACTTGCCTTGCCCAACTACTACTACCCATTGCTATTTAGTCATTTTTTAGACACTTGTCTCCAAAGTGACTTCCAGTGAATTCAGATGTCCATCATTAGGAAGCAGGTAGGGGGGGGTGAGAGCATCTCACTCCAGGATGCCTACAGGTAGATTGGGCAAATTCTCAGAACCTTCCTGCTGGGTTTTCCCATCTTTGTGTCCCATTTGTAGCAAGCAAAGAAATACAGTCACGCTACACGGCCGCTTGTGTGTGTGCTCTGCTCGGTTCAAAACGAGATCGTAGCAGAAGTCCATCCTGCTATACGGCACCTGAGGGGATGCGTTAGGCTCCTCCCACCACCCAGGACACAGGTAGTTGTTGTTGTTGTCGAGTAAACCCGGTTTAGTGTAGAGTTGGAAAATGGTTTGCAGTCACAGCAGACTGGTACAATGCTGACATGTTAGTGGCGTGTTTGTGACGTGTGTGTGCGTGTGTGTGTGTGTGTGTGTGTGTGTGTGTGTGTGTGTGTGTGTGTGTGGTGACGGGCGGTTTGTCCTGCAGCGCCTTGATTAGCCAATGCATCGCAGGTTTGCAGCCTCTCTCGGGCCAGGTGAGGTTGCTTAAACCAGACACCCACCACATGTTGCGGTGGGAGGAGACGCGATCATTCATGCTGTGGTAGATTGCAAACCGAGGCGTATGGGGGGCAACCCGATGCACAATGCGGCGCCAGTTTGTTTGGCGAACAAATTTCAATGGTACTCCGGGGCCTTAAACAGTCCTGGGAAAAAGCCACTCAACATATTGTACTATTGTTCAGGTCATAAACAGCTGCTCATTTATATTATACGTTACGATAACTTTATGAAAGCCCATATAGAATAGAATAGAATATAATAGAACTTTATTAATCCCGAAGGAAATTATTGTGCCAGGTTACATAGCAATACAGTACAAAACAATATCGAAAACAACAGAATAATAAAAATAAACTAACAGATTTACAAATTTACAGTTAAAATATACAAATATGTAGGCAAGATAAGATATTCCGTGGTGACGGGCGGTTTGTCCTGCAGCGCCTTGATTAGCCAATGCATCGCAGGTTTGCAGCCTCTCTGGTGAGGTTGCTTAAACCAGACACCCCACCACACACACACTCCACGCATAGGAGATGAATGAAGAAGAAGAAGAAGAAGAAGAAGAAGAAGAAGAAGAACTTTATTAATCCACACTTTTTATGGTCACACAAACACAGCATGCTTGAAGTGGTGGCCGCCAAACACACACACATGCAGGGAGGGTGGCCCGCGGACATTAAGTCTCTGCATTTGACCCATCCTGGGTTATGCTGCCCCTCCAGGGGCAGCCAGGAGCAGTGGGCAGCTGTTCTCGACAGCGCCCGGGGACCATCAGCTCCAGATCTATCGTCCACGTCTTGGTCAGGGACAGGACCGGAGAAGCGATTCTTCGCATGTTTTTAATTGGGGTTCTTTTACTCCGTAAGGAGACCCCGCAGAGCAATGCTGTTCTGTGTGCGTAGGCGTTGGGGTTAACAAGCCATAAATAGACCATGAGAATCAGTGGGTTCGCGGTCCCAGGCCCGCTGGGGGTCTACTGGGGGGGTCAGCGGGTGGCGTGCCCACCAGAAGGGATGCGGTCAGTGGGCGTGGGATTGAAAGGCCAAAGTGATGACATTTAGCCTGAGAGGAGAGGAGAACAGAAATATCTCTCTTCGGAACTCTCTCTCTCTCTCTCTCTCTCTCTCTCTCTCTCTCTCTCTCTCTCTCTCTCACATGCTGCACAAAACTGCCACTTTTCCTCCACACACACCCACACACACTAGCAAAGGAAATTCATAATTGATGGTTCCATCCTACCAATTAAGTTTCTACCCTGACCTTTGTAAGAAAAGAATGACAATGATGTGGGTGTGTGTGTGTGTCTCCCTGCATTATTCATGGCTGGACATTATCCTAAATACAGAGAGCCGTGCCAATCAGTGTCCATCACACTCACTCTCACACACACACACACACACACACAAACACAACATACACACACACGCACACTTTGTCGACTTAAAATCATCCCGTGCACACAAAGCTGTCGTTTGCTCATCTGAATAATACTTATGTGAGGAAATAACAGTTTTTTCCCTTCGCTGTGGGGCTGGTGGCAAAAGCCGAGGAGAGATGACAGGGACATTAATTAACATTTTGAAATGAAAGGGAAATGGCTCCGGCGGGGATGCGGAGCGTTTAAAGGCAGGTGTGAATGTGTTCCGGATGAGTCATGTGACTCGACGCAGTTGGCTGGAAAGCGCAACGCAAGAAACCGCAGGAACCGCGAGCCAGCTAACAGCCATGGCAGAGTTTACCCGCATCTTAACCGTGTCTGATGTGCATCTGTGTTGGAGGGGGGAGAGAGAGAGAGAGAGAGAGAGAGAGAGAGAGAGAGAGAGAGAGAGAGAGAGAGAGAGAGTATGAGAGAGAGGGAGACCACCAGAGGTACAAAATAAAGAGACAGAGAGAGAACAAGAGTTAGGGTTAACGGTGAGCATTATTGTTAGAGTACACCATGTTCTATTATGTAACACCTGAGGTTCCCAAAAAGGTTTTCCCGCTAAACAACTCACTGTCCCTCGTTTAATGTTTAATATGCGCACTTTCCCTGTGCTACGTGCCAATCCAAACGTAAACTAACAGAAATAAGGACGGCTTTCAACAGTCTCCAAAATGAAAGTGAGGGATTTCATCGTACAGGATTGTGTTCCCGCGGGACTGGCGGTCAGTCTGGGTTTGTCTCCACATGAGATGCATGAGAATCAAAAGGACAAAATGAACAAACATGTCCAATAAGAGCAGACGATGCGTTCTCCACAAGATGAACACTCCGTGGACGGAGATGTTGTGTGTGTGTGTGTGTGTGTGTGTGTTATTACTTATAGAGGCTTAAGGTCCAGATAAACTGCACTTAAATTGAAATTGCCATGTTTGAGTTGTTGAATGTAGTGATTTCAGCAGAGTACGATATACTGTCGTCACTGCAATGTGTGGGCTGTTCGTTAAATGGCGCGAGTTGCGGTGGGAGGAGACGCGATCATTCATGCTGTGGTAGATTGCAAACCGAGGCGTATGGCGGGCAACCCAATGCACAATGCGGCGCCATTTTGTTTGGCGAACAAGTTTCAATGGTTTTAAATACTCCGGGGCCTTAAACAGTCCTGGGAAAAAGCCACTCAACATATTGTACTATTGTTCAGGTCATAAACAGCTGCTCATTTATATTATACGTTACGATAACTTTATGAAAGCCCATATAGAATAGAATAGAATAGAATAGAATAGAACTTTATTAATCCCGAAGGGAATTCTTGTGCCAGGTTACATAGCAATACAGTACAATAAAACAATATGGAAAACAACAGAATAATAAAAATAAACCGATTTACAGATTTACAGTTAAAATATACAAATATGTAGGCAAGATAAGATATTCCGACCGCGAAAACAATTTGGCATAATTGAAGTGAAATATTATTGGACATGACATTAAGAATATTGCACATGATGATGAGAGGAGATGAGCGGTAGTGTTATAGATAATATTATAGACATGATAATAATAATAATATAGCACATGATAGAGTATTGCACATGATGTTGGACAGTAATATTAATATTGCACGTAATAGTGAGGAAAGTAATACTGAGGAAAGTGCACATGATGTTGAGAGGTAATATTGCACATTATATTGCTGTGTTCATTGTCTTGTATTTCCACTGTCCTTCCCACAGAGGGGGGAGGAGTTATAGAGTTTGATGGCCACAGGCAGAAAGGACCTCCTGTGGTGTTCTGTGGTGCACCTCGGTAATCTCAGTCTACGGCTGAAGGTGCTCTGGTATGACACCAGTGTGGCGTGCAGGGGATGGGAGGCGTTGTCCATAATACAGAGTAGTTTACTCAGCATCCTCCTCTCAGAGACCTCCACCAAAGACTCCAATTCCACTCCCAGGACAGAACCCGCTTTCCTGATGAGCTTATTGAGTCTGTTGGCGTCGGCTGCCTTCACCCTGCTGCCCCAGCACACAACAGCGTAGAAGATGACGCTGACCACCACAGAGTGATAGAACATCTGCAGCATGGTCCTGCAGACGTTGAAAGATCTGAGTCTCCGTAGGAAATACAGGCGACTCTGACCTTTCTTATACAGGGCCTCTGTGTTTTTAGTCCGGTCCATTTTATTGTCTCTGTGAACACCCAGGTACTTATATTCCTCGACAATGTCCACCTCGGTCCCCCTGATGCTGACGGGTTTCGGGTGAGTCGGTTGCTTCCAGAAATCCACCACCTACTCCTTCGTCTTAGATATGTTGAGTTGCAGGTGATCTAGTCCACACCACTCCACGACACTGTCCACCACACTCCTGTAATATGAGTATTAGGCGACTAGCGTCGTGTAAACCATCACATCCTTTTACCTGAAGAATAAATCATTGTTTGTAAACCTGCTGTGTTGCCAGCGTGGTACTTTTACTTACTCCCGTGCGTAACTGGAAATCAGTTTTTTTAGACAGCTGAGCTGCAGGTGCTGACATTAGCTTCGGGAAGAGGAGAGATGAAGAGGAGGAGGAGGAGGAGGAGGTGACAGTTAGGAGAGGATGAGGAAGCTTTTTTGAATAAAGGAGTTTTAAATAGAAGAGTTGGAGGAGAGGTCAAGGAGTGAAGAGAACCTGGCAGAGAGGGAACGATGCAAGAAATGAACAGACGACAGAGGAGGAGCATCCCTCCCTTTCTCCCTTCCTCCCTTCCTCCCTTCCTCCCTTCCAGGAAGCAGAAACAACCAGGAACCAGGAAGCTCTTTATTCCCGGAGGCGGCTCTGACCTTCTGGCGGGCATTGCGAGCGAAATGAAATTAAATAAGATCTTAAGTGGAGGGAACAATAGCACAAACTGTGATTGGCATTTCCTCTTCTCAGCTCTTGACTCTAAATGGCATTCTCCAGTGGCGGCGATACACTTTAAGTTGAATGTCTAATTGCCGCTTAGGAGGGGAGAAATGAATGTCAATAGCGGTGTAATCTGATTCACAAACAGCAGCATGAATGCTAAAAAGGGGTCACTTCGCTGCTGACGCTAAAATCCGGCAGGCTTTGTATGGCAGAACGATAGCGCTGAGGCCATTGTGAGGCGAAGCGGAGAGATCGAGTCGACGTCGGAGCTAAATGTTACAATTAGCTCACAATCGCAGCTCCCAACCACAGCAGCTGCATCTGGTGAATGTGAAGGCTGCATTGGTACGTTAAGAGATAAATGAATAAATAAGAAGAAGAAGAAGAAGATCTCTTTATTGATCCACACGTATTGGTCACACAACACACAGCGGGAAGTGGTGGCCGCCAAACACACACACACACGCGCATGCAGGGAGGGTGGCCCGTGGAAATTGTCCTCTGCATTTAACCCATCCTGCGGCCAGCAGGAGCAGTGGGCAGCCAACTCAACGGCGCCCGGGGACCAGCAGCTCCAGGTTGTACGTCCACAGCTTGGTCAGGGATGTGGACAGGAGAGGCGATCTTCACATGTTTTTATTTGGGGTTCTTTTTTACTCCGTAAGGAGACCCCTCGGAGCACTGATTTGAATACTAAAGTCAGGGTTTTACACCGTTTTAGAACTGATTGTTGTGTCTGAGTATCCTACTCAACATCTATTCTTCTGTTCTGTTTTGTTCGCTTGTCAGAGAATGTTTGAACAGTGAAACTGAACACCAGTTGCTATATTATTACGGGTGTTATGGGGTGATGGGCAAGATCGAAGTTTTGGCCTCTCCTCGGGCTGGTTGGTGCTGATGCTCTGGATGAACTCGTTGTGTGTGATGTTCAGATGTTCAGTTCAATCTCAAGCCTCCCAACCTACTGGAGAGATCGTCTGGGCAGACCCGAGAGTAACAAACACGTTTAATATTTACAATTTCAGATTGGCCACGGCCCCGATCAATTTCATTAGTGTGAGGCGCTCTGCGATATGACCTGAGAACACTGAGCGCAAATAACCAATGAAAGGTTATCTGGCGATGTGAGAAAATCCACACATTCAGTGTAGCTTTGTACCGCCTGCTCTGTCCACCAAATAGTCTTCATACTCAGCAATGAACCAGTTTACCAGCCTGTGTCCTATTCGTCTGAGGAGCCCCAGGAGCTTTCTAGCTTTCCCGACCAAAAGGCTTCATATGAGGGCATGGAGACGTGCGACAAATACGTATCTATTTGATTGTATGTTATTAGTACACACACAGCACTCACACACACACACACACACACACACACACACACACACACACACACACACACACAACACACACACACACACACACACACACACACACACACACACACACCACACACACACGCATAGTGTGTATTATATATGAGCGAGACTATTATAAGAGAGTGAAAGTGAGAGTGTTTTATTAAATTCAAGTACTCTGTAAATCATTCCTTTCTATGGCTTGAAATTACAGACTTATTATCCATCATAGCCTTTGTATTTCTGCCCGTATGGCCATGAAGTTGGCATGAGATGTCACTCTAAGTGGGATTAAAAACGTGGAGAACCCTGGGGGTGCCCCGTATACATTTCAATTTCAGTTGTGATGTCGGGCTGTTCCTGGCGGGCGCCGGTCATTATCCTAAAACTTGTCGAACGCGGGGGAACTACACCTACATGTACCTGGGCCAGCCACTAAATGTTGGCGAACAATCCTATTTTAGTCTCAACAATGTGCCACTGTAAGGCTTTAGTCATTATACTGTATATCCTGCTGCAAAACTTTATCAAACTACATCTCAAGTAGGGTTGTCAAAGATTTGTTTTAATGCCACTTTTTTTGGACGGATTAACACAGGTACTGTAAAGGTGCATTAACTTGAGACACCACGTCGCTAGGTGGGCAAGTTTAAAACCACATGAACACAAATACATATTAAAGGTATGTAACAAATGTATATAATCATATCATACAATGACCATGATACGTTGCCAGAGATTACGGAAAAACTATCACATAAAGTCAAAGTACTGGCTTCTGCGACAACAATGCTACAGGCCAGTATGTAGACCTACTGTGCTTTGAAAGGTCCATGCCAGACGCCCGGAACATCTTGTTTATGTCTTGGTCTGTGGGAGCCACTGTTCTCTGAGTACCCCCGGTTGCCAAATATGAAACAAATTGGCACACAAACACAGCACGCTGCAGCCATTGAATCAAGCAAATAAACTGGATCAACTGAGATTGTGATCGATTCGAACCAACCTAAAAATATGTATGTATGTATATATATATATATACACACATATTATATGAATATATATTGTTACACACAAGGGATAGCTTATCATTTGCAGACAGTAAAAAATATTGCTAACGTATACAATATACAAATGATCAATTAACAATGTAGAGCTTGCTGTCTCTTGTCATTCTCAAAATAGAATGCTCTGGTTTACTGTCTGGTTTGGTTTTGCCGTTTTGTGCGATTTCTATGGTAATTCCCGCGATATCCCATCACCCTTTGGGCATAGTAGTCGCATATGGAAATGCACCTGCTAGCACCTCGACTATTCATTTCCCTGTAAACGAAGCCTCTGCTGTAGGCTTCTGTTGTAATCATTTTTTTCTGACCTTCCAGTTCAAACTGCGCCTACATGCTCCCGGGACGGTTGACTACAGCTCCGGGTGACTACAGCTCCGGGTGACTACAGCTCCGGGTGACTACAGCTCCGGGTGACACAGTTTCTGCCTCCACTGTGACAGAAGCAACAGGCTGCAGGGATAATACCAGTCACCAGCAACCCCCCCCCCCCCCACACACACACTCACACACACACACACACATACCACTAGACGTGTTTTAAAAGTCCCTTTCAACTGTACCTCGCGGCTGCTTGAACGTAGAGGGTCAAACACAACACACACACACACACCACACACACACACACACACACACAAAAGTAGAACGTTTTGTTTTTCTCAGTCTCCTCGCAGTCTCCTGTCATTGGGCACTCTCTCTGTCTCTGTCTCTGTCTCTCTCTCTCACACACACACACACACACACACACACACACACACACACACACCACAACACACACACACACACACACACACACACACACACACACACACACACGTCACATCCTCATGTTGAACGTGAATATAATTATCGCGCTCGTCTCATCTCAGGTTGCTTCACTACATTGTGTTAGCTCATAAAACATGTCATTATCTATCGACGCTACCCTCCACCCCTTACCCCCCCCTCCACCTCCACCTCCACCTCCACCTCCATCTCCACACACCCAGGATGAGGCTGTCTTGGTCGGGGAGGATCACCCCACAAAGAGCCTGGGTCTCCAGGGAGGACCAAATTAGATGATAGGGAGGAGCAGAATGTATTTGGCCCACGTTAATCTTTGATGGATGCCATAATCTAATAGTCACCGCGTTCTATCACCCTCCCTCGCTCTCTCAGAGCATCCCTGCGCAGCGTAACCCATCCAGCCCAGCGGTGTGTGTGTGTGAGTGGTACTAAACAGACCCTGGAGGAGTCAGGAGCAGAACACAATCTGGGCTGGCAGGACAGTCTGTGATTTGACTCCCAGCCGGAAGGTTCTGGGTTGAAAAGCTCCCCGAGCCCTCTTCCTGCTCCTTAATGACCTGTGTCAGAATTGACTGCAAGCCTCCTTTGATAAAAGCACACACACAGAAAGGACTAAATAATATCGTCATCGGCTAACCAGCCCGGAGGACAGGCTGTTTCATTATGGCTAATGAAGAGTAGCTTTCTCATCGTGAAGCCTGCAGTCAGGACAAGGGCCGGACCCCACGGGTCGGGTTTAAATGCTGATAGCAGGAGTAGTGCAGTTAGCAAAACTTTCTGGTTTGAAGTCCTATACTGTCTAACCCCTACCTGCTCCTTAATGACCTGTCTCTGTACTGTCTAACCCCTACCTGCTCCTTAATGACCTGTCTCTGTACTGTCTAACCCCTACCTGCTCCTTAATGACCTGTCTCTGTACTGTCTAACCCTTACCTGCTCCTTAATGACCTGTCTCTGTACTGTCTAACCCCTACCTGCTCCTTAATGACCTGTCTCTGTACTGTCTAACTCCAACCTGCTCCTTAATGATGTAATGGATCTAAATAAATAAATGCACTGCAACACACACTCTTTGGATAACAGGAAAGGGAAAAGCGCTGCGGAACATATCAACTGAAACTCCAGGTCTTCAGGACATCAAGGGCTCCCAACAGGAGCGCTGGGAACAACTAAAGAGAGCTGAATGATGCCCGGCGTCTGAACCCGCCACGCGTTACTGTGACGTTCTGTTTGATATTCCTGATTTATTTCCCGCCTTAACTTCTGGGATCGCCAAAGGCTCTGTCTCATTTCAGCTAGTTATGAGCACATTAAACACACCTGAATGACAGATCACACACACAGACACACACACACACACACACACACACACACTCCTGAATTAGGCTACACCAACCCCTCACTAACGAGGCGCTGCACAGATCACACAGATCACTTAAAGCCAAACTATAAAACTAAAACTTATTTTAGAAAGTCATGTGTGTTGTGGGTTACATTGTAGTCGTGCTATGAATTGATCAAAACGTATAAGACACGGACTCCAATTGCCCTCTATGGCTTATAAGGGTACGCTTTAATTGTTAAATTAAATCATGATTTAATTGTGGGATTTGAAACCTTTCTCAGGGATTTGAAACCTTTTTGGGTTGAGCTTCATTCTATTGGTGTCGAAGGATGAATTATCATGATTTATGCACCGACTATATACTCCTACTATATACTCCTAGTATATACCACATAGCTACCTGGCCACTATGGACACTCAAAGAACATGACAGGTAGAGCTGCAGTCACACACCAATGCACACACATTCACACACCGACACAGACACACGCGCAAACACCCCCACACACACACACACACACACACACACACATTCACACACCTTCACACATCGGTGCACACACATACTCCCACATCAGCACAGTGAGCGCACAAACCAATTCACACAGGTATCACACACACACACACACACACACACACACACACACACACACACACACACACACAGCAATGGCAGTGTCAACAGGCCCCTAATACACAGATAGAACTGGCTGGTGCCTTGCTCAAGGACTCTTGAACACTGCCAGGAGAATCAAACCGGCACTAATCTAGTTGGCACACAGCGTCGACGCAGCAGAGACCCCGTCATTCCCCAGCCAGTTTATGGTCGGCCGAGTTCAGAGAGACCAGAACATTCTGAAGGGCAGATCTTACAGACATGTGTTTTATAAGCTTATATCATTCTGAGGTAGTCAGTATGTTCAGCGACGGTGTCTGGACAACACGTTTTGGCTGGTCCTCCCACTGGCTATGAGAAGACTTTAATTGGGTGTGCGTGCGGACAACATGCAAACTATTATCTATCATGCGTATTATTTTTATTATTATTATTCTACTACTCAACTCCTCCTTCATACTTTATGCGAGACCAATAATTAAAACTTTATATACAAACTGCCACAATAATTAGACTCCATAAACATATTATACACAAAAACGTCAAGCTCCTCTCAGTGATTGCTCATCGCAATTTTCTAAGCAATGGTGTTAAATAATCAAGAGAATGTAAATGTTCTGGTTCAGCACATACACACATTTAAAACTAGGCATCAGTTTAGAACTAAACAGCTGTTATAATTAACTCAATTAACTCAATCTAATTAACTCAATAGACGTAAGATTATTCCCAACTTCCACTACAACAATAATTAAAAGTTCACCCAAACATCTGTACAATTGACTCAAAACATACTATTTATAACCTACTTTATAGCCCAGCAACCACCTTGGACACCCTAACAAGCACCCAGAACACTAGCAACTGTGCAGAACACCCAGGAAGTGTCATACAGTATAACATCCTAGCAGCTACCATAAAACTACAGCAAGATGCACACCACAATCTCTCCTGAAATTGTACTCTTTCAAGTTTACTACTGCCGGCCGAGTTTGTGTCCTCCAATCGCCAAAGAAGCGGACTAAATATGGCCTGCCATAGAGTGCCTGCCAACGTACGATAGGCTCTCTACTTTTAGCTGCGCTAGCTCTGCCAATGCGTCCTACGGCAGCTAACACCACCGTCTCCGTTCCGTAACACACATAAAGCAGAGAGTCGTGCAGCCTTGTTCCAGGTCCTCCTCTCACATGGGAAAAGGCCTGGAGTGACGTGCTTCCAACATGCGGATAATGAAAGAGAGGGAGGGACGTCGGTGTATTATTATGTATAAGTCAAATTCAAAGTCAAAGTGTCAAAGTCAAAGTCAAAGTCAAGTCAAAGTCAAGTCAAAGTCAGTAAAACAATTATATTTCTTCTCCTTTTCATCGTTTTCCGTACACTTCTCGCTCTGGGGACCGTCAACGGATGTACACAGGTATAAGAGATGGTACATTTGGGTAGTTTCGGTAGTAGTAGGAGGCACCCGAGCTGCAGGTCGGAAGCTAGCCCACCAGAACCCCTCCTGGTCATCTCGGAGTGGTGTAGCGAAAGCAGATATCAGCACCGCAGAGCGGGGCTCGATCCATCATCTCCGCAGTAGGCGCCCAGCTGCCCCACTGTACTCTGGGAAACGAAACACTCGCCGGAAAGCAGAGGCTTCGCTCCCAGGACGCAACGTTGCCTTATCTGGCCGGTTTATACCCCACCGCCGGTGTGTGTGAAATTCCGATGTCGTTCAGATCCCTGTGGTTCCACATAATGAATTGATATCGCTACAGATCCAGAAGCAAGACGTGCGCCGTGGTCGGTTAAATAAAGGTTATATTCAAAGCCACAGTCGTGACAGATTTTCCCTGAGATGTGTTTTGTGTTGTTCCACCGTTCATACAGCCCCAAGCTGCACACAAGTGAGTCATCTTGAATCAAAGCCCCGTCTTCTGAGAGTTACGGAGTCCAGCAGCGATTATAGCCTAACTAAGAGTCTAAGTAACCGGAGAAAACATTTTTTAAATAGATAATCAAATAAAAACAAAGTAAGGGCCTGTTCACCCTGCCTGCCTTTTTATGCAGTTAAAGCACTGCCTCAAGCGCATTTAGTGCTGGCCCACAAAAAACAGCCCACCTCATTTACGCCTTTCTCAAAAAGTTGAACTATTCTCAACTTTTGAAAGTTTTCCCATAGATTTAATTGGGACGGACCGTGCGAACACTACTCCAGCTGCTGCTCAGGTAAGCGCCTCCGCAGTCAGAGACTAAAACGCAGTTTCTTTCCGCAGGCCATCAGGACTGTAAACTTTGACCTCACCAGGGCCCCTCACTGCCCCTCACTGACATAACTTATTACATAACTTATGACATACATAGATGCAGACATGCATGGTCTGTACTCACTATATAAAAATGTTATTTGCTTATATTTCTCATTCCTAAAAAAAAAGAAAGCTGTTCTTTTTGCTGCAAATACTGTAAATCATCATATTCTGATTCTGATTCCTCCAATTTGTGATATTTCTATAGTTCTGTTGCACATTCCGCTGGGCATCGCCACTTTTTCATTTAACTGCAAATTCTGTATGTGACAAATACGTTTTTTGGATCTTGAATCTTGAACTTTATGATGCGAACCTCTCGACTAGGTCAAAGGTGAGAGGTCATTAGGATTTTTCACAGGGACTTCCCATCTGGGATTGATAAAGGTTCCTTATCGTCAGCTGATGCAGGGTTGAGCTGTATGTCAAGCTAATCTCATCTCAAGACAACTTTCATCGCAATTCATTGTGTGTGTAGGTTGGGCCTCTTCCTCTACAGCAGGGGTGTCAAACTCAATTTCATCCCGGGACACATCAGCATGATGGTGGCCCTCAAAGGGCCGGTTTGTAAATGTAAGACTATATAAACATATCTACTCTTTATCATTACATAATTGCCTCTGCATTTGATTATTATTGGTTTTAGTAGCTTAATTAATAACTAGCCTTGAAAGCAGAAGTCTAGGAAAAATAATTGCAAGCAGACATTCAAGTGTACAAATATTCAACATCATTCAGGCTGGGAAATATAGTCCCAGTGAGGCCACCCCGGTCATGGGGGGGTTATGAAATGATGATGTAATGTTCAAAATATTAGTAATTGTTACGAATAAATATAGAAGCAGAATACTTCACAACTGCTATCATTAATTATGTATTGACACACACACATACACACACACATTTAACGGGTGTATTTATGACCAAAATGCAGTACAAGACTGGAGACGTTTGGAAATGTCGTTTAATTAAAGACACAGAAGATAACATTGAAGCGGAGACACAGGTGATGCTGGACTGGGGACACAGGTGAGGCTGGAGCAGGGACACAGGTGTGTGTGGTTGGGGGGGGGAGAGCACACACTCACACACACGTCCTGGAGGTAGCAGTTCCAGAACCGGGTGGGCTGGGCAGAGGGATCGTGGAGAAGCAGGCAGAGGGGTGGTCGGGGACAAGTGGATGATCGGGAAACCGGTAAGGATCGGGGATGATCGGGGAACCAATTCTCTCTTTTTAATTAATGGGCTTGGCTATTTCTGGCGGGACACTCGATCAGCTGATAGCCAATCGATCCAATCAAATGCACGTGTGCTGACAGGCGGTAGATTCAAGACCTCCCATCTCTCACACGCACACGCACACACACACATGCACACACACACACACACACACACACACACACACACACGTTCTGCTCTGTATCCTATGTAAGCTACACTAATGGGTTGTGTCATGATTTAAATCCTAACAGCGTGTATTCCTAGTTCATGCAGTAAACGGTTAAAGCTACGACTTGAGTAATTTCTGACAGAACCTACTTGAGTCAAAAACCAAAAAACACCACAATTGTAATAATCCTGCAGCACATGCCTGGTGATGACTCGCAACGCAATGGAAACTAGGGATGCACCGATCCGATATTGATATCGGATATCGGCCCCGATATGACTAAAATAGCTAGATCGGGTATCGGAGACAATGGGGCCGATCCACGGGACCGATCTATTCACTTCAATTCTATGTGTGCGACGCGTACTACGTCATGCGTCAGCAGCACCCGCAGCGCGCAGTGTTGCCAACTTAGCGACTTCGTCTCTATATTTAGCGAGTATTCAGACCCTCTAGCGACTCTTTAAAAAAAAAAAAAGAGACTAGCGACTTTTTCTGGTGTTATTGGAGACTTTTGGCGACTTTGACGTGAAAGCTCGTATCGTTCTTACTCTTGTCAATGAGCAGCGGGCGGGTGCTGCCGCGGGCCCCTCCCCCAAAGCACTCACAGGCGGCCCGGTCCTGTCCTCGCGCAGCTGCAGTCAGAGCACGAGACGTTCACCCCTCCGCGTCCAGACTGTAAATGAATCGCGCGAAGCCGCCGCTGGCTGATCAGGGCGGGATGTAAATGTTAGGAATATTCCTATTTGCACTAAATGTTTACCAAGAATTTTGATTCCTGTTTTGTTCAAGTTGCTTGTGCACGATTATTTATTATTTGAATAATAAATAACAATTCAGTACATTTATATCTGTTAATTTGTTACATTTAGTTTTACAAAGTTAGGAAAGTAATGTTTAAGTCAAGCCTGATGTTGCCTTGCACAAAAGAATGATCCCATTCTCTTCCACACAGTGAGGAACAGTTTATTAATTTAACAATGGTATCGGATCGGTACTCGGTATCGGCCGATACCCAAAGCCCAGGTATCAGTATCGGTATCGGGACTGAAAAAGTTGGATCGGTGCATCCCTAATGGAAACCATCTGTAATAGAACCATCTGTGCTGTGACTGAGCGCTCCAGAGTCGGCAGTTTAGCTTTGATTAATAGAATAAAGAATAGTTATGGATACACACAATGCCCCTGTGTGTGTGTGTGTGTATGTATGTGTCAGCATGCATGTGTGTGAGCCCTGCGGTGAGACGACACACACACACATACACACACACGCACACACACACACGTCCTCCTTTATCTGCTCCTTCCTCTCCTCCTTCTCCCCCCCCCCTCACTCCTCCTCTTCTCCTCTGTTCTCTTATTCATGAACCCCCCCTCCTCCTCTCTCTGTTTTCTCCAGGCGCCTTGCCTCTACTCCCCCTCTCTCTCCTCCTTTCATTCCGAGGGAGGAGGGGAGTGGGAAGTAGAGGGAGGGTGAAGGAGAATGAGAGAGAGAGAGAGAGAGGGAGACAAAAGGAGGGAGATAAAGAGAGAGAGAGGGGGAGAGAGAGAGAGAGAGAGAGGGTGGGAGAGACAGAAGGTGAGAAAGAGAGAGATATGGGGCAGAGGGAGAGGGGAGAGAGAGAGACAGAGGGGGAGAGACACATAAGGCGAGAAAGAGAGATGGAGAGAGAGAGAGGGAGACAGAGAGAGAGATAGAGACAGAGACAGAGAGGGAGATCAAAGGTCAAAGTATCTTTACAGGGGAGCGGCAGAACGAGGCCACCATAATATCCAAGGCGGCACAATGTGAAAGGATTGCCAAAGATGTTCGGGTCCCATAATGCATCACAATTCATGCAATTGCATCACTCCTCCCAGCCGCCCCCCATCATCCCATGGCCCTACTGACACTCCGGAGGGAGGGGGGGGGGGGGGTGGAGCTACACATAACAGCTTTTGACGTGACAATTATCAAATCTGCCAAATACAATGCAGAGTCAACTGAGTTTTATATTTCTGAAATGTTGTTGGGTCATGCAGTCTGGCTCTCATTGTCACTGACACTGGCTTGATTGCTAAACTCTGACAGTGCAAATGATGACTCAACTCTGACAGAATAAATGTAATTTATGTAAATACTGTGGCAGCCTGGCCTTGAGAGACAGTGTAGTGGGTGGACCAGTTGGAATACGGCGACAGAACCAGGGTTGCGGCGTGACAAAGTTTGACATTTAATCACAAAAGGATGTGGGGAAAGGGGAGGGAAACTAAATAAAACTCTAATCTTCTTTTTGTCCATAATAAAGTTCAAAAAGGTCATACAGTTTTGCCAGCGGCCACTTACCCTGAGACTGGCACAGTGGACCGTCTGGGACTCCACCGTCTTCTATTTAATTTCCTGTTCATATAATGACAAAGCCTAATTACCCATCACTTCTTGCACTTTCAAAGCAATCATTTTTGAAGAGCATTTTGTCTTACCGCATCTATGTTTACACCAAATAACTTTGTCAAGCGGACATTGTCAGTAGGAAGCTCGCAAAATCTATTCAAGGTAAAAGCGGCACTGCTAGACTAAGTAAGGTTGTTGACAGCACACACGGCAGGCTTTATGTTGAACGCAAAATTGACCTGCAATAACCAGTATGTACCATAGGTGCGGATATCATCCAGATTTATATGCCTCGACAGAATACATTGATTCCATGTTGTTTGATTCAAACTGTTGACGAAGGATTTTGATACATCCTGAGAATATTAAATCTGGAACTTGAGGAGATGAGCAGAGCCAAGTAATTAAAAGTTAATTCAGCAAGGTCAGTAAGTACCAGTGACGTGCGGTGAGGTCAATGGCTGGGGAGGCACTGGTTAGTATCAGAGCCAGATTTACACACACATGAACCCGATAGAGGTAGCTTAAATTCACCATTCAATTGGCAGGTTGCACAATGACTACTGGTTAGGCGACCGTATGTTTCATATTTCATATCAGCATTCTTTACAACACACGCATACAGGTACGTATTCGATTCACGTTTTATAGGCGAATGCAGTTCCGCTATTCATACTCATTCAACACAAATGAAAAAGGCACTGGCTACGATCAAAGCCAGATTTACACATATTAACACGATAGCTGTAGCTTAAATTCACCATTGAATTGGCACACAGGCCCAGGCTGGCCTAAACCCCAATGCAGCAGATCACCTATAGCCTAATAACCAATACGGTAATTGTTTCATTTTTTTCATATCAGCATTCTTTACAACACACGTATTTGATTCACGTTTTAGACGAATGCAGTTCCACTATTCATACTCATTCAACAAGTGGAGGGAGAGCGTCAATTACGTGGGCTCAAGACACGCCCCCCTCAGTGAGGCAGATGTGATAGCTCCTCCCCTGGTGCTTTTTCATTGCAGTTTTATGACGAGACCAGCGAGCCTAAATATCTTTGATACACAGACTGTACGTGAAATAAGTGACCTGCAATGGACTATGGAAGGCGAGGACATGTAATGAAGGTCTACAAACAATGGACTATGGAAGGCGAGGACATGTAATGAAGGTCTACAAACAATGGACTATGGAAGGCGAGGACATGTAATGAAGGTCTACAAACAATGGACTATGGAAGGCGAGGACATGTAATGAAGGTCTACAAACATGACGACATACAGAAACTAGAGATAGTAACGGGCACGCGCTTCTTGCCCGCGCTCCATCCAGTTTCTGAGGGGTTGCGCAATCAGAGGGGAGGCTGAGCTCGTCGCTGCCTCACCTCTCGTCTCTCCCTGTATTTGCAGCGGAGCTCCGCAAATTTGGTGATTTTGACTATAAAAAATGATTGAAATCATACAGAAATTACATTTATAACACAGATCAGTGGAAAAATCGTATTTTATTTTATATTATTTTATTTTGTACTTTTCGTAACAGCTATTTTCATTGGAGTATGACAGGTGAGGCTCTGCCTCCTCTGCCTCCCCTGACCGCACGTCCCTGGTAAGTAGTAAGCAGTCTATGCAAAATAAGCACTCTCCAGTCAATAGTGACTTGAGGGGACCTCTTCAAACTCTAACCTCAAGCGACGGCAGATCCTGATGGAGTCATCAGGATCTGAAATAGGTTATGCAAATGTGTTCATTTCTTGTCCACTTTAAACGGACAACAAATGAACAAATAATGCCTATGCCTATTATACTGCAAAATAAGCACTCTCCAGTCAACAGTGACTTGAGGGGACCACTTCAAACTCTAACCTCAACCGAGGACTTGAGGGCACCACTTCAGAATTGATGTGCAGGAGGTGATCTGGGCCCTCCAGAAGGTAAATAGCCTTTCTGAACATCTACCTGCATTATAAAGGATGGTAAGCTGGGCATGATTCCTCCCTGAAAGCTTCGAGTCAGGGAGGAAGAGAGGGAGATGGAGGGGGAGAGACAGAGACAGAGACTAAGGAGGGATGGAAGAAGGCGAAGTGTACTCCATCAGACAGGTGATGCTCAGGAGCTCAGCGGAATATGGAGCTAGACCGGCCCCAGCGGGGTTAAGGAGGGCGAGAGAGGCTTGTTCATTGGAGAGAAAGAGAGGGGGTGGCGGAGGGGGGGTAGGTAGAGAGAGAGAGAGAGAGAGAGAGAGAGAGAGAGAGAGAGAGAGAGAGAGAGAGAGAGAGATGAAGCAGACAATAAGACAAACAAGCCTCAGATGAAGTAATATTAAGAGTACACAGAGTCAGACAGACAGGCAGACACACAGACAGAGAGGCAGACAACACACACACACACACACACACACACACACACACACACACGGAAAGACAGACAGCACACCCAGGCAGACAGACAGTCAACAGACACAGACAGACACATAGACAGACAGGCAGGCAGACAGACAGACAGACAGACAGACAGACATATGAACAGACACACATATACAGACACACAGACAGGCAGACAGACAGTCAAGTCAACACACACAGACAGACACAGACCGGCATTCAGACAGACTTGATACAGTCTGATATTGTAACTCTAAAAACAACTATGTTTAAATCTAACCATCTTTTTAATTAATAATAAATAAATGTAGGCGATAAAAGTGGTGGTGTAGCCTATATAATGTGGTGGAAATAGGTCAGCCAAGTCCCTTAAAATCCTTAAGCGTCTATATTTAACTGGAGAAGTGTACTTCACAAGAACACTTTTCAGTCAAGTACACTGGAGCCAGCGGTTATGTGCTAGCATGACGATAGCGGTCATGGTTAGCTGTCATGGTTAGCTTAAGTGAGCCGCTAAACAGATTAGCATGTATCTCCCACTGCAGGTCACAGCATCATCCGTATGCATTGGAACACACACACACACACACACACACACACACACACATATATACACACACACACACACACACGCACACTTGTACACAAAGAATTAGAAAAAGCGAGATCCGCAACATGTCAGAGAATGGTACATCTCTCCGGTAGAAGTCCCTCCCTCTCTCGCCACCTTCACCGCCTGCAGGCCTCCTCCTCCTCCTCCTCCTCCTTCATCAGGTGAGAACACCTGGGAGCCAGCTCACCTGGGGAGAGGCTCCGCTCCGGAACACAGAGGATCAAACTCTACGGCTTCCACTTGGCTCACGATGATAAGACGGCTTCTTATCCGTCTATACGAGACTTCAAACACTGGAGCCAAACTTAAAGGGCAACTTTGCTGTTTCGTTGGGATAAGAGTTAGCATCTGCAACAACCACAGGCATTCACACTACATCTCTAATGTGGAGAGATCGAGATTCAGGTTGAAAGGCAGCAAAGTTCTCTCTCTCTCTCTCTCTCTCTCTCTCTCTCTCTCTCTCTCTCTCTCTCATTCAATGCATTGCATTAGGAAGTGTTGAATGATATGATAGGAGTGGATGGGTTACACCTATGTAGGCATTCGGTCATAAATGGGAATTTACATACGTTTCAATATAATGTCCACAAACACAAACTTCTACTTCTACTGACTCCTCCACATCATAACTTTGCAGTGGAGCGAGGAGTGTGAGTGTGGGTTCATCTCCTCCTCCTCCTCGTCAGGAGCCGGTGGGCTGTGGTATAGTGATCACATTACTTCTGTTCATTTAGTCGAGAGAGAATAGAATACTATCTGACCTCTGACCAGTCCATGCTGTTCCATGGACCACACAGATGGGTTCTGGTTAAACACCAGAAGTCACACACACACACACACACACACACACACACACACACACACACACGCACTGTGGATAGAGTCCAGTTTAAGTGAATGCATGGTATGTGTTCTTTCTATATCTCCTTATATAGGGCTAGTGTGCAGACGTGCGGCCACAGATAAATTTGAGAATATGTCTCCAACATTCCCCCAAGGTCCTCTTTGGACAACAAGAGACACGGCTCTCAAATAATGCAGCTCATTTCATTCATTAATTAATTCATTAATTCATTCATTCATCAGGTATCAAGGATAAAGGATATCATGATAACCACCATAGGTAACCAACAACCTCTCTCTCTCTCTCTCTCTCTCTCCAGCTGTTGAACCAAAGGGCCAACAGCAGCTGAAGAGGGGGTCTAGAGAGACATCGGGATTCCCTGATACCCGGAGGAGCCCGACACGAAGACCCCCCCCTGGTTTCTAGTGAGAGGATCACCGACTGTCCAGGGGGTCCGCAGCATTACGCACTATTGCCATTACGCGCGTAATGCTGCTGCGCTCCTACCATGTAACACCATACATAACGCATTAAGCTTCCGTGCACTCCGACTGTGAAAGTTTGCGTCAAAAATAAATTCATGAAAGAAAATACAAAACAAGTCTCACCGGAGTCCAGGGAGTTGGGTTTCTGACGCAGGGGGTGAATCCAGGGGTTCTCCATCCAGACCGCACTCACTTCACCCAAAATCTGTTTCTGCCGCTTAATCCTGCTACCATTGGCCCAGTGTCTCTCTCCTCCCTCCCTCCCTCTCTCCCTCCCTCCCACCACCACCGCGTGTTCGCAGCGCGCCAAAAAGAGCAGCAGCAGCAGCAGCAACAGCACAAACTCCCGCGCTGGTCACTCCACACGTGTGTGCGTGTGTTCACTTCGATCACTTCTACCCCACGCAACACGTGTCTACACACAGTGGGAGGTCCTGCTGGTTTGAAGCGCGGTGGATTTTTTGCACGACTCGGGTCTCGGGTCGCCGCCAGTACGTGTTACTATCTCACTGACACGAGCATCGTCAGCCGAAACACGCGTCTCGACCCACGAGAAATTGCCGCCACCGTGTGGACAGAAGAGGGATGACGAGCGCTAGCGGGGCCCACAGAGTGTCGATGGCACCAGCAGTAATTCAACTGAATAACAGTTGACATTTATCTGCTCAATCAATACCAATAAATACAACGCGCCATTCACTGATGTCTATAGCGATTTGTTGAACAGCAGGTCAGGAGGTCAATTCAATGGATGGATTACATCAAACTTTATTTATCCCCAGAAGGGCAGCTTAGCAGTCACACCACACAACTCAAAAGACAACAATTTAGATGACTCACAAAACACACTCACATAAGATAAATGATATGTCAAAGCAACATGTTATAGTTTATATAAATAACAGTCTAAAGAATAAAAGAATGTGTCATTTAAAATAATGACTGTCTTATAGCACCAGTGAATTCACTGGACAGAACGTGGTCAGATTGACTGATCATTTGTTTTGCCTTCTGGGCCGCCTGTTTCTTTGCTGGGCTCCATTTTTCTTGGAGCAGACATTCACAAGTGAAGTTCAAACATTGAAGTGTCTGGATGATTGAACATTACTCAGAGCATGTCATGCTAACCAGACATTTAAGAGCAATGTATATTATGAACAAACGCTGCAAAAAGAAACATAACATAACATGTATGCAGAATTTCTTCCTTTATTTGCGGCTTTGCCTTTGAATTTCATTTGGAGTCTGTCCAATGCGTGGAAAAATAGAGAAAAACTATTTTCAAGTTTTAAAAACTATAACTATCTCCACAAGAAGATAAGAGGCAAATAAATACATTCCAATATGCAGCTCAAGTAATGTTCCCTCCTTCTCTAGTTATAAACAGACAGTCAAACCAATACCCAAACCATGAAATCAAGTGTGAGCCTTCGAGTAGGTTGCTTTATATCAAATAAAAAAGCTCTTGCTAGCAGGAGAGGTTCCTGTATATAGAGCACGGGTGTGCAAACAACCCAATAACAATTACATTACGCAAAGCTAGTGGCAAGTCTCACTGGCTCTCATATGACAGTTAAAAACTTGTCCAGTGAAACTGATAAAAGTAACTTCTCTCAACTTTTCAAGTCATCGATGTGAAACTCGGAAGAGTATTATTATACAGTGTTGATCTGAGGACCTGAAGGAAACCTCGTTTCAGTGCACATGTTCAGTACATAGACCAGTGAGGGGTTTTTTTTTAACGTAAAGCTCACAAAACAATGTCAAAGTAATGCAGTCACTCATCAAACCATGAGTATAAAATAATCTGTCATAAAATAAAATAAATCTATATGATCAGATATGGATTTCAATTGCTTAAATTTCCCAGAGTCCTTGAATATTTTCTGGACTCATAAAACTCCTTTCACACAACCTACGGAGTCCTGGGGAATACCGTAGTTTAGGACGCTCAAATATTCAGAGAAATAAATAGTAGTTCCCAATAGTACAAAATGAATTGCCTGCATGTTCCGCTTTCTCTAACCATCCTCAAGTTCAGTAAAACTATAGTCGTCATCATCGCAACCATTTCCTCTGCACTCAGATCAACACTTCAACTAAACTATCCGCCATTTGCATTCCGGTAAAAACCAAGAGCTTTTAAATCCTTCCCCCCTCTAATCGTCTCCCTCTTCAACATTGCAATGAAAACCACACATCATCTCCCACAGTGTAAGCGCATCTTCTTCTGTCAGTAATGTGGCAGCGCGAAACAGTCCCACAGTCTCTGGCATGTGTTCTAGACCGCCCCCTGTTGGAGGTTCCGGTCGTAGTTCTCCTGGCACATGCGAACCTGCTGGGTGAAGTACTCCGGGTTGGAGATGGCCTTCAGCAGGTCGTTCTGGACCAGGCACATGTCGTAGAGCTCCGACGTGCAGGCCGTACGTACCTCGTTGCCGCCTGGCTCCACAAACACCTGGGAACCAGATTATAAACAACATCCAATTAATTTATTTCTGTTTCACTATTTAGTTATTTATGTCACAAGGGAGCTACATGCTATACGCTAGCGGCATACCATGGGGTGAACGATGGTGTCCTGGTCGTTTAGCCGGATGTTGTCGTCGAAGAAGATGTGCTGGATGGACGGGTCGAAGGGGTCCACCCATAGGGGCTTCCCCCCCAGCAGGGAGTAGGAGTTCTTGGCCCACCTGGAGACAGAGGGGGGAAAAGAAAGGAGGAGGAGAAGGAGATAGAAGAGAAGAGGTGAGGAGATGGAGGGGAGGAGAGAGGGAGAAGAGAGGAGCGAGGAGATGGGAGGATAGAACAGGAGGGGGGAGGGGGGAGGAAGAGAGATGGATGAGAGAGTAGAGGAGGAGATAAGAAGAAGGGGAGAGGAGAAGAGAGATGGGGAGGATAGGAGAGGAGGGGAGATGGATGGAGAGGAGATAAGGAGAGATAGACGAAGAGGAGAGAGACAAGGTTAAAATGTTATAAGTTTATAGTGTTATAGTTTTATAGTTTATAGTTCAGTGCGAGTCTAACGGTGAGTGGTCTACGCACCAGTCAAAGTGGTCCTGGAAGCCCGCCAGGCCGGTCCCAGACCCCAGGTAGCGGTACAGGTCCCTGGGCCCGGCCCGGGTCGACAGCCGGTCCTCCCCCCGCGTCAGAACCACCTCTCTCTTACTGCACCGGATCTTCCCTGGGGTCTGGTTCACACTCAGCTGAGGGGAGAGGAAGCAAGGAAAGAAGGCAGGAGGGAATGAAAGAAAAGGGAGGATGAAGGCGAGGAGGGTAAGAGAGGATACATTAGAGAGTGAACGGCGAGGCAGGAGATCAGATCAAAAGAATACATTAACAATACATAAGTGCATATCAAATAATGTTCAAGAGCCTAATAGCTTCAGTGCACAATTGTTCTTCAACCATTGTGACGGATCATAATGGAGACCAGCATTAGCGCTCACACAAAAATTAATAAATATTCAGGCGCTATTTTTAACTTATTTTGTTGCCCGACTCTGTGGCCAATCAGAATGAGGGGGGGGGAGAGGATGGGGGGGGGGTATTCTCTGCAGACACAGTTCTGCTTTTGTTGCCAAGGAACATAACTGAGCGCGAATCGCTCTTCCTGAAGCAGAAAAACGCCAAGAATGTCCCTGTCCCATGACACACACACACACACAGAGTATTAGTGAATCCCTGGTATGTAGTAGTATAACATACCCCTGGACTTAACCTCGCAACAGTACCTGTTCTGTAGCATCTCATCACTTGCTGTCCACCACAGAAGGAACGCTAAACTCTAAAACAACCACAACCATTTTGTCAAAACCGACTATATTCATTAAAGGGGCCCTATTTTACCACCAGGTGGGAGCGTGATTAGCCATTACGAGCAGTTTCAAAATTGTCATGTGACACACTTGAATTGTCAAGTGTCCACTACCAGCCTATCCGGTACCAGCTGTTAAACTTATCTCGTCAGCCATACATCAAGGTGGCCGCTCCCACTTGTGATGTCACTTCGTCACAACTACAATTTTAATATAGTCCAGTTCAACATGGACTTGGAACGGTTTCGTCTAGAGGCCCGGTGCTAGCTCTGGGTCAGTAGGGGTCAGTAGGGGTGGGGTCAACCTAACGCCAGGCGGTACCTTGAGGTCGGGCAGGTCGGGGAAGAGCGGGTGGGCACCCTGGGTGAGGGCGCGGGTCACGGCGCTGAGCACCCGCGGCAGGTCGGTGCCGAAGGTCCGGAAGACAATGGTGAAGTCGGCCTCCTGAGCCACCAGGTCCCGGAGCAGCTGGAAGAAGGAGGGCAGGACCCAGTGGTACCGCTGGCCGTCCTCACCCTTCACCGACAGCTCCTTGTCCCCCTGTAGGCATCATGATTATATATGAACAAACACATGAGTGTACTAGTTGATCAGTTAGTACGTTGGTTAGTCGGCTGTTACCTCGACGCCCTCCGGCCAGCGCAGCAGGACCAGATGCTCGTTGAGGATTCCCCGGAAACACTTCCCGGCGCCCGTGGTGAATCCGGCGACCCGGCCGAACTGGGAGTAATGGCTGACGGCGTCCTCGCAGGGTGGGAGCAGGGAGGGGACGTCGCTAAGCCACTCCCACTTCCCTGCCAAGAGATAATGAAAGGTTTAGTTGGTCATCAAGACCAGTTCCATAGGTGGGGATTACATTTCCCTTGTGACAGACTAATAATAGTCTCTTAATATGTTGCAGTACAAGTAAGCTCTGAATATATACAAAAGCTGTACCTACACTATATGGCCAAAAGTCAGTGGACACCTGACCATCACACCTATATGAGCTTGTTGGACATACCATTCTAAAACCATGGGCCCATGGAGTTGGACCTCCCTTTGTGGCTATGACAGCTGCCACTCTTCTGGGAAGGCTTTCCACAAGATTTTGGAGTGTGTCTGTGGGAATGTGTGCCCATTCAGCTAAAAGTGCATTTGTGAGGTCAGGCACTGATGGCTCACAATCGGCATTCTAATTCCTCCCAAAGGTGTTCAATGGTCAGGGCTCTGTTCCTCAACACCAAAGTCGTCTAACCGTGTCTTTATGGACCTTGCTTTGTGCACAGGGGCACAGTCATGCTGGAACAGTAAAGGGCCTTCCCCAACCTGTATCATTAAGCATACAGCCCCAGACCATTATCCCTCCTCCACCAAACTTTACAGTAGGCACTATGGATTCCAGAAGTTAATGTTCTCCTGGCATCCGCCAAACCCAGATTCATCCATCAGACTGCCAGGTAGTGAAACGTGATTCATCACTCCAAAGAACACGTTCCCACTGCTCCAGCGGTGTGCTTTACACCACTCCAACCGACGCTTGGCATCGCGTGTGAGGCTTGCGTGCAGCTGATCGGCCATGGAAACCCATTCCATGAAGCTGATGGTGCTTCCAGAGGTAGTTTGGTACTCTGTGGTGAGTGATAGTGATACAGATGATTGACGATTTTTATCCGCTACGCGCTTCAGCACTCGTCTGTGAGTTTGCGTGGTCGACCACTTCGTGGCCTGTTGTTGCTCCTAGGCGCTTCCACTTCACAATAATAGCACTTACAGTTGAGCAACGGGTGTGGCTGAAACACCTGAACTCAATAATCAGTAGGGGGGTCCACTGACTTTGACATAATGTATATTATATTATATTATGCGCTCTACTGCTAAGCTCTAGTGCTAAAACAGTTCATTAACATTCCAAATATTTTCTTGACAAAGCTTTGGATGGCATTTGGGGTGTGCAATCACATGTTTTGGTAGAGACTCCCCAGGTCCCCAGGTTTGGGGGGGGGGGGCTGTACCACCCCCAGACCCCCCCCCCCCCCCCCATGGGGACGACCCAGGTCACATGACATCAGGGCAGAGCCGTCACTACTATAATAGAGGTCCTGCATACACAACGTAAATGATACCTTGTTTGTTCATCTTCCCCCAGGTGACGGTGGCGAGGAAGCCGTCCAGAGCCGCCACCGTGCCCTGGCTCGTGGCCGCGTCGGACACCAGGATGGTGTTGTTCAGGTCGATGTGGAGGACCAACTTCTTCCTGGGACCCGGAGAGGATCCCCGAGGGGCCGCCACGGAGCCGTTCTCGTTCACTTCGCACTGATTCGTTTCGGAGTCCGCCATTATAACAATAAATAATTCCTACGTATTACTGAAGTGATTTAACGGACCTCAAGATCACGACAACATGCTGGCAGACCGGCTCTCATTCACTAATGCCGGGTTGTTTACTTCCTCATTCTCTCTTTATTAGTAACGTGGGGGAGCCAACAGCGCCACCTATCGTAAGTGGAGGACCTGAAGGATGAATCAGTTTAAAATGGCCCTACTACTACTACTAGCTCCCCAAGCAGAAAGGAAAAGCTTGCAGGAGCTGCTCAAGTTTCCGCCACAAATAACCACAACTGACAACATGCTGTTCCGTTTAGTTTTTAGAAAAAAAGGTTTATTTATATTAACCATTTATGTCATCTTCACAGCAGCATTCGCAACGACCCCCACCTCGCGTATGCGGCCTGGTAGCAGGGCGGGGTTTGGTGGGTGGTTTGGTGGGTGGGGTGGTGGGGCGGTGGGGGACAGGGGTCCTACAAGACAAACCACTCCAGATAAACTTAAGAGGCAGCAGAGGCAGCAGAGCCGGGGGTGGGGGGGGCTTGGTGGGACAGGAGACCCCAACGGAGCTGCTGTTTGTATGAACATGCAGTCAGCACTTTCCACATGGTTTTTACTAAGCCTTTCCAATAACTCAGGGCTAAACAATAGATAAAGAAGATTAAAAAAAACAACAAAAACAAAAAATTATGCAACCAAGGTAAAATTAACTTCGTATTTCTTTCCAGACGAAAACAAAATCGAGAAAACGGGAAACAGAAGCAGCTTTGCCCTCGGGTTGTAAAGGCTAGCACCCAACACAGTTTTATACATCCACTGCTACGTTGCGTGTCATTTTCAACAAGCACAAAGGAACAACAAAAACACAGGAATAGTCCTTGTTGGCCCGCCACAGATCAAGTTTGAACCATTTTCTAACCCAAATATGTGGTTTCAATGGGTTACGGGTTAGCGAGGGGTTAGGGTGTGTCAGAGCTCAGGGAAAACTGGAGAAAAGGTGCATCGGTGACCTAGAAAGCTCGGATTAAGCAACGTTACATCGGCTGAACAAAATCCCTGCAACGAGCGCGTCGTCGGTGACTACGGGTGCTTTGAAAGTGAGCGACTGAAACTTAATCCAGAGAATTACATAAATTGCAAGGAGCCTGTGCGTCTGCATTAATTAAACCGTTATACACACACACATATATATTTATATATAAATACGAATACACATCCTATGGAAACCTGTGTTGGGAGTCTAACGTAGCGGTCAGACAATTGACAGGAAATTATGGAATTATGTCAGCACCAAGGAGAAGTCCTTATAAGGCCAACCGCCAGAGGTGAGGCGGTTAAACTGTTGCTAGGTAGGTGTTGGGTTGCAAGGCATTAGTCCACCTCCTCCATGTTGCTGTAGGACGACCCCGAGCAGTCGCCGGCGTGGCTGTAGAGGTCAGAGGTCACCTCTGGGGGCAGCGTGGCGGGTCCGTCGGAGTCCAGGTCCGCCCCGAACATTGCCTGGCTCGAGGCCTGCAAAACAAACCACCGTTAACAATGCATAAAGGCCAGAGGAGCCAATCAACACGACGGTAGTACACCTCCAAGCCAATCAGAATTCATGACACATCGTGGAACCAGTTGACTGTAAAACATCCCACAAGCCAATCAGAAACCATGGCGCGCACACACAGCAACGACTTTGTACTACAAACACCCGATATATATGAAGACATTTTCCGCGAACAACTTGAGTAAAATCGTAAAAATGGAGGACAGAAAATAAAATTAGTTGGGAGGTTTTTATTGTGAAAATCGGTACATTGCGCTGTGTGCAGAATGACGGCATAATTACAGTTTACTGCCAGAGGATGGAAACTTTATTGCCACTATTTGGGACAGAAACATTTTAAAGTGGAGGACACACATTTAAATCCCTCTCGACCACAAATAAATAAAAGTCCTCCAATGGACGGACATGGACACAGATGCACGCAGACACACACTTAGACATAGGCACGCACACGCACACGCACACACACACGCACACACACACACACACACACACACACACTTCCTTAAAACCGTAAATTAAAGGGTAAAATTTATGTGAAAAAAAGAAGGAATTGAAACATGAAATCTGGAAAACATGCACACAGTTATTGGAATAAAATAAAAGCATTGTAAATTACTGGACGTTAGGATTTCATTTATTTGATTCAGGTGTACGCAGTACTGCGGCATATTAAATATTTAAATAAAAAAGTGATTAAAAATAAAGGCGGGAGCACTGGGATATCCCTGAGACCATTCTGTCCAACACCAGGACCCACAGAGGAACCAGGAACGATGGTTCCATCAGGTGTGAGACTCCAGTTAGAAGCCTCTAGACATGATTCTAATGTGACTCTACGATGGTCTAAACATTATACCTGAGCATTGTCGTTTTCTGGGTGTTAAACAGCTTGTAAGTTTAAGACTAACGCAGCCTTGAGCACCAGAGGAGCCCATATAATCCTGGTACGTGTTCCATATAGTACATTTACAGCCATTTGGTTCGCTACATCACTTCCTGTCCAAAAACAGCAGAACATTACATCTCAAACTTCCCAGACACGGGTCCGGTTTAACTTGACATTTTCAGTTGTGAGCATGACTATGGCTTGAAGGAGGACACAGTACACATTTAAAAATAGAACATAAAAATATAAACATACTGTGGAAACTCATTTAATTGCGAGGCCTCTTTTTCAGGTTTTTGCCGAAAATAACATACCCAAGTAAATATAGTATATCTCTGTAAAAAGTAATCTTGGTACCAAAAGAAATACAACACAACACCTGTGAGATTGTTGTGCAAGTGAAAAATATTGATGTGGATCAGAGTGATTGAGGCTAGAACACAGCATGAATGGAAGGACTAATTTCCACCTGAAATAAATGTCATGTTTTAGAGTGAATACCAGCTAGTGCATTATCAGTTGGTAGCACAACATCTGATGAGTACATCTGGGTACTCATCAGGTAAAGTGAAGTCGAGCAAAGATAGGAGAGGTTTTCGTAGAGGTAGGTTTAGGCAAAGTCTCCAAATCAAAACAACGGAAAAAATGACAACACAAACGTAATGAGACACAAACAGGTGAATATGTAGAGAACCCATTGTTCAAATTTTGACATTTGAAAGGATGAATAGAACTGAATGACACCAAGCCAGACCATCTCTATTGCACCATAAGGCTATGAGACGGTGATAAAGGCCAGATGTTCTGATTGAAGGCAATTGACCAATTCCTGTGAAACCCTCTCTTCGCTACTCAACATATTGTTTTCACCGTGTGCCAAATGGGACTCACACAATGGATTATCCGTTTATGGTGATTCTATGCGATCAAACAAAAGTTTGATGACAAAAACCAACAAGGGTAAGTTTGTTCATGATGGTTGTTGGCCTCTAGTTCAGAGAGTTTGAGATTTGGTTTAGATATGATATGGTGTGGACTGTAGGAATCCGTAGTCTCAGCTTTTAATATGTATAGTTTGTGTAGATATGACGTGAAAAAGATAGCCATTGCTCTGCTGTTCTAGGGGTGTGTCACATGATTG
This sequence comes from Coryphaenoides rupestris, assembly GCA_002895965.2. NCBI lineage: Eukaryota > Metazoa > Chordata > Actinopteri > Gadiformes > Macrouridae > Coryphaenoides > Coryphaenoides rupestris. The sequence continues at coordinate 123,771 of PIJE02000865.1, forward strand.
CTGAATCACGTGTTTAAACGCCTTGTTATGACGTCTTTGCATTTTAGGAGAGGGGGCGTGGCCGGGACCTCAGGTTAGAACAGGTTAATATGACAAAACATGACTGGACTGTCATTGCGGACCCAAAAAAAAGAGATGACAACCAAAACAGTATGGTAGCGACAGAACAGCAACACAACAGAAAGACCGTTCTTAAAGTGAAAACATAATCAAACAGTTGGGACTGCTGGCTTCTATTTTATAATAAACTACGAGACCAGTAGTCCAGACGTACACAAGCAAGCACTCTTCCTCCACCTCGCCTGAGTGTTGCGGTATTCCCAGAGACCACAACCAGCCAAAGTGCAGCAGCCACGCATGCAGAACTCCCTGACAACCACTTGAAGCTAGGATGGGGGAAAAATGTACACACTGGACGCCGTTATTACGTTGTCTCTTCCAGCGGACCACCGGCTGTACACCTGAAACGTTCTCTACAGCCAATCAGGGCTGAGGGTGTGCAACGTAGTCCTCCGCAGCCAATCAGAGCTGAAGTTTTGCAACGCGGTGCCCTACGGCCAACCAGAGCTGAGGGTGTGTAACGATACAGTCCTCTAACAGCCAATCAGAGCCAAGGGTGTGTAACGCAGACGCTCCTTGAGCTCAGGATGCACGGGGGAGGGCGGGGCTGGGGGAGGGTAAGCAGTGAGCATCCTGCATCCAGCCTGAAGTGCGATCCATTTTTGGACCCTACATCCTACATGCGTCTACTTCATTTTCCTTATTCATACAACATGGCCAGGGCTCTTTTAAAAGCTGCTGATGTTTTGAAGGCATAGGATGAATGATGATCATCTTTATATCTGCTGGCTTTGTTTATAATAGCCTCTGACCGACAAGTTACTGATTGATTTAAAATCTCTGACGGTGGGTGGTGGCCGTCGGCTTCCTTGGTCATTTCAGACCGCCGCAGTTGTTGTTGTTGTTGTTGTCCACCTTCGACCTCCGTCTCTGAGGTCACGATGATGTAACGTTGAGGTGGTGGACGTGGCGGCGGGGGCAGGGGGCTCAGGCGCGGGGGCTGTAGGCCAGGTTGAGCAGCAGTGCCAGCAGGGCCACCAGCGTCCCCAGCACCAGGTACTGCACCCAGTCGTCCTCCGGGGGGGACGCCACGGCCGCACGCCCCCGCCTCCATCGCCCCGCCGCCCGCCCCCCCTCGCCTCCCGCCCGGGGGACCGCCATCGCCGCCGCCGCAGCGCCCCGTGGCGCCGGTCGCCTGCGTGCGCCGCGTGGGCCTTCGTCTTCTTCCTCTTCCTCCAGTTCCTGCCATATTAGTGAGGCCTGCGGTTGGAAACCCTGCGTCAGCGCTCTGGGAACATGGGTGGCGTCTACAACACGCTAACAACACGCTAACAACAGGCTAACAACACGCTAAACAGAAGAAGAAGCAGAAGTCTGGCCCTGGAGCACTGCCACAATATACTGTTATGCATCACGTAGAGAGTTAACACGCGAGTCACAGCGGAGAACATGGTTGAACGCCAGATTGAGGGAAAAACATCAAGTACAATGAAGAACGCACAGGTTACAGCAGCTCAACGTTCTACCAGCAGTCTCCTGTTGTTGCTGCCTCTCCGTTTTTGTATTGTATTTATTTGGAATGCGTGTCATAAGGGATCATTTCCCCGTCTCCCTCAACAGACAACAGGCTCCCTGCCAGGAAGAGCTAACAAAAGGCTGACGGTGTAGACGTCGACACAGCCATAACAAACACACTCGGAGACAGTGTAAATGCATCTGAACACACATTATAGAAACGTACACCGGCAACCTGTGGCACCCTGCTGGACCAGACACAACATGTGGGCGTCTTGCTGTTTACACTCTCGCTACAGCACCACATTAGCTTTCAGATTTACACTGTGTACAAACAAATAAGGGATTAAAAGAAAAAAAAAAAAAGGAGTAGAGTAGGTAGTAGAGTAGCTTACTCCACACACACACACGCACACGCACGCACGCACACACACCTCAGATCTCTTCACACATAACAATCTGTATCTCTCTGTATGTATATGAGAGTATATACGTGTGTGAGTATATGCATTTATTTTTGTGGGTGTCTGTATATATTTATATATGTATGTGTGTGCGTACGTTTATAAGTGTGTATGTTTTTTGTCTGTGTGCGTGTGTGTGTGGCGCCCCCACCTGGCTGACCGATCCACCCGCAGCGCCGGGGGCCTCGGTGCCCAGGGGCCCCAGGAAGCGCGGGGGGCGCTCCACCGGGGAGTTGCGGCGGCGGTAGAAGAGCACGTAGGCGTACCGCGTCACCACCTGGCTCTCCTCCACCATGGTGACGGTGCTGTCGTCAAACAGACGCCAGCCTGCGGGGGCGGTGTTATACCGGTCAGTATAAAACTAAATATGTTTGTACATGGAAAAACTACAATATTGTTACTGATCTTTCCCAGCTTATAATTGTTGCCGTCATCGAGAGATTACATACTAGCTATAGGGCTGGGTTCAAAAAAATAGATCTTTATTTGAATGAGCGATTAGCGATTCATAAATCCCGAGATCGATCTTTTATGCCTTTTCCTGCTTGCAGCTTCAACCCGCACCGAGATCTCGTGGCCAGATCTCGCGCAACGAGATCTGTCAACTCAGTTGAATCTGAAAGCATGGTGGGGGACTGCTCCACTGAAGTCACTGCCGGGTCTAAAGGCAGATGTCTGGTTGCATTTCGGTTTTAGAAAAGAGAAGGGCTGGACAAAAGCAAAGCCATATGTAATTGGCTATATTACATATATTGGTAATATTTTTAATAGTGCAACAGGTTGGAGGGTTCCTTGTACCATTTACCACATTAGTTCTCTGAGAATCTTTCATATTCAAGCAAAATTGGTATTGTAAATAAAATATCCCTAATCGAATCAATATCGAATCGAATCGCAAATCGAAACCTTGTGAATCAGAATCGAATCATTTGGGAAATCAGTGGCGATGCCCAGCCCTACCTAGCTAAGTGTTGAGGTGTCCCTGAGCAAGACACCAACTAACCTTTACTGCTCCTGATGTGTTGGTTGTTACCTTGCATGGTTGGTACCGCCGTCGGTGTATGAATGGGTGAATGTGGAAAACGATGTAATAAAATGTATATAAATGTAATCCATTTACTGGTACTCATCGACTGGACTAGATTGAAAGGCCAGGGACCCACATAGCACGAGTACTACTCATAGTATTACTGACAGTACACCGTGAAACTCGTAGTACACTGAAAGTGAAAAAGGCGAGTGCTCACCAACATCGCTGCGCTGGCTGTTCTTGTCGCTGGGCATCCGGGCATAGGCGGTGTAGTGGCCGCCGATCATGCCCCCGTAGTGGTTAATGACGGCGTACAGGTCGTAGACGGGCGCCTGCTGCATGTCGTCCTTCTGGCCGATGCAGAACCGGCTCAGGTCCAGGTTCCTACGGGGGGGGGGGGGGGGGACAGTGCAGGTGAGAGGGGTGGTGGGGTAGTGGGGGCGGTGGGGTGGTGGTGGTGGTGGGGGCAGTGGTACCTGACGGGGAAGTCCACCATGTCATTGATCTTGTCCCTCCAGATGAAGCTCCTGAAGGAGAAACGCTTCAGCTGGATGATGAGCACGTTGGGCAGTCGCCATAGCAACAGCTGCTTGGACGCCTCGCGGTGCTGCTGGCACTTGGGGCAGTACCTGGTGGTCACACACACACACACACACACACACACACAGTTGATTCATTCTAAATTGGTTAATTAGGTCTACAGGTTAATTTGGTTTATTTGGTCTACAGAAACGGTGAGATGAATAGGAAATCAATATAAGATATAAGAGAGATAAGATAGCATCACCAAAGGGAAACTACTAATTTATTTATTTCTAATACACAACTACCCAACAGCCTGTAATTGTGTTCCAGGTTCCTTACCAGGCCTCCTCAGGGGCCAGCACCTCGGGCTTGGTGAAGAGGTTGAGGCACTGCTCCAGGGTGAAGTGTCCGGCGCGGGACGTCTCGCTCAGGGAGCCCGGGTCCTCCTGGAACTCCAGGTCCTTGGAGCGCACCAGCACGTACTCCTTGAGTCGCTCGTTGTTCTTCCACACCAGCTCCAGGGTGCAGTCCTCAGGCAGCTCGGCCAGCAGGTCCTCTGGTACCGGAGATGGGTCAGTGTTAGAATGGGTACTTGGGTCACTATAGTTCATATTTACACATATTGACACAAGTATTGAGGCATCAAGGCTTAAAATGTTTTGTAGTATTTCTGTAACTGAAGGATCTGAAGGTAGATCATTAAATAAATCAAGCTATTGCACCTGGTTGTTGTTCAAGTCACGTTACGTTGTGCTAACTTTAAAATGTTCTATTTTGCCTTCTGACCTTGACACAACTGTACTCTTTATTTAATAGCGGTTCCAATGGGCTTTAGTAGACCTACAATAGAGCACTCCCCCCAACCTCTCTAAACCCAACACCCTCAACACCTAGAAAAGTGTGAAAAGAGCAACACAGAAGCAACACAAATAGGAAGTTGTGGTAGACATGCGTGGGAGAGGAGCAGGCATCGGGTGGGCAGAGAAAATAAATAATTTATTGTCTTCTTCTGGCTGAACTACAGCCCGTTCCCTCACAGTCTTCATGTGAATGAGGACTGAACTATGAACTATTCGTAGCCGCGTTCATCCGAGGCGACTGTCATTAAGGACTGGCATTTCATTAAGGAGGAGGTCAGTGTGAGGGGAGGCATCTTGCTCCAGGATGTCTACAGATAAGACGTTGCAGACAGTTTGGGATCGAACCCTACCACTACCATCTCTGGGTGGAACCGAGACGTGTCCTCACCGTTCTCGTCCAGCCTCTGCTCCTTGCCGTTGGTGTCCAGCAGGGAGATGTAGAACTGGCAGGCATGGGCCGGCGCCGCCCCGCTTGGCTGCTGGTACCCCGTCACCACCGCTGGGGGAGGGGACACACAAGTCACATGTCAGAGCTCCTCCCACCTTGACCCCTGTGTGACCCCATTCTCATGCTCGGAAAATTCTTGCGAATCCAAAAAACATCAGCCCATAATTAGTGTGCCAACGTGTAAATGAGTAAACATCAAGCAAATCAAACTATTACAAAAAAATATTGTATTAATATTACGATTATTAAATCGTTTACCGGTAGTAGAAATTACTGTGACATCTTACAGATACATTTTATATATTCTGTAGATATGTATTTTGGCAAAGTTTGGGAGCAGGATGTATCATTAAACAGTCCATGCATTGTTGTTGAGGCTGTATAAAAAAAGGCATTTAGTAGCTGGCCCACGTAGGTGGAGCTCCCCCATGTTCCGCAGGTTTTACCATAATGACCGCCCACCAGCAACATCCGACATAACAACCCAATGTGAAATGTACAGTAGCATAGTTCTGCTGTGGTGGTGATGAATTCAAGAGAAAACTAAAATAAACTAATCTCAATAGCAACCTATGCCGTTTGAAAGTCATTTTTGTTTTGTAAGTTGGAGAGTAAGATATTGGGAAGATAAAATACTCAGCACATGTCATTTCACATTTAAGTCGAGTATTTCATTCACACAGGCGTGTACAAACATACGCTTTACTATGTGGTTAGTTTATATAGACTAGTTTATATAGACTAATTATTAAATTAACCTATATCAGGATCGAACATTTTGGCCATATTTGGCCCTCTACGCTGCAGTAGTGTATAATGAATGCAATGTTATGTCGTGTTTCAACTGGGGGTCACCTGGGTGGTGGGGGAGCATGGGGGAGTGAGCTCACCTTCCGGCCGCGTGGCCTTCTCACACGACGTCTCCTTCTCAGCCTGGGGGTCGAGGGGGGGCGCGCAGGGGGAGGCCAGGGAGGGGGGCTCCGAGAAGCCAGAGTCGGTGGTCCGGGTCAGGGAGGAGGAGGAGGGGGAGGAGAGGGAATCGCCCGACTCTCCGGGGAGCAGCGAGGAGGAGGAGGGGGACGAGGAGGCGTGGCCGGACTCTTCGTCTCCTCCGCCCGCTGCCTCCTCCTCGTCCTCCTCGTGGTGGCCGGTACCGTCGAGTCTGCCCGCCGGTGTGCCGTCGGGGGCCCGGGTGGTCTCTGGGGACCCCCGGCCAGACTGGAAGGGAGGCTGGAACACGTTGACCGAATACCTGCAGAGGAAAGCACACAAGGTTTATATTGGTTGAAATGGATAGAGCAGAGCATGAGAGAGGAGAGAGCGAGTACAATGAGAGACAGAGTGAGAGAGAAGGGTGAAAGAGAGTAGGAGAGAGTGTAGGGTGAGATGGGCGGGTGAGAGAGACTAGGATGAGAGAGAGTAAGGTGAGAGAGGAGAGCGGGTGAAAGAGTAGGGTGAGAGGAGAGAGAGGAGAGTGAGAGAGTAAGGTGGAGAGAGTAGGACGGAGAGGAGAGTGAGAGAGCAGTAAGCGCACCTGGAGTATCCCTCCAGCAGCTGGGTGAGGCGGGAGTAGGTGAGCCTGGACTGGGGTACGCTGACCAGGAAGGGCAGCCCCACGTTCTCACAGCTGCTCGCACACTGGCCCTTGTGGACAGCCCAGTGGCTCTTCTGACACGCCCTGGGGAACACACAGCGAGCAGCTCATGCTTTCAACCATTGTTCAGCAATGTTTTACACAAAATAATAATTTACAAATATTGATCAACAACCAATACGTTGAAATGTATTGCCAGATTCTTCTGTTGCTAAGGCAAATGGTAGCTGTACTGTTTTGCTTGCCTGTTCTGTTGCTACAGGAAACCGGTTAATTGTTCGGTTGCTATGGCCAACTTGTTGTTGACTGTGCTGTTGCTAAGGGAAGCTGGTTGGTTGGACGGTTCTGTTGTTTAGGGAAGCTGGTTGGTCGACTCTTCTGTTGCTAAGGCTACCTTTTTGACTGTTCAACAGAGCAGTTTCTCGACTGCTCTGTTGCCGAGGGAAGCGATGCGGGCGGGAGACTCACTGGTTGCAGTATCCCACGCGGTAGCAGCGCATGCAGCGCTTCAGCTTGTCGTCGTCGACCAGCGGGGGCTTGAGACACGCGGCGCACTTGGAGATGGGGAGGCTGGGAACCTGCAGCCTCTGGGGGGGGGGGAACAGGTGAGAACAACAGGTGAGACGGGCGAGGGCAGAGATGTCATCATCCGGCGTGTTCTAGTGTTTTTTTTTTACTGTTCTTTGTTCATTGTTATTACTGTATACTAGCATATGTGTACGTTGTTTTTACGTGAACATGTCTATGTGTGTGTGTGTATATATATATATATATGTGTGTGTGTGTGTCGTATTCCCTTACCTGCTGCACCCTGAGGAGCACCACCCTCTCCTTGGCCAGCTCCTTGGCCAGCAGCTGGAAGCAGAGCAGTGTGTCAGCGGGGGACACCGTGTCCAGGGAGTGGGCCGGCGGGAACACGCGGCTGAAGCGACTCTTCTCCACCTGGGGAGAACAACACGGCCACACACACACCACACACACAGCCACACACACACACACACACACACACACACACACACACACACACACACACACACACACACACACACACACACACACACACACACACACACACACACACACACACACACACACACACACACACACACACACACACACACACACACACGGTGTCATCATACCAGCAGCAATCCAGGGCTAATCTAGAACACCACAGCAACACACATGACGACATATTAGCTATTCTAGTTGTATATCTTGTGCTGTTGTATCCTATGTAAGTCAAAAACAAATCTGAAAAGAAAAACTATAAATATTTGAAAAATACATCATCGTACATTATAGTCTCCGACAGGATAACTATGCATTAAAACAAAGTCTTTAACGTCATTAAACGGCAAACCTTTTCTAATTTATTAAGAAAACGACTTTGTTTTTAGCTGTGAGAAAGTGAAACTCCCGCCTGCCTACCGTCACACACATTAAAGTGTGTGCCATGGTTTCAGACTCGAGTGCTTTTAGGTTGAGTGTTTATCGTGGCAGGGTCAGTGTTTTAGCGTGGTGCTTACCGCTGTGAGGGTGAGGTTCTCCGGCTTGACCCGCACACTCCTGGAGATGGACTCCAGCACCTCTGCTGCCCGCGAGTTCTCCTTGCTCACGCTCACCAGGAACTGGACAGAGACAGAGAGAGAGAGAGCGAGAGATTCAGTATACTGTGTTGTCTCTCTGCAGATAGTTCACTTACTGCAGACATAACGAATAGAGCAAGGTGTGTGTGTGCTTAAAGTACGAAATAAAGTTAGACGGAGAGAGACAGCCAGACAGAGAGAGAGAGAGTCTCCTCACCTTGACTGGCTTCTTGTGAGGCTCCTTAGCGAAGTAGAACACAGTGAGAACCTTCTGTTTCTGGGGCAACGGCACCGGCAGGTAGAGGAAGGGGTCAAAGGTTATGGACACCTGGAAGAAGAGGATGGGTGGGTGAGGAGAGGTGAGACTCGGTGGCAGAAGCAACAGAAGAGTTAATCAATTATCCAAATAAATAATGTCTCTGGTCTCTCTTCTGATGGGAAATCTCTCCCAGATCTATACTGAACTGTCAAGTCAACTTTATTAGTCTGGCCCTTAATCACATTCACATTATATGACATCCCCCCCCCATAACCATTAAAGTGAAATTCCCCGCCCAAAGGTGGGCCTGGGTCTACCTTGGAGCACATGGGGCAGACCAGCTTGGACTTGAACTGGCCCTGGAACAGATCCACGATGAACGAGTCGTTCCTCATCTTGTGTCGCTGCCACGCCTCCTCCGCCACCACCTAGACACACACACACACACACATTAGACCTGATTAGGACCGTAACTTATCGAGTTACCTCCCTTCGCAAACTGCCAACCCAACGGCAAAAAGAATGTGGGGCAATCGGCAGCAAGGCGCTAGCAGCCTGCAGCGAGTCCAGACCAGTGCCCAGGAGCGGCCCAGAATAACAGTGTAACGAACGCATACACAAAATGAACTTTATTTATAATGTACAATTTAATTCCTATGCTTAGTAGGATATGACTTAGTAGGGGTGGTCTATCATATTCTTTGAGGGTTGGGCATATGCCACCCCAAGCACACCGTGGACACATCCCCATTCTAGCATGGGGCATCCATGTATATCCAGCGCTATAAGGGGGCGGTGCTATAGGGTACCTCGTCGAGGCGTCCATCCGAGTCCACGCTCTCCGTGTACGGCTTGTTCTGGATGCGGTTCAGGTCCTCGTGCAGGCCGTCCAGCAGGAAGGCCATGAACTCCTGGGCGTCGTGCTGCGCGTAGCCCGTGAACTGGCTGGCCTTGCTGGCCACGATGGCCTGGCGGAAGGGGGGGGGAGAGAGCAAGACATCAGACAGAGAAAGAGAGAGATCATGGTATTATGATACAAACTTGTATCATAATCTTGTATTATAACAGGTGGTTCTTCTTGTAGGGGTAGGTTGTTCTAGTTGGGGAAGATGGGTGGGTTATGTGGCTGTGGAAGGTGGGGTAGGTAGGTCAGGGTAAGTAAGTCAGGGCATGTAGGTCAGTCAGGGCAGGTAGGTCAAGGTATGTAGGTCACGGTAGGTGGGTGGGCCAGGTGTGCACCTTGAGCTTGGAGGGTTGGAAGGCGTGGTGCGTTCCCTTCCACAGAGCCCGCAGGAGCACGGCGAACCCGATGGCCAGCCGCCCCCCCGTTCCCAGAGGGTTGGTGCAGTTGATCTCTGCCTCGAACGCCCGATCTACCCCACACGCACACACGCACACACACACACACACAATAAGCAAAAGTCGCTTCTCCAACCAATTGACACACAGCTCCATCGGATCACCTGACCTACCGTGGAAGTAGTCCCTGAGCTCCCGGGTGTTGGACAGTGATTGGATGACGCTGTTCATGAAGCAGGTGTTGCCCAGGTTGACAAGGCCGGTGAAGCCGGGCAGACACACCTTCTTCTCCTCCTCCTCCTCCAGACGCTCCTTGCTGGCGGGGGGCGCATGGGCCATGGGCTGGACCATGCAGGTGGGCTTGGGCTGGGGGGGCGGGGGGGGACAGACGCTTTAGGAGGTCTGATTTGTTCAGGTTATTATGTGTTCAGAGCGTGTGAATGGCTAGAAACTAATTGTGAGGTTTCAGAAGTGAACAAAAGAGGAATATCCACAAAATATATACATACTGTAGGGTCGGGTAAACGTTAAGTCTTTAAAGGAGAAGGAAACTGAACTGAATAGGTTGAAGCTGCCCGCCGTCTCCAGAACAATGTGTTCCCTAGGTTATATTAATATATATAATAAGTAAGAGTGCGTCTTATAACGTCGTTTTCCATTCCAATGTGCCACGAGCTGCTACGCTCTCTTCTGCCACAGGGCGGAACCAATCGTCTGCCGGAACTAAATGTTTTATCTGGGCAAATTTTTTTTTATAGAACATAAACCAATGGCGTACAGCAGAATTAACGTGGGGAGAATACTCCACATAATGTTACGTGACGTTCAGTCACTTGAGGCATGGGTCACGTCACAGGGTCACGGGGTCAGGCGCATGCCCCTTGCCCTTCCCTGGCATTGCTGCAGTGCGTAAGCATGGAGCATGGAGTGAGATCCTTAGCATAGAGCAGCCCTGCAGAACCACAGCTTTAATGAGATCATAGGCCACCCTCCCCCTCCAGGCCCCGCCTCCAGCTCACTGTGGTAACGGCGGGCTCGGGCTTGGAGACGTGGTCGGCACGTGGCGCCACCGTGTCCAGGCCGCCACTGCCGTCATCCACGCGGGGCGGGGGCTTGGGGGCCTTGGGCTTGTTGTCCTCGGCCAGCCGGGGAGGCTCCTCCTGGGGGGGCAGCTGCCCGTGCTGGCTGCCGCCCGGCTGGCTGCTGGGCTCCATCGGGGTAGGCCTGGAGGCCACAGCCACCTTGGCACCGCCCACTGCACCTTAAACAGAGGAGGATGCAGTCTGTGGTTAGGAGTCACTTGGGCGCAATGAGAGCATGATAAATAGCATCAGGAGTCATTTATTGTCGTTTCATATTTTGTCATCCAGCAGACAGGGAATTGGGATACACCATTCGGATACATGGCGTTAAGCAGCAGTGGTTAGGTGTTCCACTCCCAGCCAACATTTTTCTGGGTTCAATGCCCCCTCACCCTAACCTGCTCCTTAATTACATGGATCTGAAGTCATGGCAGTGGATAAAAGTCTCCTAAATGACTAAATAGTTAAATAGTAATATATAATGCATATGGACGTTAACGACATATAATCCCCAGGTCTGTTCAGCCAACTAGCCTGCTTCTCTGCATCAATAAAGCAGCACCGTCTGATCACTCTAACCGTGTTGGATATTGATCCAGGCAACCGACCTCAGGATATCTGTATTGGAGGATCGTCTTGAAATCCAACCGATATCCGACAACCGCGCATCAATTAAAAACACGTCTCCCTTAGGAGCCCATCTAATTCATGGGTTTTCGGTAACTTGCAATTATAAATATTTGGACACTCCGCAATATCTAAATATTTGTTGAATTGCTCATTTAAAATTTTTTTTACCCCAGTTGGGAGACTCTTATTTTGAAAGATCATGCATTGGGTTGACAAGTGTATTTTGAGAGCGGGGAGGGGAGGGGAGAGCGGGGAGGAGCTGCTCCCAGATCCTCTTACTGGATGAGTTGCACGGCTCAAATTCCTGTCTCAAGAGCTAGCCACGGTTGCCCTTGGAGACACGCACCAAACACCGCGGACACCACGGGAAACACACAAACGCGTGTCGCAGGAATACGCTTTAAATCGCCCGGCGGTGCAGTCAAGCTGTCACCACCTCGTACAGCAGGGGGCTAACGGACAGACTTGACCAACCAGGAAGCTGCTGTCCGGGTCACATGGCGAAGAGCCGCTAGTGGGTACCGCGAGCGTAGAGCACGAGGTCTTTATTTTTAGGAAGGTCTTTCTATATCCCCGGAGCTATACAACGGTTAGTATGTCTAGCATGTGGGATGGGGGGGAGGTTCCAGGATGTGACCAAATATGGCGCTGTCAGAATATCACACAGTTAAGACAAATGGCTTATTTTAAGATCTGTTGAACTTGAAATTCAAGACCTTATAAGACGTGAAGGAGCTGTTCGGTTCAACGCCCTGTGTGTGGATGGACTGAAATAGCTGCAGGCCTCGACAGAAAGACCATTTAGACGTGGGTGTAATGGGACCACACATACAGGGACAGCACATAGTAGATCCTGTATTACTGCTATAATACGACTATTAACCCCCACGGCCCTGCCTCTAAAATAGATGGATGTTACATAGATCGACTTTCGACTGTTGTACTTGACGTTAGAGAAATACTGTACATGTCAGGTTTTGATAACAATACTTCTGGGACTGATGTAAAGACTACAGAGAGAGGGTCAAACAATCTGCCTTGAGTAAACATGATGCTCTAAAAGACTCTAGTGACTGACAGGCAGTCTGGGGGCTGTTTCTATACCTACCAGGCTGCTAGTCTAGAGCCTGGGGGCCATGTCTAGAACCAGGCTGCTAGTCTCGAGTCTGGAGTCCGTGTCTAGAACCAGGCTGCTAGTCTAGAGCCTGGGGGCCGTGTCTAGCACCAGGCTGCTAGTCTAGAGTCGGGGGGCCATGTCTAGCACCAGGCTGCTAATCTAGAATGTGGGGGCCCTGTCTAGCACCAGGCTGTCTGTTAGTCTATAGAGTCCGGGGGACCGGTGGAAAGCAGACCTTGTGGGACGGGGGCCTCCAGGGCCCCCCAGCGCTGGCTGTGTCTCTTCTTCAGGGAGATGTCCAGGCGCGAGGGGGTAAAGGAGTAGCTGCATTGCTCCGGCTGGATCAGGTTCCTGGGGGGGGGGAGCAAAACACAACTCAGACAGGCTCAGATACAGGCTTCATAAACAAAGGGTAGAGTGGCGTGGGTGTGAAACTCCCAGGCTGAGTAGCCCACCGTGTTCAGCCTACCAATGAACAAGCGCCTACTCCTTCTGGCCTAGAAATCAATATATTATTCAAATCTATTGATTTCTATCTAAAAAAAAGCATACTCAAAGTTATTGCACTGTAATAGTAAAAATGAGACTCATGTCCAATTATCTTAAGGGGACGGCCAAGGAAATGTACTGCTGCACTGGGAGCTACAGACTACTGTTGAAGTTGCTCATTTATAATGACACAGTTTAGCCCACAGTCAGTTCTGCAGAGAATCAATCTTTAAAAGGATCAATGACCAGATGGATTGAAATACTGAGAACCAGCCAAGTGGGACGGTATGAGAGGCCGATGCAGTCTATGACGATATCTTACAGCCCGTGTTTGGCATGAGCTTTCTCATGAAGTAGTGTGTCATGTTGTATATCTAAATCTATCCCTCAAATGTTTCTCTGGGATATTCCCGTCATTATTTTATTGCTATTTGAAGCTCATTTTAGATCTTGTTGCGCTGTGTCATTTCCCGTCTTAAAGCCATTAGTCATTTTGCACAGAAGGCACTAATAAATAAATAAGGTTTGACGGACACCTCACCTGAGTTTGACCTGCCACTTGAAGACCGTGTTCTGTCCACAGTCAGGGTGGAGCCGCAGGAAGTTAACGTCGCTGGAGCAGGACATAATATATATGCGGTCAACTTACATGTTAACATTATGCTTATTATGATGGTTCTGTTAATGTTGTTCCATACGCCTTTCTGTACAGTTATTTAGTGTTGCCATCTTGTTTCTGCGCCAATACACCACAGCAGATTCCATGCATGTGAAAGAATATGTGGCAATACAACTCTTTCTGATTGCATACAAAGTAGTATCATAATTGTTTTGTATTGATTCCTATCGCTCAACGCCATTGTTGTGCAGCACGGCACAGATCTCTGGTCCTCACCTGGTCTGGAAAATGAGGGTGAAGTCCTGCTCCCTGAAGATCACCCGGGCCGTCTCCCGGCACACACTCTTCACGTAGACGTTGACCACCATCAAGTCCGTTCCCTTCTCATACGAGTCGTTCTTCACTAACTGCAGGTTCACCATGGGCTCCGGAGCTGGGAGGGGACGACACAAGCATGTGTTCTTTACCATGTGGATGCAGGGAGGCCATTTTTTCCTAGGTTGCATTGGTGCCAGTGAAAATGTATGTGTGTGTGTGTGTGTGTGTGTGTGTGTGTGTGTGTGTGTGTGTGTGTGTGTGTGTGTGTGTGTGTGTGTGTGGTGACAGCTAATGGCTGCACTTTTTATTGTCAATGCACCTTGGGTGTGCAGCCTCACATACGTGACAAAAGACATGCCAATCCTGCCAGAAAGTGGCAAAAAAGGGCTGCGACCAAAGTTGTTAGGGTGCCACCAGATGACAAGGTTAGTGACACCAGTGCAACCAGTAGAATATGTGAAGTCTTGCACCCTGTACACCTACAACATAGAAACCTTCACCAGTGTAGCTTGGTTTGGCTAACGTTCAACCCTCCAGAGCTTCAGCTAAACAACCAGATTTTGCCTCACAGTTCCAGTGGGAACATCTCGTCAACATTTACATTCAAGGCATTTGTTGGACGCTTTTATCCAAAGCGACTGACAATAAGTACATAACAACAGACACTCTTCTCTCCTCACCACTGGTGGGGTTAGTATCCAGAGGTTCCTCCTTTGACTGGTCTCTCTTCTCCTCTCCCTCACCGCTCTCCTGCCGCTGGGCGGACAGCTGGGCCCGCGTCGTTTCCGGACCAGGAGGACACGGTGCTGAACCAGGCTCCTCCGGTCCAGGGTGGACCAGAGACCCCGGGTCTGACCCCTCTTTAATGGGCTCGTCTCCGAGGTTGGTCCTCCCCGTGCGGGACTCTGAGATCGGTCTCTCTGGACCAGAGGAGCCATTCTTGAGGAGTAGGACTGGGGCGTGGGGGGTAGCTGGTAGTAGGCCAGGACAGTCCTCTATGCCAGACCCAGACCTGCGCTCCATGTCGGGGGGCGGGCTTGGACTCTCCTCTCCCTGGATCAGGAATACGACAAATAAAGTATTTTGATTTAAAATAAATGAACTCAATGGCTCGGGAAGAAGGCTGTGCATAGCAGTGTCTAGTCACCGTTAAGTTAAGGTGAAATGCTCCATGATACAGATTGAACATTTTTACTTTTACCTGCTCATTAATTCTACAAATTCTCTTCACAGCGCTATTTGTTCTACTGTAAAGACGGTGGCATGTTCTATGTGTTTTATGATATATATGATAAAGAGCAATAACAGTAATATACATGACGAGTTACCTGAGAGTTGGTGCGTAGGTGGGCGACCAGGTGTTCCTGGTCGAGGTTCTCAGTGCTCTGGGCTTGTTGTGCTACCAGGCTCCGACCGGCGGGCTTGTGCACGTGTGGCGCTTTCCCATTGGCTGCTGGCGTGGCGGCGTTGGGAGGGGGGCGGGGCTCTGTGTCGGTGCCGCCGCCCTCCGTGGTGTGGGTGGTCTTGGTGGGGGCGGGGGGGGTCCGCTTGGCCGGGCTGGGCTCCAGAGAGTGCTGGTCGGGGCTGGGTTGGCCGGGGGGGCGGCTGGTGTTAGTGTTGGTGGTGATGGTGGCGGTGGTGGTGATGGTGGTGGTCGTGGCGGTGGTGGTGGTGTTGGTGGCCGTCGCCTCGCCCGCCTCCGTCTTCCCCGCGGTCCTCTCTGAGGTCCGCTCCGCCACCTGCTGCTGTTTGTTCTTTAGGGAGCGCTTGAGGTTCCGCTCAGCCTTGCTGCTCCCGCCACCCCGGCGGGGCTCCGGGTGGGGAGGCGTGGTCGGGGGCGTGGTGGTGGTGGGCGGTGTGGAGGTCGTCTCAGCCTTGGGCGATGGGGCAGCGATCTGCTGCTTGACGTTCTTGGTTTCCATGGAGACAGCCAGCTTCTCCTTCTTATTGGACTGAAGCACAGGAAGGGACAGGAAGTTAGAATGAATGACTACAGAAAGCTACAGAAAAACTTGATATTTAGACAAACTGATTCAGCAATCGTAAAACACATCTTTCTTCAATTGAAATTGCTTATTGGCTATTTTATCACCGGGTGTGATGTTGATTAGCCAGTGGACTGTACCAACTTGTAGGCTGATCTGTCCATCAGACATCGGGGGCCTCTCAAATAAAGCCCCTTTAGTTAATTCATGTTCAATGGCGTTACACCAAGAGGTGTAGCATCATGGTGTCTGTACCCCAACCCAGCTAGGGGTACAGGGGTCAGGGGTCGAGGTCAGGTGGCTTCAAGGGGTGGGAGCCTCACCATGAGCGAGGGCCAGATGTGGGAGGGGATCTTCTTGTGCATGTTGAGCAGCAGGACTCCGGCCTTCTCCTTGTACTGGGCCCGGCTGCACGACGCCTCGATCTCCTCCTGCAGACGGCACTCCCACTGCCGCCCATCTGGAGGTCAAGGGGTCAAACGCACAGTGGGCACAAGATGGAGTCAGAACCAAGTTGTTTGGTATGTAAATCCTTGATTCAAACAAACCACAGTTAAGATGGGACACTCGACTAAGAAACAAATTAAACTAAATAATGAAACTACAATAATGAACTACAAATAGCAGAAATTAACCACAGAATGTAAATACTGTAAAGAAAAACATATGCTCCATGTTGGACAGTGTGTATATAAATTGTGAGTGTGTTGTACTCCATGCAGGGATTTTCAGTCATGTCTTATTCTCTGTAGGTGTAGCATAGCCCTGCAGTACAGCCTGGCTACAGTTTAGCATGGAGCCGAGTGTGGCATAGCGGCGTACCGGGGAAGTGGGCATGGCATGTGGTGTCTGTGAAGGTGGTGTTGACGTCCTCCACCCTCTGGACACCGTCTCCGCATCGCAGTCGCACAATCACCTCGTTGGCGTTCTGCTTCCAGTCCACAAACACATCTGGAGAGGGAGAGAGAGAAAGAGCGATAGCAACAGCCAATCAGAATGAGGCACAGAGGGGCCACAGCAAATCGGGAGAAGGCAAAAATCGGTTCCATTTAGACTACAAGCGAGGAGGAGAGATCAGTTGAGTCCTCCATCCTTAATTGATGTACGTACTGTCCCGCTATGATGACCTCATTGATTCACTGTCCCCATACAACCCAAGAGACTAGACAAGCAGGCTCTGTATTGGTCTGCAGTGCTGCGTACTGGTGAGGTTTACTCATCTGCCCTTCTGAAATGCACACCCAATCACAGTGGTCGTGACATAACACACGACACGCCTCTATTCGGAGTTGACCTTGAACAGGATGTCAGTTTTAGCAATTGTTCCTCTCGTCTAGTTTAATTTGTCCAGCCACAAACAAATTAAATCCATTCAGTCTAAAAAAAGAGATCACTGAGATCACTGCTTTCAGATACAGTATGACTGCTTAGTGACACATATGCACGAGCCACCATGAAAATAACACCCGCCGTCATATTTCTACATGTGGGTCAAGTCCAAATACAAACATAATAAACACGTTTAAGTTTAGAGAGGGGGCAGATAGAGAGAGAGAAACACACACGCACAAGCACACAGTAAATAGTCATGATGATTTGCACAAATCAACAACTTGCAAAACAGCTACTTAGCTACAAGGGCCAAGGGCCTGAAGTGCACATATGACCACAACAAATGGAGCTGGATCTTTGGATTTGACATCAATTTATCAAGCCACCAAAAAAACTAAGGAAATGCACATGTTTGTGAGTTATTAATTCACAACATAACCATTATTATAACTATCTTAGCCCAATTTACCCTAAGTGGCCACAGAGGGAAGTGCTGGCAGCCTAGGGGGTCTGAGGCACACAGGTAGATTTTAACGTTGTTAGCCAACACCGCTAGACGCAGTGGAACTTCCACTGCTGATTGCGGGCATCACTTCATTTCAGATCGCGAATATCTGTTGAATATACAATATCTTTTATTTTGTATTGCTTTTGCCTCACTTGTCAAGAGAAATTGAAAGCAAAGAGAAAACTAAACTGAACTATGATGGGCAGAGCAGCTCTGAATTCCAGATGAATTAATTAGATGAAACCCTCGCTGTCAATTTCACCTTTTTTTTATTTAAATAAACTTTTTCAGATTAACAATTATCTGTACACATCATAATCACAGTGAACACAGTTCACAGTGAAAATTTAATACATCTTTAATCAACCAGCCACAGTGGATGACAAAGTTAACTCCTGGCCGTGTACGAAGCAACACTAAGCCACACTGGGCATTAAGGGTGTGCTTTTAAAACACACCTTTTGTGAACCTTGACTCTTAAATGTCAACCAAATCAAATGAAGCTAGAGTAGCTAACCTACCTTCCTTCATAGTGAGAGCCAGTTCAGAAGGTCTGCTTATAGCATGGAATGGTTAGCACTGTCGCTAGCGTAGAGCCATGCGCTATGACAGAGAGAGGGAGAGAGAGAGAGAGAGAGAGAAAGATCTCACTTTCCCACACTCTCTCTCCCTCTCCTGCCCTCTCTCGCCCTCAGCCTACTCTCATTTAGCTCGGTCGCCCTCAGAGCAGAACCCAATACCCTGCAGCTGGAGGGACCATTTCCTCCATGGTTGTACTGTAGTTGTACTGTACTGCAGTTGTACGGCACTGTACCATAGCTATACTGTACTGAAGTACTCTAGTACTGTAGTATCTTTAAATAATTGGGCATAGACGACGTCACAGCTTGTCGGCAACTTGATAGCCCTGACCTTCACAGCGAGCTTCTGGTCATCCCTGCGGCCAATAAATGTCAGTTTTGCTGATCGACTTAATGAGGGACAAGTCTAGTGATTACCAGGAGGATAAAGAACATCAATCAATGATCAATCATTTAGTTACCTGGTAACTTAGTACCTTTGAATATGTTTCAGATAGATGTCATTTAGCAGCAGGTAGAGGTTCAAGACTCAAGAAGTTTAATTGTATGCACATACACGATGTGCAGTGAAAAGTGCCGATGCCCAGGGGAGTGTGCAAAAGAATACAAATAACACAAATTGGATGGATCAGAATATCCACAATATTTACAGTATTTATAACAAAAGAGTAGCAGGAATGAGAAATATAAACAGATGGGCATGTAAACAGCAAGGCATATAAACAAACAGGCTTGATTGACCCTGAACATCCGAAACACTTGACTACTTTCATGGTAATGAATCAATACTGGTTATCCACCGTGTTATACATCCTGTATGACATATTCTAGGCTAGCAAGCATGTCATGGGACATATGATATGCTAGCTAGCAGGATGCATTGTCACCAGAGGACGGATGAGGTCACATAAGCAGCTAGCTGCAGCGTCATTGGCCACATTCATCACAAATTAGCTCCATCACATAAATGAACAGTCTAGTAACCCAGAGGGTCATGAGTTTAACAGGAGAAATACTACATCCATAGATGAGGAACAGGGAAGCACACCACCATTGGCTCCGGCTCTGACCAGAACCAAACGTCGTTGGCGTCACAATGTAACCTCATCCACTCTGTTTCAGAGTCATCAGATCAGATAACGTTTAGCATCAAGTCAGCATTCACAAGACGCAAGGACACGGCCCAAGGAAGCCAAGCCCCGCCATCTGTGAGCTACAGTCAGGGATTACATGATTACACTGAGGAAACAGGGACATCAGCACAATTAGCCCCTCATCTCCCCCCAGGACCTTCTGTCCTGCTAACAAGTGTACAATACGACACAGACCCATGCTAAGGATGCTAATGAGCTATTATATAAGCTTGTTAACATTGAGGAACACTAGCTGGTATAAAGTATATGCTAATGGATGCTGTTGGTTAGCATTGAGGCATGCTGCCTGATATACAAGCTAATGGATGCTGTTGGTTAGCATTGAGGCACGCTGCCTGGTATACAAGCTAATGGATGCTGTTGGTTAGCATTGAGGCACACTAGCGTGTCTACAAGCTAATGGATGCTGTTGGTTAGCATTGAGGCACACTAGTGTGTCTACAAGCTAATGGATGCTGTTGGTTAGCATTGAGGCATGCTGCCTGGTATACAAGCTAATGGATGCTGTTGGTTAGCATTGAGGCACGCTGCCTGGTATACAAGCTAATGGATGCTGTTGTTAGCATTGAGGCACGCTGCCTGGTATACAAGCTAATGGATGCTGTTGGTTAGCATTGAGGCATGCTGCCTGGTATACAAGCTAATGGATGCTGTTGGTTAGCATTGAGGCACGCTGCCTGGTATACAAGCTAATGGATGCTGTTGGTTAGCATTGAGGCATGCTGCCTGGTATACAAGCTAATTGATGCTGTTGGTTAGCATTGAGGCACGCTGCTTGGTATACAAGCTAATGGGTGTCGTTGGTTAGCATTGAGGCACGCTGCCTGGTATACAAGCTAATGGATGCTGTTGGTTAGCATTGAGGCACGCTGCCTGGTATACAAGCTAATGGATGCTGTTGGTTAGCATTGAGGCACGCTGCCTGGTATACAAGCTAATGGATGCTGTTGGTTAGCATTGAGGCACGCTGCCTGGTATACAAGCTAATGGATGTCGTGTTAGCATTGAGGCACACTAGCATGTATACAAACTAAAGGATGATTTGTTTTGCTTATGGCACATCGAAGATGGTGGACGAGATTAACGACTCATTCGTAATGATGACTGTTTCTTCGTTGCTAAGAGGTTATCAACGAATTATCAACAAATTATATTCTTCTGGTTTTGCAACAATCGCATGACAGAAACATGATCATCAACGCTCACTGGGAATTCTTCTTCCCGTTTGCCTTTACTGCCACCTAATAAACCGGGTCACTGTGAAAGGGAAAACTCAGTTTAACGTCCACTCCAATTGATTTGGGCATTTGCGTTCTCACATCCAGATCCTCATGCCGGTCATGCCAGGATAAGTTAAGCCGGGCTGCAGTGCATGTGTGAAAGGGGCTTTAGCTAGGCTAATGGATGCTGTTGGTTATCACTGCTAGAGAGGACTTGCAGCCCACTGCAGTGAACTACCTCATCACAGCCCTGGCACTACAGCAATGTGGGAGAGAGGGGGAGAGACAGTGGAACGGAGAGAGAGGAGAGATGTCTGCACTAGAGAAGATATACGCAGGGGAGAAGAGAGAGCGAGGATAGAGAGAGAGGAGAGAGCCACTGCACTGTATGTGATACATAGGATATACACAAGGGATGGAGGGAGGAAGAGAAAACTACAGCAGTTTCTATGAGGGGAAGGAGAAGGGGAGTGAGGGAGAGAGAGACAGTACTTGTACGACCTTGGAAAAGTCTCCATCTCCCAGATCAGAGATGAGCCTTCGCAGACTTGGACCACATCAATGTGTGTGGCTTACAAGATGTGGAACATGTGTAACATGCCGAGACCACATCCCATACACAGTTGTCTGTAATGTTCCCATGCTAATCCCAGATGGGCTAGGTGATGTCACATCGGTATGCGGTAGAGAGTTATGGTGTATTTTACACAGACCATATTCAGCTACGACGACAAGCCAAGCGCTAAATAACTGAACACAAGAGGATGTCGTCGTCTCACACAGAATGTCTGCAAGTCCGCCACACAACTGAACCGGCAAGTTGAAAGAGGCAGTGAAAAAACAGCCCAGACACTAGACTATACAGTAAGCACAGTGAAAACACAGCCCAGACACCAGACTATACAGTAAACACAGAGAAAACACAGCCCAGACACCACACTATATAGTAAGCACAGTGAAAAAACAGCCCAGACACCACACTATATAGTAAGCACAGTGAAAACACAGCCCAGACACCAGACTATACAGTAAGCACAGAGAAAACACAGCCCAGACACCACACTATATAGTAAGCACAGTGAAAATATAGCCCAGACACCACACTATATAGTAAGCACAGTGAAAATATAGCCCAGACACCACACTATATAGTAAGCACAGTGAAAATATAGCCCAGACACCAGACTATACTGTAAGCACAATGCTTGCTGAAGTTCCTGGTTAAGCAGGCATCCAAGTCACTCAACAACTGGGTGTGTCGATCAAACCAAAATAAAATCTGATCAGTGTCATAAACATTAGCGAATGCAATCCCTAGTTAGTCAGGAAGTTGAAAGCCAGGAACAGCCAGATAGTGTTGAGTGTTTACACTAACAAGCACCAAAACACATCATCTTACAGCTGGGAATCTTAGAAACATAACAAACCATGCAACAAATTAAGGCTTTTAATGCCAATTTACTAATCAAGTTAGCATCAACAGCAACTCTACTGTTCTCCAAGCAAGACAGCTTATGAATTACATTTCTAATCATCAATAATGTGTATCACAATAGATTCTATTAAGATTCTGCCATTCTGTGTATTTAAAAAAATGGACTGCTGTATTAGTACTGTATATGTGTATTGTAATTAGTACCAACAATACCAAACCTTGTCATCCTCTCTACAGTGTCCTGAATCAATTACAATCAAAAACAAAACAAAAACAAGGCTACAGTGCACCTTCGCACAGCCATTGAAGAGGAGTAGACCAACATTCCACAGGCCACAATCAACAACCTGATCATCTCCATGCGAAGGAGATGTGTTGCACTGCGTGAGGCAAATGGTGGTCACACCAGATACTGACTGGTTTTCTGACCCCCCCCTGCATATCTGTGAAATCCACACTTCAGTGCCTATAAATGTCTCTTCTCAATATAAAACATTTTAGAGTGGCCTTTTATTGTGACCAGCCTAAGGCACACCTGTGCAATAATCATGCTGTCTAATCAGCATCTTGATATGCCACACCTGTCAGGTGGATGGATTATCTCGGCAAAGGAGAAGTGCTCACTAACACAGATTTAAACAAGTTTGCGAACAAAATTTGAGAGAAATAGGCCTTTTGTGTACATAGAAAAAGTCTTGGATCTTTGCTTTCAACTCATGAAAAATTGGAGCAAAAACAAAAGTGTTGCGTTCAGTGTATCTTTAACAATAAACCGGACTTTGCAACACCACCACCTGCCTGTGTCCTTGGAGGAGCCCCAAAGAAGCCACTTCATGTGGCATTGTGGCAGGAGGCTACACTGGCTGCCATAACGCCACATGAAGTGGCTACTTTGGAATGAATGGAGGCAAGACACGACATGAAGAGCAGGCGATACACATGCAAGCATGCTCACGCTCCCTGAGTGTGTGTGCTGGTGGCTGACTCAACCTGTGGTGCACCGATTAGCCAATGCACCACCCCCAGAC
This sequence comes from Coryphaenoides rupestris, assembly GCA_002895965.2. Classification (NCBI taxonomy): domain Eukaryota; kingdom Metazoa; phylum Chordata; class Actinopteri; order Gadiformes; family Macrouridae; genus Coryphaenoides; species Coryphaenoides rupestris. Next base: position 146,912 of record PIJE02000865.1, read on the forward strand.
TAACTGTGCCAGGTGAGGCCAATTAAGCCAGCCACCAAACACACACACTCCCACAAGCACCAAACTATTTTAAGTGGGAGCTGTAGTCACTGTGATGGACCGTTCATGAAATGCACAGTACACATACGGCCATGGCATTTATAGTCGCCACTTTGCCAACGAGACGACAAACCCCTCTATGAACGACGCACAAGGGCCATGATGTCGTTTTTGGTTTATGCCGGTTCGCATGGTGACTATGAATCAGGTTGTAGCATCCACTCTATTTGATGTAGTGCTGCATTAGTACTAAAAACATGAACCCTTCTCAGCCGCCACTGCATTCGATTAAATATTCCATTAGCACCGCTAATGTTTGGAATGGCTAATCACGCCTGGAGGTAAAAGATGTGCCCTTCATCCAACACTCACCCTTCTTGGCTTCGGCGATCACCCCTCCAGCGCCGACCGCCGCCCTCTTGGCCTCACGGCTCTCCTGGTTGGCCCGCTCTTTCTGCTTCTTCTTGCTGGTGTTGGAGGAGGAGGAAGAGGAGGAGGAGGAGAGCTCCACGCCTCCCCTCTCCCCAGCCCTATCGCCCCCTCTCTGGTGCTGCTGGGAGGGCCCGCCGCCGCCACCGCGCCGGCCCACCGTCTCCCCACCGCTGCTCGCCATCTTCAGGCACTTGGCGCCGAGGGGCTGGCCGTCTCTGCGCTCGCTGCAGGGCTCTGGATCTGAGGTGTGGCGCTTCCTGCCCGGACCGGCTATCTTGGCGGTGGTGCGGCCGCTGAACTTTCCCAGAACAGAATCACGACACACGCTGGGGGGAGGGGGCACTGAGGCTGGGGAGGAGGAACAGAAAGGAAGAACGAGGTCAACAAGGTGCTTGGACTAATAGCTCTATTTACTCATCCAATCGAGAACGTTTAGGCACCGGACATGGGGACCCAGAACCTTTTGTCTGGGAGTGAAATACGCACTCTACTCCAGCAGTTTGTTTTCTTTTTTTATAAAAAAAATAATAAGAACAAAGAATATTCCTCATTTCATACAAGAAGAAGAAATAAGTCAGGACTATAGTTATAGCCTTATCAAAGATCAAGACTTCTTTTTGGAATAAATGACAAATGATAACGACGATGAATATGATCATATTTGCCCACAGGTTTAACACATTTTACCAAATGCCTTTCCATAACCCGGGTAACGATGATGAATTATGAAGCTCATCAACAAAGCAACCAAACCACCACTTCCCCATCCCTGTGCATGCTAATGGTTACACTGCATATAGCTGCCTCGTTTGTATATGATATACGAATCACATTACGATTAGAAAATGAAATCTCATAATAAATGGAAAACGCCGCGGGTGATCCACTTGAGACGTTTTTTCATACACCCAACCTATGTTGAATATCTAATAAGTATATGTTCAATACCACACACCGACCCTGTATTGTCACGATGGTAAGACACCCTATGGTGCGTTCCAGTTGTACTCGGAAGTTGGAATTTCTGGCTATCTACTCGGAAAGGCGAACGTCCCCTGAAGTCGGAATTCCAAATGGGTAAGTCGGAGGAAACTCGCCAACACAAAGTAAACTTACGGTAAATTTGGGTGTGACGTCATTCACACCTCCGAGGTATATGGAACGGGGCGCCGATATCAGTCAACTCCGATGTGACGTCATACCTAGTCCCGACGGAAGGTCGCCATTAGTGAGACTCTTTCGCCTTTACGAGTTGCAATTACGACTTCTGGGGACGTTACCTCTGAAACTTCCGACTTGGAAGACGGAAATTCCGACCTCCGATTACATTGGAACGCACCACTACTGCCCATGTGCACCCGTCATCATCATCACAAAGTCTGCAATACGAACGTATTGACAACTGCGTTGTTGATTACAACGCAGTCGTGAACACGTATGACAACACTTACAACTAAATGACACAACACACAATAAACCGAGGCTCTACACCAACCGTCTGGAGCATTAGCTAGCTAGCCGCTTGCTAATGTCATTAGCCGCGGGTTAGCGGACATGAAACGGATTGACGCGGCGACACAACACCGCTAAAACAATCCCACACCTCACGGATCCACAGTGAATGTCTGTCACTGGCCACGGAGACGTCGCCGTGTTCGATCTGGAGACTTACACGGAGACGTTGGAGCAAAACACTCGATTCCTCGAATCCCGACGCACACAAACAATGACTCGGTCAGCGTCCGCGCCGCTAAGCTCGTTCCGAGGCCGAGGCCCGCTGCTCTCCCGCCGGCCCTGCGAGCCGCGCAGCGTTCGCCGGTGTTGCTGGAACCGTAGTGTCGTTATCCCGGACCCATGGTGCTGCGATGCCGGGGGAATGACGAGGTCGAGTCGGGGTGTAAGGCAGGGAAACGTGTGTGCGCTGATCAGTCCGCTGTTCCTGCGCCCCGGAGCCGGCGAAGTGACTCTACTTTGTTTGGTAACAAAACAAGCAGCAGAGTTCCTGGATGGAGAACACGTGACCTGCTGCGAGGACGGAGGAGATAGGAGGCAAGGAAGGAAAGAAGCCTAGGATGGATGATTACATGAAAGGTTGATTATTATTATTATTATTATTATTTATTAATTTTTTATATAATTTTCTTTCTAACCTAATCATTAATTTCCCCAAGCTCTTAGTCTTTTGAAACCCCCACTCAGCCTTCTAAGTACAGTAATTCAAATGTCAGTGGGAGTAATGTATGTAGTCAGTAAGGGGAAAACACAATCAATAATCAATACCAATGGTTACTCGTCCACCAGGGGTTTGAGAGAGAGAGAGCAGACAACCCTGGCTCTGGGTAACTCAAGTTATATATGAACCCATGACTTATTGACTCACAATGGACAGCAGTCTATTGCTATTAGCATTCCACTATTGAAGTAAACGTTTATTTCTGAATTTATTTATTTATTTTATCATCATATGGCAGAAGTAGAGAACAAGAAACACTCACAGCAGACATGGGAATCGGTTTCAGACAGGTCCAGTAGTTTGGTTTATTTGACAGTATGAAAATAATTTCAAAATATTTCTAAATTTTTATGCTTTTATAAATACTTACAGGTGCATTTAAAAAAAAAAACCCAGACAAACAGAATATTCCAGAAAATGCAATCTCTTCCCCATACATCAGGCCCCTGCCCCCTCCTCTGGTATCTTTAATGTGATTGGACGACAGTGCATAGCGTAGTCTCAGTGCAGAAGAGTGAAGCTTGGGGAGATAGGGAAGGGAGAGAGGGGGGGGGGGGGGGGGATCAGGAGGGGCTCTGATTGGCTGTAACCGGGGGGGTTGAGGGGGGTTCTTATTGGCAGGTGTTGTAGATCTGGATCTGTTTGTTGATGTCACTGAGGATGCTCTTCATCTTGTCCTCCAGACCGTCCAGCTGACGGGCCTTGCCCTCCAGCCTCTTCTGGTTCTCCTCGTAGTCCTTCTCCAGCTCTGTGGACGCACCAAGGGGTCATATAAAAAATATTGACACGTTTAAAATGTTTCATACATACCCATGTGAAACAGAAAACCTTAAATCAATACTTTCTTTGTGCATGAATGTGAACATACAAAAACAAAAGACACTAACGAATCCCATAATTGCCAGAATGGACCACACACCCCCCCCCCCCCCCCCCCACACACACACACACACACCCACCTGCGAGTCTGAGAAGCTTGTTCTGGGCGTCTGTGAGCAGCTCCTTGGCCTGGTCACGGAGGCTCTCGGCCCGCTGCTTGGCCTCCTGGACGGCCTTGGCCTTGGTGTTCACACGCTGCTGCACCTCATGGAACTTGTCTGTCAGCTGACCGTCCAGGATCTGGGAGGAAGAGGAGCAGGAAACAGGAAGTAAAGACAATATGTGACACATGTGCCCAGAGTCTAGTCTCACCTGGAGAGTAAAACCCTTGACTGTTGAGAGAAACAAATTCAATGCTGAGTGACACCACTATATCAAACATGTCATTAATCATCGATGAACGAGTGATCAGAAGCAATCCAGCTATGAACAATTTTTTTCTTTAAAAATGTACTGTACTGTATATTCCATACACAAAGACAACATCGTCATCGAACATCATCAACAAAAAAAATAGATCCAATGCAGAGGTAACGCACACACACACACACACCTGCTTGGCCTCGTTGGCCTTGTCGCGGGCCATGGTGGCGGTCTCCTCGGCGCGGGCGGCGGCCATGTTGTTGCTGACCCTTTTGGTCTTCAGCGTGTCGATCTGCTGGCCCAGCGTGCCCAGCCGCTCCATGGCCTCGCTCAGGTCCTTCTCGCTGTTGGTTGTCTCCGACTCGATCTGGGGACGGAGGTTATAACACAGGTTAGATACTGTATGATGTCGTCAGGGTGACGGGGGAGAGGGGTCAATGGGCGTGTGGTTAAATATAGCTCCTCGGTGATTGGGGGGCAGATCGTTGTTGGAAGACTGTTGACAAGGTCATGATTTGGTTCATTAAGCATGGATGGACATCCTTGTGATTACTCAAACTAAAAAAGAGACCTACTTCACCGTGAAGCTGTGGTTTAGGGCAAACACAGCAGATAAAGCACAACACAGAGCCACATGACATGGATATTAATACAACTCAAGTGTGAGCAGTGAAGGGGGCATGGCTTGGCATTGGGGCTTGCAAACAAGGGGAGTGGGGCGGCTAATTCAAGATTCAAGATTCCTTTATTGTCATATGTAAGGGCACACGTACAATAGAATGCTTACTCCCCATTCACTCCTGCAGTACTCTTCTAAACATAAATTCTAAAACAATTCTAAACAATTAGTGAAGATAGTACCTAATCAGACTCCGGACAGCCTCCGGCAGCACAGGAAAGAGCTGATGTCAGACTCGATCGCGGAGGACATTCCCTCCCCCAATGTCAGCACCACAAACTTTCCACCGGAACCTTTGTGATTAATGAAGTTATCTTATAGGACAGGATCGTGCTGAGCTGCCCTCCAGGCCCAGTAGAGAGAGAGGAGGATTTACCTGGGCCAGGCGGGCCTCCGTGTCCCCGATGTCAGTCTTGGCTCTGGCGATGGCCTTCTCCGCCGTGGCCTGAGCTGTCTTGGCGTCCACCAGAGCCTGCTTCACCGTCTCTGTGGTGGTCTTCACCCCCTCCGCACTATGCCTGGACACACACACACACACACACACACACACACACACACAAGTAGTGTTAGCGCCTTTCAATTCGACAGATCCTATCATCCTCTGACCAGCAGCCAATCAAATGTTTACATTGCTTTTCTTTGCTTTGTCCATTTTTGTTGTTAATTTTGTTTCCATAATTTTGTTTCCATGAAACAAGAATCATTCCCTCGTATAAAGGTCTTTCTTCTTTCTTTCAAAAACCAACAAATGCTGCTAGAGATAAAAACTGAAACGTTCTAAATAAATGTGTTTGCTTCTAAGCATGGCCTTAACATTGCCAAGGTTTGATTCCCTCTGGGGCCACCCAAGAATGCACTCATGATGTTTTAAGTCTAGAGAGGGAGAGGGAGCGAGAGAGAGAGAGAGAGGGGGGGGGGGTGCAGGGAGAGAAAAAGAGAGCAACCAATCAGAGGAGAGCGTGACCTACCTGGCCCTCTTGGCATCCAGCAGCAGCTGCTCTGCCTTGCGCACGTCGTCCTGCGTCTGCTCCAAGATGGCGTCCACGTTGGAGAGGCTGCGGACGCGCTCCTTGATCTCCTCCGCCAGGTACTGGATCTGTTGGGGCGACGCCGGGATGGACAGCTCCAGCACCCGGTTGGCCACCGCCTCGATGCTGTCCGGGTCTGCCCCCTCCTCTGCAGAGAGACACACAGCGCACCTCAGGTGAGAATGTACGGAGACGCTGAGGGTCCTCAGAGTCAAGTATATTCTATTTGGATATATAGCACCATAATTAAAGTCTCAACAGTCTCAACGCCCTTTGACCCCGAAAGGGCAAATCCATGCTGTTGTGTTGCCTGATGCTGCTGCTTGCTAGCCCCCTGCCTGATGCTCGTGTGCTAGGCTGTACGCCCTTCATGTCATCTTCATTGTGATTGCATATAATTAGTAATTAGTGTGTTGAAAATGTTTGGATGTGTACTGCTGTCTTCTAAACTTTAGCCCCTTCCCACAAGAGGCTTTGCCTTTTGCCAGGCAAGTATAAATAATAATTTGTTCTTTGTGACTTGCCTGGTTAAATAAAGCTTACATTCTGGCTCGGAGTTGAACACGCTAACCATGCCGTTGTCAACTATCCTGTACTATTATTAATATCATTCACATACTTGTCTAATTACATTCTTGTTAGTAGTGCTATCTTGGAACAGAAAATAACCAGCACAGTTTGGTGTGAAGGCCTGTGAACATCTGGCCCAGGGACTCACGTGTGAGGAACTCCCTGGTCTGCTTGATGAGGTCCCTCAGGTCGTTGTTGGATCGCTCCACCTTGTTCTTGGTGGCCGTCGCTTTGTCCAGCGCTGCCTGGGCCTTTCCCTTAGCCTCCTCCGCCTTGCTCTTAGCCTCCGCCACCTGGGGGAAGGACCAGGGTGGAGGTTTGGTTAGCTGTCTCCATGTGTTAAGCTTTCCATTGATAACGTTCCCTCGCATTGAGCTGGTGATCAACATTCTGCTGGGTAGCCATCCCTCTGTAGTTCAGTTAACTACTAGTACTATTTCATCATCTAGCAGGAGCTTTATCAAAAGCAAATTTAATTCAGATACTGTACATCTCATCAAGGACCAGGTAGCATCTTGCTCTAGGATGCCTACAAGTAGTCTGTGGACATTGGGGTTCGAACCCACAACCTTTGACCTGGGAGTCAACACGCTAGCCCCCACCTAAAAAAGGTAAATATGTGAAAATAATTACACTAAAACCAATAGACCACACTAAAACTGGAACGGCATTATGGGTTATAACAAGGACGACCTAACGTAACACAACCCCATTAAAAGGTGTACTACACATCAAATGACATCACACCACGTTCCCCTACGTGCCTCCAACATGCCGCCGTCTCTAGCAGCTCACCTTGTTGAAGAGCCCCTCCACCTCGCCCATGGCATTGTTCAGCTCCTTCTCCGCCCGCTTGGCGCTCTCCAGGGCGTTGCCGGCCACCGCCACTGGCGCCGTCGCAGTTCAGCCCGCCGCATCGCCGCTTCCCCTCATCGTCGCGGCAACCGGCGCCCCCAACACGGGCTGTCGGGCACACGGCACGTCACCGGGGGCCTCCACACACCTGCCCCAGAAGTTGTGATGTTGTGAAGTTGTCCTCTTTTTTTGTTTGTTGTTCCGTTTTTATTCATTTAGTTTATTGGTCAGGGACCATGTACACAATAGGCATTAGTATAATAGGCACCTTCTCGTTGAATCTTCTTCATGTCCAGTCCATGCACGCGGCCGTTCAGTTCTCCCAGGGCGCGCTTGTTGGCGGCGTTCTTGCGGTTGAAGTCGTCCTTCTTCGCCGCGATGAGGCGTTCAGTGCGCCGCCGCATGTCCGCCGATTGGCTGACGGTGCTCGGCCTGGTGGTCGTGGATTCGTTGGCCCGTCCGCTCCGGCGTCACGTGACCTGTTGTAGGAGCTGCGGATGCTGTCGTAGGGCCCCTGGGGGAAACGGAAGAACACAATGTATTGCTCAGTAAAGGGTGTGGAACTACAAAACTCACAAAGAGCTAGAATTGTGCTATATATATTTAAAATCAGCGCTCAAAAACAGTTCAGTTTGCCACACACTTTTTAATTCAAATGTATGGTGATCTTGTGTTTGTGTTTGCACCGGTGCATAATACACCAGCCATGGTCTTGCCTACTTATAAGAATGAGGCTATGATGGCTATTTATTGGCTATCCAAATGATAACACGGGCTGAACCCAATAAAAAGCTTCAGTCCTATTCCATATGAATCCTTGTTACCCAGGAAGTTGGAGTTCTTGAGGATGTCCAGCTGCCGGTGGAGCTGCGCTGAGGTGAGGTTCCAGGGCCTTGGCCTCTCCTCCAGGGCGCTCAGCTCCTTGCTGGCCTCAGAGTTGCTGTCCTGCACCACGGGTCAGGTCCCCTCCAGGCGGTTCAGCGGTCCGTGGTCTCGCCGATCCGCGCCCTGCCAGGCAAGAAGCTCAAGTGTTAACTTCGAGTAACATGAACAACTGACTGAATGGATGACAGGGCCTTTCCAGGTCAGGCCTCACGTCACACAATCATAGACACAAGCATTCCCATACCGGTTCAGTTTTCACTCCGCCCTAAGATTTATTACAGCTACGGCAGTATATGACAGTTACTCCACACATCATTGCTTCTTGTATGAAAAGTGTAGGTGGGCATCCCTAACAGTGAGACATGACAGCCATTAGTTTCTCTTTATTTATGGCAATGTAATGCAACATATACTGTACGTGTATACGACTTCTTTATTAAATAGGTAATTTTTTATTCATGCAAGTGATTGTCTAATGCTAGGCTAAAGACCGTGGACAAACGCTGCATTTGGTAAAATGGCATTTAGTTTCTGTGCTGCACACACCTGGAAAAAAAACAGACACTGAAATTGGACACAATTGTACATTTTGGGTCATGTTGAAACCATAATGGTAAAAATGAACTCATGAATGCTGGATCAAACCAATGCCCCTTGCTCTAGGAACCAAGGTGTCTTGCTCAAGCGCCGGGCAGCCTACGTCTTTACCTGAGGTCCTCGATGAGCTCCATCAGGGTGCCCACCGCGGTGGCGGTGGCGTTGCGGGCGTTGACGATTCTCTGGGCCTGAGCCAGCTTCTCCTCCAGGTCCCGGAAGGCCTTCTCGTAGGCCCCCGTCAGACCTGTGCTCTGGATCTCGTGAGCTCGGTCCGCCAGGGCCCTGGTGCGCACCGCCAGGTCCTTGGAAACGTTACAGATCAATCAGTATCAATGGAGAGTCAGACCTCATTACACAGCCTCAGAAAAGAGGCTGTGTAAACCTTGCTGTAATGACCTCAGGAATCCTGAGGCAGTCATTCGATTGGCCGTGGAACCTTCGGTACGATTGAGTAGAGAGACTTAGATTTGATTGGTTGTTCATGAAATGATCTCCTTTTCAGCACTAGCAATGTTTCTCTCTGCAGAGCAAAAATAAAGCAATTTGTTTTCCTTCCTCTCCTTCCACGGGTACCTGGACGAATCGGTCCCAATCCCCGAAGCACTGGTGACAGGGCCTGGCAGAGCGGGGAATGCCGGAGAACCTCTGGCCACACTGGTGCACCGCACCCGCCGACATCCCCTGCTTTGCACACACAGGTGGCCCTTGCCCGGTCAACTGGGCCGACCGATACCCGCCATCACAGTCGCAAGCTGGTGGGGGGGGAGAGGGCAGGAGGGAGGGATGATTAGTAAGTATAGTACATAGCATTCTGGTGACTGGTTTGCGTGCTGGATCGAATGCAGTAACTCAGCAGGACAGTATATGCAAGCTGTCGTCTATCTTGAATAATAGTATCTGTCAAAAAAATTATCTTTGTATTAGCTTTGGAAAAAATAACCGCAATGCCCCTACAATGTAAATGTAGATACACGTTTTATGCAAGTAAACAAGTGAAGACTTTTGAAGTACTTTTCTGAAAGCTATCCATTTTTGATTGTTGGAGCCTCACTGCAAGATCTGAAAAAGTGAAGTAATTGATGAAAGAACAATAAAGTGTCATTACTCATTGATATACTGCCATTC
>PIJE02000865.1:158904-170622 GCA_002895965.2 Coryphaenoides rupestris
TATTCGCACTTCCTTCCTTTTTCTCTCTGTTCCACGCAACAGAGAGAGTCGGCCAGCTCTCAATTTGTTTTAACTTCAACCACAACCTGCTCATAAACTGGCAATTTAAAGCCATTTGTGCTGTAAAATCTATGTAGTCCCTGAACGGATTCATTATTCTTACATACAGGACCTTTAACCTTCATCATCACCATCACCATCACCATCATCAAACTTAACCTCCTCTTCATCACAACCAACCTTTACATCATCACCATTATCCTCATCATCCTCATCATCCTCCTCCTCCTCTCCTCCTCCTCCTCTCCTCCACCTTCTCCTCCTCCTCTCCTCCTCCACCTCCGCCTCCTCTCCTCCTCCACCCCTCCACCTCCTCCTCTCCTCCTCCACCTCCTCCTCTTCCTCCACCACCTCCTCCTCCTCCACCATCTCCTCCATGTCTCCCCCTCCTCCTCCTCTCCTCCCCCACCTCTCCATCTCCTCCTCCTCCTCCCCCTCCTCCACCTTCTCCTCCTCCTCATCCTCCTCCTCTCCCTACCTGTCGCACAGATCTCCGCCGGTGTTCTCGCGGCAGTTGATGCACACGCCCGTCTTCTGGTGGCACTCCTGGGCGTGTCCGTTGCACTGGCAGGGCCGGCAGTTGGGGAAGCCCCAGTGTCCGCTCTGGCAGCCGTCGCAGCGCGGACCGAAGGCCCCGGCCCGGCACCGGCACTGACCCGTGGCGCCGTCGCACAGCCGGGACACGGAGCCCTCGATGCTGCAGCCGCACACTATGGGGGGGGTGATGACGGTGGTGTATTGACGGCACCAAATGCAGGTGTCATAACTAATAACTAGTCATTAATAACTGATAAACATCTTCCTGCTGGTCTTTTTTTTTTACTGTAAATATTGTAAATATTCTGATATTCATGTTATCTATGGTATCCTCCCTCCCCTTTCATTTCACTGCATCATCATGTATGTGTATGTGACAAATAAAGTTCTTGAATCTTGAATCTACACCCTGATGCCCCATCTGCACGAGTAACCGTCGGCACACCTGGAGACACAATGACCGGGGTTACGACCTCTTGTAAGCGAACGCGCGGTTCAGAACACCAGACTCTCTCGGGGCTGAAGGCAGATGAATGGATACTCCACTTCAATAGTTATTATCCTCTACGTGTGAGGTGGTGATGCTATCTACCAGCACTTTATTCCCTGAGCAGTGCTATTCATCATTACTGTTAAAGGTACGATATGAAAGAACCACGGATACCTTCTCATTACGGACCCCTTTGGCCGGTGAGTGAAGTGCAGCCTGCCGGAGCTCTAAGTGCATTCAGAACAATCAGAAACTAATGTTAGCTCTAATCATAATTAAACCTTGTACACATATAAAAAAGCTATGGAATAACTTTTTTTTTAAGTATTCGCACTTCCTTCCTTTTTCTCTCTGTTCCACGCAACAGAGAGAGTCGGCCAGCTCTCAATTTTTTTTAACTTCAACCACAACCTGCTCATAAACTGGCAATTTAAAGCCATTTGTGCTGTAAAATCTATGTAGTCCCTGAACGGATTCATTATTCTTACATACAGGACCTTTTAACTTCATTACGATCACACATTTCAACTTACCTCGCTCTTCTCCTCCACCTTTCATCCTTCTCCCTCCTCCTCCTCTTCCTCCTCCTCCCTCTCCTCCTCCTCCCTCTCCTCCACCTTCCTCCTCCTCCTCTCCTCCTCCACCTCCCCTCCTCCTCCCCTCTCCCCTCCTCCTCCTCCCCTCCTCTCTCCTCCTCCCCTTCCTCCTCTCCTCCTCCACCTCCTCCTCCTCCACCTCTCCCCCTCCTCCTTCCCCTCTCCCCCTCCTCCTCCTCTCCTCCCCCACCTCTCCATCTCCTCCTCCTCCTCCCCCTCCTCCACCTTCTCCTCCTCCTCATCCTCCTCCTCTCCCTACCTGTCGCACAGATCTCCGCCGGTGTTCTCGCGGCAGTTGATGCACACGCCCGTCTTCTGGTGGCACTCCTGGGCGTGTCCGTTGCACTGGCAGGGCCGGCAGTTGGGGAAGCCCCAGTGTCCGCTCTGGCAGCCGTCGCAGCGCGGACCGAAGGCCCCGGCCCGGCACCGGCACTGACCCGTGGCGCCGTCGCACAGCCGGGACACGGAGCCCTCGATGCTGCAGCCGCACACTATGGGGGGGGTGATGACGGTGGTGTATTGACGGCACCAAATGCAGGTGTCATAACTAATAACTAGTCATTAATAACTGATATACAGTATATATATTAACTTGTGATTTACCTCGAAAACATCTGTTGACATTATTAAACAAGGGACAGATCAGGAACCATTATGCTTTGATCCATGATGAGTTGATTGGCAATATTTACAGTATATTTACATTTACATTTAAGGCATTTGGCATTTGATGCTTTTATCCAAAGCGACTTACAATAAATAATATCAGAATATCTTGGATGAAATTAAGTCAAAGTTAAAGTGTTTTATTGTAACATGCTCTTCATAGCACAGGGCCATTCTGAACAGTGAAATTCTTGTAACATTACGCAAAGAAAGTATGCAAAAAAAATATAATATTATTAATTTAATAATATAATATTATTTTCTTTGTGGAAATGTTAGGATTATGTTTTAGTGCAAATATTTATGAATAAACACGTACAATATCATGAATAACACACACCAACACAGAATCAACATTAATAACATAAGGTCTCTGCAGCATTTAAACTGATTGCAGCCTATCGACAGTTAAGCCCCACCCACCTTTACACCCGGACGGGCCGAAGCCATAGGTCCCTGGAGCACACTGGTCACAGCGGCGACCAATCACGTTGGGCCTGCAGCGACACTGGCCGCCCCGCACGTCACACAGGGAGCTGACGGAGCCCTGGGGGTCGCAGCGGCAGGCTGGGGAGACACACAGCACACAACAAATTGTTTTAGTGCCAATATGTATGAATAAACAAGAGGACTGACAGCTACAGCCTGGGAGTGGGGGGGGCACACCAAGATAGAGAGCACACACAAACAATCAGGAGTCGTTTCAATATTTACTTACAGTACACGCAAACACACACAAATGATGATGTTGACAGTTTTTTGCCAGCTATAGGTTATAAATATATCAACCAACTTTGAGCATTAAAATAATTCGGAAACAATTTGATATACAGGATGTTTTCTTCTGTTTTTTATATTAGTATTTTGTGGCACAAAACTCAACACAAATCTTGGTTTGTTTTGTGTTTTTTCCTTGATGTAATCATTTAATTCATGCTGTAATCAGGTGAACTATAGCATAAATTAATCCTCTCATTCACCCCGTCACCAGGTGTGTGTGTGTGTGTGTCTATGTATGTGTGTGTGTGAGTGTGCGTGCGTGTGTGTGTGCGTGTGTGTGTGTATGTGTGTGTGTGTGTGTGCGTGTGTGTGTGACTCATGCATGTGTGTGTGTGGATGTGTGTATGTGTGTGTGTATGTGCGTGCATGTGTGTGTGTGTGTGTGTGTGCATGTGAAGTGTGTGTGTGACTCACGCAGTGCCCCGTCGTTGATGACGGCGGACATGCTGGACAGCAGCTTGGCGCAGGTGTCGCTGAGCAGCGGGCGGCTGACCCCCCGCGGACCCTCCTGGCAGCGGTAGCGCTCAAACGCCTGGCGACGCCCCTCCGATGCTGTGTCCCCCGCACTGAACATGTCCAGCGAGGACGGGCGAGGGAGCAGCGCTATCTATAGAGGGAGAGAGAGAGACAGAGAGACAGAGAGAGAGAGGTGGGGAGAGAGAGAGAGAGGGGAGGGAGAGAGAGAGAGAGAAAGAGAGAAAGAGAGAGAGAGAGAGAGAGAGAGAGAGAGAGGGAGAGAGACAGAGACAGAGACAGAGACAGAGAGACAGACAGACAGACAAGAGAGAGAGAGAGACACACATACAGAGAGAGCATGAGAGAAAAAAAAGATAAAGATAGAGAGTGAGAGAGAGAGAGAGAGAGAGAGAGTGAGCAGGTGAGATGCAGAGATATAAATTATTTTACTTTCGTTGACTTGTATTCTTGTTGTATTCTTGTTCTGTATCACCTAACCACATGTAAAGAGCCTTGGGTCCTGATGAAAGGTATATAAATCAAATGTATTATTCTAATTATTAGAGATTAGATTTTATTGGGCAATATCTCCATGTCTACTGGTATATATAATATATAGTATTGTAACATTCCCCCTCAGGTGTGAACATGGAACTCACAGAGTCTATGAGGAGGATGGTGTCGGCTCCGCCCCCTAGGACACCGTGGGCGTCACCGTAGCGCGTGAACTCCAGGCGGAGGGTGTAGGCCACGCCCTTCTCCAGACACACAGGGCGGGGAACCACCACAAATCTGGACACACATACACACACACACACACATACATGTTGCTTACCAGTATTCTGTGTGTGTGTGTGTGTGTGCGTCTGCGTGTGTATGTGTGTGTGCATGAGCATGTGCGTGTGTGTGTGTGTGTGTGTGTGTGTGTGTGTGTACCGGGATCCAGCAGGCAGGGTGGTGGTCAGCCTGTCGTCGGCAGGGATGGTGTTCCCACAGGGGCTGCTGGTGGGGATGGCTCCCGGACGGACCACCACCACCCGGACCTCCTCCCAGTCACGCAGCAGCTGCACCCACGAAGCAGAGGTCACCAGCATGAGTAACACATATCATATCATGAGTAACACATATCATATCATGAGTAGCACATATCATATCATTAGTAATACATATCATATCATTAGTAATACATATCATATCATGAGTAACACATATCATATCATGAGTAACACATATCATATCAATAGTAATACATATCATATCATGAGTAACACATATCATATCAATAGTAATACATATCATATCATTAGTAATACATATCATATCATGAGTAACACATATCATATCATTAGTAATACATATCATATCATTAGTAATACATATCATATCATAGTAACACATATCATATCAGTAACACATATATTTACAATATCATATCATGAGTATATATCATATCATGTAACACTTCATATCATGATTGACAGTTTAAAAGCCCCACTCCTCCTCCCTTTTTTATCTTACTTTTCCGCGACGGCCGAAGCATAGGTCCTGTCTGTCTTGTCTCCTCTGTCCCGTCTGCCTGTCTGTCTGGCCTCTCTGTTCTGCCCATTTGTCTGTCTGTCTGTCTGCCCGTCTGTCTGCCCGCCTGTCTGCCTGTCTGGGAGATCCTGCTTTCTGGGTTTTTTTTTTTTTTAAAGCTTTTGTTTAATTTCTACTTCCTGTTTTATTCTTGGCTCGATCCAAATGCAACACAGCACACAACAAATTGTTTTAGTGCCAATATGTATGAATAAACAAGAGGACTGACAGCTACAGCCTGGGAGTGGGGGGGGCACACCAAGATAGAGAGCACACACAAACAATCAGGAGTCGTTTCAATATTTACTTACAGTACACGCAAACACACACAAATGATGATGTTGATGATGTTTTTTGCCAGCTACAGGTTATAAATATATCATTAAAATAATTCGGAAACAATTTGATATACAGGATGTTTTCTTCTACCACGCATGGCGTGTTTTTTATATTAGTATTTTGTGGCACAAAACTCAACACAAATCTTGGTTTGTTTTGTGTTTTTTCCTTGATGTAATCATTTAATTCATGCTGTAATCAGGTTCTTTTTTTCTTTTTTTTTTTTTCTTTTCTTCTTCTTCTTTTATCTTTCTTTCTTTCGTTCTACTCTTTCTTTCTTTTTTTCTTTCTTCCTTTCGTTCTTTTTTTTCTACTCTTTTTTTTTCTTTTTCTTTTTTTTTTCTTTCTTTCTGTGTCTTTGTCTTTCGTTTTCTTTTTTTTTTTTCTTTTTTTTTTTCTTTTTTTTTTTTTTTTTTTTCGTGTTTTTTTTTTTTGTTTTTTTTTTGTTTTTTTTTCGTTTTTTTTTTTTTTTCTTTTTTTTTTTTTTTGTTTTTTTTTTTTTTTTTTTTTTTTTTTCTTTTTTTTTTTTCTTTCTTTTTTTTTTCTTTTTTTTTTCTTTTTTTTTTGTTGTGTTGTCTTGTGTTGTGTTGTCTTGTGTTGTGTTGTCTTGTCTTGTGTGTTGTTGTCTTGTGTTGTCTTGTGTTGTGTTGTCTTGTCTTGTGTTGTCTTGTCTTGTCTTGTGTTGTGTTGTGTTGTGTTGTCTTGTGTTGTGTTGTCTTGTGTTGTGTTGTCTTGTCTTGTCTTGTGTGTTTTTTTGTTTTTTTTGTTGTTTTTTTTTCTTTTTTTTTTTTTTAAGTTTAAGTTTAAGTTAGGGTTGAGTTTTTTTTTGTTTTTTTTTGTTTTTTTTTGTTTTTTTTTTTTTTTTTTTTTTTTTTTCGGTAGCGCTCAAACGCCTGGCGACGCCCCTCCGATGCTGCGTCCCCCGCACTGAACATGTCCAGCGAGGACGGGCGAGGGAGCAGCGCTATCTATAGAGGGAGAGAGAGAGAGAGAGAGAGAGAGAGAGAGAGAGAGAGAGAGAAGAGAGAGAGAGAGAGAGAGAGAGAGAGAGAGAGAGAGAGAGAGAGAGAGAGAGAGAGAGAGAGGGAGGGAGAGAGACAGAGACAGAGACAGAGACAGAGACAGAGACAGAGAGACAGACAGACAGAGAGAAGGAGAGAGAGACAGACAGACAGACAAGAAAGAGAGAGACACACACATACAGAGAGAGCATGAGAGAAAAAAAAGACACAGATAGAGAGTGAGAGAGAGAGAGAGAGAGAGAGCAGGTGAGATATAAATTATTTTACTTTAGTTGACTTGTATTCTTGTTGTATTCTTGTTCTGTATCACCTAACCACATGTAAAGAGCCTTGGGTCCTGATGAAAGGTATATAAATCAAATGTATTATTCTAATTATTAAAGATTAGATTTTATTGGGCAATATCTCCATGTCTACTGGTATATATAATATATAGTATTGTAACATTCCCCCTCAGGTGTGAACATGGAACTCACAGAGTCTATGAGGAGGATGGTGTCGGCTCCGCCCCCTAGGACACCGTGGGCGTCGCCGTAGCGCGTGAACTCCAGGCGGAGGGTGTAGGCCACGCCCTTCTCCAGACACACAGGGCGGGGAACCACCACAAATCTGGACACACATACACACACACACACACACACACATGTTGCTTACCAGTATTCTGTGTGTGTGTGTGTGTGCGTCTGCGTGTGTATGTGTGTGTGCATGAGCATGTGCGTGTGTGTGTGTGTGTGTGTGTGTGTGTGTGTGTGTTACCGGGATCCAGCAGGCAGGGTGGTGGTCAGCCTGTCGTCGGCAGGGATGGTGTTCCCACAGGGGCTGCTGGTGGGGATGGCTCCCGGACGGACCACCACCACCCGGACCTCCTCCCAGTCACGCAGCAGCTGCACCCACGAAGCAGAGGTCACCAGCATGAGTAACACATATCATATCATGAGTAACACATATCATATCATGAGTAACACATATCATATCATTAGTAATACATATCATATCATTAGTAATACATATCATATCATGAGTAACACATATCATATCATAGTAATACATATCATATCATTAGTAATACATATCATATCATTAGTAATACATATCATATCATTAGTAACACATATCATATCATGAGTAACACATATCATATCATTAGTAACACATATCATATCATGAGTAACACATATCATATCATTAGTAATACATATCATATCATGACTAACACAAATTATAATATAATATCATGTATAACACATACACACCAACACAGCATTAATCAGCATTAATAACACATATAATAATATGATAAACATATATTGATAGATAAACATATATTGTATAGTCCCCCAACCACACTGACCTAGGACTTGTACAGTATATAATAACATAATAACACACATAATATGAATATTAATATAAATAGTATAATCTATAGTGCCCCTACCACACTGACCTGGGACTCGTATATAATAATTGTATTAATATAAATAATATGATTAATTTAAATATGAATATGATTAGTATAATGTGTAGACCCCCACCACACTGACCTGGGACTAGCAGATAAGATAATAACATAATTAATATGAATATGAATATGGATATTAATATTATAATGTATAGTCCCTGTATCACGCTGACCTGGGACTCGTATATAATAACATAATAACATAATGAATATGAATAATATGAATATGAATATGAATATGAATATTATAATGTATAGTCCCCATACCACGCTGACCTGGGACTCGTAGCGCAGCAGCAGGTCGTACTCCATGGAGTAGGGCACGTCTGTGATGCTGAACTCCAGAGACCCCCCCTGAGGGACTCTGGCGAAGCCCAGACCCGTCCAGGAGGCGGGGCGGCCCGGCTGGTGCTCTCTGGACTCCACCACACAGCCCTGGAACACACACACATACACACACGTGTCACATTATAAACCGACCCATGTGTCTTGCACTTGAATCATAACAATAACAATTCATAACCTAGCAGAAAACTAGAGTACTTATTGAAATAGTGAATTCCGTTCTCGACCAGCAGAGGGCAGCAGTCTCACCTGTCCCATCTTGGCCAGCTCAGCTTCATACAGGAAGTGGTCCAGAGCCATGAAGAAGTAGCCAGACTCCACCTGGGTGCACTGACGCCCCGCCAGGTGACTCCGGCAGCGGCACTGCCCACTCTCCATCGTACACCTGAAGGAAATAACAGTAGCATAACAGTTGAGAATGTTATGTATCAAATCCCTTGAAAATTAAAATGCATGAAACACTCAACAGACTTTTTTAAATTATAGAATTGGTATGAAATCATATGTGAGACCTGTTTAAGCTGCTTAAT
The DNA here is from genome assembly GCA_002895965.2 of Coryphaenoides rupestris. Classification (NCBI taxonomy): domain Eukaryota; kingdom Metazoa; phylum Chordata; class Actinopteri; order Gadiformes; family Macrouridae; genus Coryphaenoides; species Coryphaenoides rupestris. The sequence goes on from PIJE02000865.1 coordinate 167,760, forward strand.
TGTTCATTTGGTATGTTGGTTAATTGGTTAATTGATTGACTTCACTCACTGGTTGTCCAGGGCTCCTCCCACATCACAGTCACATGCCCGGCAGCCATTGAGGTCATGGCTCAGAGCCCAGTGCTCTGGCTGGAGGACAGACAGGCAGAAAGACAGGCAGACAGGCAGACAGACAGACAGACAGACACAGCAGGTGGGAGAGAGGAGCAGAGAGACACAAGCAGAGGTCAGGTGGTGCGATGCGTTCTTCCCCAGGATGTAAACGCAGACGCTTGAGTCACAGAGAACTGAAGCTTGGTGTTTAATGACATGTCCACTACAGCGTTGTAGAGCTCTTTTATTACGACGTGTGTTTCTATGACAACATCCATAAACATCCTGTATGACAGTTGGTGTGAAAAGGCCCAAATTATACTTCTGCTCCAAATAACAGCCACCTTAGCGACACGGTATGTCACTATATGACGCCACCAGCGTAGCCCACAGAGGAGATTCCCAAATGTTAATGTCCGACAAATCATCTTCACATTATAAAGATGACCAGGCTGCTATTCAGTACTCGAAAGCTCCTAGGCACCCTAACCACGAGACTGTGTCTCAGAGAAGACGCTTCCACCTCTGACCTCTGACCTCTGATCTCTGACGCTGATAGACGCCAGTCCGTTTTAGATCTTCTGCCTGTAACTCACACTCGTCACCAACAGGCCCCTCAAATCCCTGGGCTAAATTTAGACACAGAGGCCAGGAAGGAGCTGACATTTCTGGCTACTATTCCTGGCTGAGTGGGCCGGGGGGCCGGGGAATGGGAAGTTATAAACAGGTGGTAAATCAGCACATAACACCTTGGTGTGGAGAGAGTGAGGGAGGGAGTGAGGTAGGGAGGGAGGTAGGGAGGGAGGGAGTGTGTGAGAGAGAGAGAGCACAAGAGAGAGAGCGCAAGAGAGAGAGAGCGCACGAGAGAGAGAGAGAGAGAGAGGCAGAGACAGACAGAGAGAGAGAGAGGGAGAGAGAAAGAGAAGAGAAAGAGAAAGAGAAAGAGAAAGAGAAAGAGAAAGAGAGATTCTTATTTCAAATTATTTGAACTATTACACCCACCTTTCACAGAGAACACCAATTTTAACCAATTTCTACTGTGAAAATTTGCAATTACTCCTATTTCACATCTTCATCTAATCCTATTCTGTGTATTTTGGGCAATGACACTGTATCTTTGGAATCAGATCACATGACGTGACCGATCGATCATGTGACCTGGCAGGGTCATCATGTGACCTGGCAGGGTCATCACGTGACCTGGCAGGGTCATCATGTGACGTGGTGGTCTCACCAGACACTGGTCGCAGCCCCGTCCCGTCACCAGTCGCTTGCAGAAGCAGTCTCCGCTGATCGGGTCGCACTGGGAGCGCCCCGAGACCGTCCCTCTGGGGTCACACCGACATGCTGCACACAGGGGAGCGGGGTCAAGAGTCAGGAGGTCAAGAGGTCAAAACGTCACCACAATCCATAGTGTAAATACTGTGCAGCTAGATAACTATAAATATTGTGTATATTCAGTGGGTATTTAGATTATTTGCCAAAACTGATTTTAAAGATTCAAGTTTGTGATTATTGATGGGGAAAAAAACCAATTAGGAGTGTCATAGTTTTGGCAAATGGTATAATGTCTAAATATAAATTGTAATGTCATTAAAATAAACACAGACACTTGTGGGATGAATGAAGGAATTATCTTTCAATGAACTCAAAACCCATTCAGGAGAAGAATAGTATTCCCCAAGGTGCAGCAATACAGCTGTAATGTTTGGAGGGCTCTGATGAGTCTGTCGCCTGTTCCAGACTAAATACTGCCAGTTACGTCCTCACAGCTGCCTCAAAGTGACTGTGGATTCCACAGATTTTTCAAATGTGTTTTGTAAGATTGTATTTAGTCACGGCGTTACGGTGTGAACGTTGTTTTTCAAAGCATTGGTTTGTCTTTCTAGCTGTTTGTTTGTTACCTCGAGTTCAGGATCTCTCTCGATTTTACAAACCTATTCTCTGCTGCTGGGCTTTGAGGTTGAAAAACGTCCTACAAAAGTAATATTTTCGGAACAATGTGCAGTTTGGCACACAGCGATGGGCCGATGACAGCATGATGATAACTGTTAAAAAAGCTTCCTGATCCGCCCCCCCCCCTCCTCCACACACAGCACAACACACAACACACTCCCCCCCCCCACTCCCCAGCACGGACTGTTGAACTATAATCCGACCTGCAGAGTTGAATAAGGGAGAACGGATCACCAATCAGTTTGGTCGTCATGGTAACCGGCCGGCGATGATGTCACTTCCCCGTCCTGCATCCTCCAACCATCCTTCCTGCTCCCCGGACCTCCTCCTTCCCTCCTCCCCACCACCTCCTCCTCCTCCTCCCGACCCCCTCCTCCCCTCCTCCTCCTCCTCCCCAGTACTTCCTCTCTCTCTCTTCTCTCTCTCTCTCTCTCTTCTCTCTCCTCTCTCTCTCTCTCTTCTCTTCTCCTCTCTCTGTGTGTACTCACGCTGGCAACCCTGGGGGTTGTCAGCACTGAGTCCGAAGAAGCCGGTCCTGCAGCGGTCACAGCGGGGCCCCTCCACGTGGGCCTTGCAGCGGCACTGGCCCGACGGTGCCCTGGGCGCGGTCCGTGTGGCTGTCGCACAGACCCCCGTTCTGGGAGCCGTCTGGATCGCAGTCGCAGGCTGGGGGGCCGACAAACGGGACACCAGGGGGTTAAAGGACAAAAATATCACAGAAAAGACAAGACCACTGACGTCATCGGTCGAATCCGAACCCGATCAATGATTGTCAGCGTCCAATTTAACAGGATGTTTTTGAGTTTTTGGTTTC
>PIJE02000865.1:170647-183147 GCA_002895965.2 Coryphaenoides rupestris
TTATGTGTGTTCATGACATGTTATGTGTGTTCATGACGTGTTATGTGTGTTCATGACGTGTTATGTGTGTTCATGACATGTTATGTGTGTTCATGACGTGTTATGTGTGTTCATGACGTGTTATGTGTGTTCATGACGTGTTATGTGTGTTCATGACGTGTTATGTGTGTTCATGACGTGTTATGTGTGTTCATGACGTGTTATGTGTGTTCATGACGTGTTATGTGTGTTCATGACATGTTATGTGTGTTTATAATGCCTCAGACGTTCAGGCCGGCTGCTCTTCTGATCGAGCGCTCTGCCGACTTCGGGCGCAGCTGGCAGATGTACCGTTACTTCGCCTACGACTGCTCCAGCGCCTTCCCCGAGGTGTCCCCCGGACCCCTGCGCCACGTCGACGACATCATCTGCGAGTCGCGCTACTCCGACATAGAGCCGTCCTCCGAGGGCGAGGTGAGCGCTGCTGATTGGCTGGGACTGAACTCAAGACTCTTCTGTGATTGGTCGAAAGGGGGAGGGGAGGGTTGACTGTTGTCAGGAAAGCATAGATAGAAACGGAATGGAAATTAATAAACTATCCGATTCAGATTTCAGATTCAGATTTCTATATTGATGCCGGGGTAAATTGTTGATAACATATAAATTAATTTTTGTTTATTGTAGAAAGCAGGTTTACTTAATCAAACTTCCCAGTCTGGATGTCTTGTTTTTTCGATCATACTATTGTTGTGAGTTCTCACACTCAGACGGTGGTCATTAGGTGGTCTCATATTAGGTGGTCTCATGTTAGGTGGTCTCATACGATGTGAACCTCCATGCCTTGTCTGGTCTCTCTCCCCCCTCCCAGGTCATCTACAGAGTCCTGGACCCAGCCATCAGAATACAGGACCCCTACAGTCCTAGGATCCAGGAGTAGGGTCTACCCCCCAACCCACACACACACACACGCACACACACACACACACACACACACACACACAAATGCGCTCGCACATACCCACACGCACAAATGCATGGACACAACACACACACACACCCACACCCACACACACGCACACATCATCTTAAGTTCATACACATGTCAAGTGTTCAAACAGAGAGCTTTATACCCAGCAGGGTTATAAACCAATATACACTCAATACAGTAGTATGATAACACACACACACACACACACACACACACACACACACACACACACACACACACGCCAGCTAAAGTTCATACGCATGTTTAAATGTTCAACCCTGGCTGTACTCTCCCCTACCTCCCTCCCCCTACACCCCCCCGCCCCCCCCCGCCCCCACACACACACCTCCCACGCCGGCCCACCGTCCGGGGGTCATCAGCATTAGGATGTTTCCACCAGACAGAGGCAGACCTCCCAGCTCCCTGGAGGGAGTGAGGGAGTGAGGGGGTGAGGAGGTGAGGAGGCCGTGGCAGGGCAGCAGTAGCGTAGCGTAGCATGGGGGGGGAGAGAGGAAGGGGGGGGGTGCGGGGAGGACGATGTGTAAAGCAGCTGTCTCTCCCTCCTGGAGCTCTCTCTCCCCGTATCTCACCCCGCCCCCATATCTCCCTTTGGGGAAGCTTTCCCAGAAACTAGCCTGCTTGATGATCGAAGGCTAACGGAGGTGTGTGTGTGTCAGTGTGTGTGTGTGTGTGTGTGTGTGTGTGTGTGTGTGTGTGTGTGTGCGTGTGTGTGTGTGTGTGTGTGTGTGTGTGTGTGTGTGTGTGTGTGTGTGTGTGTGTGTGTGTGTGCGTGCGTGCGTATGTGCGTGTGTGTGCGTGCATGTACACACACGCACCCTCTCAAACAAACCCATCTACACAGCGAACACAGGCACACAAACTCACTTGCAAACACGCATTCATGCACACAGGGCACACGCACGAATGCATGCACATACACACACACTTGCGTACACGTTTACATATTAGATACTTCATCCCAAACGTTCCCTAAACACTTCATGCAGGCGAGTAACATTGTGCGACGCCCCCTAACCTAGCTTGGTCTTAGGACTAGTGCAGCCATCAGCCCTGATCACACACTAGAACCCATAAGATCGCATAGAAATGAAGCCACGATACGTACAACACCGCAGCGGGTATAATATGAGGGGGCGTGTCCCGGGTGGTACAGAGAGGACTGAATGGAGCCTATTGTACCTTGCCAGGTACAGGAACAATGTCAGGGCTGTGTGTGTGTGTGTGTGTGTGTGTGTGTGTGTGTGTGTGCGTGTGTGTGTGTGTGTGTGTGTGTGTGTGTGTCTGTGTGCATGTGTGTGTGTGTGTGTGTGTGTGTCTGTGGGATAGAGAGATGGGAGTGGTGTTTTGTCCCTCAAGGTCTGTGAAACTTAAGATGTGTGTGTGTGTGTGTGTGTATGTGTGTATGTGTACGTGTGCACTTGCACATTAATTTTGCTGTATTTTCATTTTCTTGCTGTGTGTGCTTGCATTGTGTGTCTGTGAGTGTGTATGTGAGTGTGTGTGTGTGTGTGTGTGTGTGTGTAACTGTATAATATAACACACATCTCAAGGTCTTGCTCCTTGTGAGTGGGTACAGTGTGTAGTATAATGAAGTAGTCTAGTGTATATACAGTATATACTGTATATATTGCATAGTATACTGCAATATTACGGAGGAAAACTGTGTAAATAATATAGTACTGATGCAGTCAAAATAATACATGTAGCATGTGTATTATAAGTGTCTGTGTGTGTGCATGTATGTGTATTGTGTGTGTGTGTGCGTGTGTGTGTGTGCGTGTATGTGTGTATTATGTGTGTGTGTGTGTGTGTGTGTGTGTGTCTGGGTGTGTGTGTGTGTCTGTGTGTGTTGTGTGTGTGTGTGTGTGTTGTGTCTGTGTGTGTGTGTGTTGATGGATGAGCCCATGTGTTCCTCATTTCTGCTGCCAGAGAACAGATGGACGACATCATCAGAATGTTCCGGAAGAGGCTGCATCTGATTGGCTGAGTGACAGGTTAAACGAGGCAGATGCTCCACGAGACAGACGCCTCCAGTAGAACACGCAGTAGACAGCGAGGGTCCCATCTCTGCTGGTTGTCATGGAAACCTAATTGTTGTTGATGTGGAAAGTGTGTTTGTCCGCTGTACTCTTATAAGATAGCATGTACCTTGTGTATCTCAGAAATGTGGTATTGGTGCGCATTATACATACACTATGTCATCCACAGACCACAAGACAGATGTGCACACACTCACACACCACACACACACAACACACACTCACACTCACACACACACACACACACACCCATAAACTTGAACCTGAATATCAATTTCCTGAAAAGAATATAATTTTGTGAAGGAAAACTGTAAGAATTGGGAGAATTAATAATGTAATTATTCCTCCCCCTCCTCCTGCTCCTTCTCCTCCCCTCCACCTCCTCCTCCTCCTCCTCCTCCTCCTCTTCCTCCTCCTCCTCTTGCTACTCCTCTGCCTCTTCCTCCTCCCCCCTCCTCCTCCTCCTCCTCCTATTCCCCCCCCCTCCTCCTACTCCTCCTCCCCAGACCTGCTGAAGATCACCAACCTGCGCGTGAACTTCACCAAGCTGCACACGCTGGGGGACAACCTGCTGGACCCCCGCGCCGAGATCAAGGAGAAGTACTACTACGCCATGTACGAGATGGTCGTCAGGGGCAACTGCTTCTGCTACGGACACGCCTCCGAGTGCGCGCCCATCGACGGCGCCAACGATAACATCGAGGGGATGGTGAGTTGGGGTGGGGGGGGGGTGCATAACACGGCAGATAAACAACAATCAATCAATCAATCAATCAATCAATCAGACTTTATTTGTAGAGCAACACAAAGTGCCTCACACAATAAAAACACTGGTCTCTCCCTAGGTGCACGGCAGGTGTGTGTGTAACCACCACACCAAGGGGCTGAACTGTGAGCGGTGTGACGACTTCCACAACGACCGGCCCTGGAGACCTGCAGAGGGACGGGATGCCAACGCATGCAAGAGTGAGTGGAGGAGGAGGTGGGCGAGGAGGAAAAGAAAGAGATGACAGGCAGACGAAAGGGTGACAGGGAGGTTGTGGAGGAAGAGGAGGAGAGGGGAGGAGGACTGTGAGGGGGAGGATGAAGAGGGGGAGGATGAGGAAGAGGTGGGGGAGGAGGAGGAGGAGAAAGAAGAGAGGGGAGATGAAGAGGGGGAGGATGAGGAGGGGGAGGGAGAAGGGGGTGGAGGAGGAGAGCTGAGGAGGAGGAGGAGGAGGAGGAGAGGGGATGAGGAGGAAGAGATGGGGAGGTGGAGGAGGTGGAGAAAGAGGAGGAGAGAGGGGGACGAGTATGAGGGAGAGGATGAAGAGGGAGTGGATGAGGAAGAGGTGGAGGAGGAGGAGGTAAGAGGTTGGGGAGGTGGTGGAGAAAGAGGAGGAGAGGGGGGATGAAGAAGGGGTGGATGAGGAGGGAGAAGGGGGTGGAGGAGGTAAGGAGGAGGAGGAGGAGGAGGAAAGTATGGGGGGAGATAAAGACGGGCAGGATGAGGAAGAGGTGGGGAGGAGGAGGAGGTGGAGAAAGAGGAGAGGGGGGGATGAGGAGGGGGAGGGAGAAGGGGGTGGAGGGGGAGAGCTGAGGAGGAGGAAGAGATGGGGAGGTGGAGGAGGTCGAGGAAGAGGTGGAGAGGAGTATGGAGGAGTATGAGGGAGAGGATGAAGAGGGGGAGGATGAGGAAGAGGTGGAAAAGGAAGAGGTGAGGGAGGAGGAGGAGGTGGAGAAAGAGCAGGAGAGGGGGGATGAAGAGGGCGAGGGATAAGGAGGTGGAGGAGGAGGAGGAGGAAGTCGCTAGTTCATTTTGGTTTCAGTCATCTAATCTAATCTGTGTGTGTGTGTCCATGTGTGTGTGTGTGTGTGTGTGTGTGTGTGTGTGTGTGTCTCCATGTGTGTGTGTGTGTGTGTCTCCAGAGTGTGAGTGTAACAGCCACTCCAGCCAGTGTCACTTTGACATGGCCGTGTTCCTGGCCACGGGCAACACGAGCGGGGGGGTGTGTGACGGCTGCCTCCACAACACCATGGGACGCAGCTGTGACATGTGTGAACCCTTCTACTACAAAGACCCCAGCAGGGACATCCGGGACCCCCAGGTCTGCATCGGTGAGTCAAGGGCGGACCACAGTGTGTGTGTGTGTGTGTGTGTGTTAGGCCCAATCCCAATACATCCCTTGCCCCTACCTCCAAGATGGTGGTTTTAATATTTAATATGCGTTGGGAAAATTTTAAGTAGGCTTAAATATCCTTTTTAAGTCAGCTATTGCTTAGGGCAGTATGCTTTGTAATTCGCAGTGTAATTTGCAGTGTAATTTGCAGTGTCCATTCGCAGGGCAGTGTGCTTTGCATAGAAATATTAATGTTGACTCCATAGAACGAGAGAGTAGAAAATTCATAACATTCGTGAAACCAAAAACTCAAAAACATCCTGTTAAAATTGGACCAGTGACATCATTGATCGGGGTTCGGATTCGACCGATGACGTCAGTGGTCTTGTCTTTTCTGTGATATTTTTGTCCTTTAACCCCCTGGTGTCCCGTTTGTCGGCCCCCCAGCCTGCGACTGCGATCCAGACGGCTCCCAGAACGGGGGTCTGTGCGACAGCCACACGGACCGCGCCCAGGGCACCGTGGCGGGCCAGTGCCGCTGCAAGGCCCACGTGGAGGGGCCCCGCTGTGACCGCTGCAGGACCGGCTTCTTCGGACTCAGTGCTGACAACCCCCAGGGTTGCCAGCGTGAGTACACACAGAGAGAGAGAGAGAGAGAGAGAGAGAGAGAGAGACAGAGAGAGAGAGAGAGAGAGAGAGAGAGAGAGAGGAAGTACTGGGGAGGAGGAGGAGGAGGAGGAGGAGGAGGAGGAGGAGGTCGGGGAGGAGGGGGAGGAGGAGGTCGGGGAGGAGGAGGATGGGTGGAGGATGAGGAGCGGGAAGTGACATCATCGCCGGCCGGGTTACCATGACGACCAAACTCTGATTGGGTTGATCGTTCTCCTTATTCACTCTGCAGTCGGTTAGAGTTCAAAGTCTGCTGGGGGAGTGGGGGGGGGGAGTGGTTGTGTGTGTGTGTATGGGAACCGAAAAACCATTCAGTCATCAATACAGAGAGGGAGAGAGCGAGAGAGAAAGGGAGGGAGAGAGAAGGAGAGAGGGTAGAAGAGAGGGATGAGAGAGAGGAGGTCGTGGAGGAGAGAGGAGAGAGAGGAGAGAGAGAGAGAGCGAGAGAGAGAGAGAGAGAGAGAGAGAGAGAGCAAGAGAGCGAGAGAGAGCGAGAAGAGAGAGGGAAAATACATTGGTTATTTGGTTGGGACAGAAAGTTACTTTCAATCTGCTGAGGACAATGTGTGTGTGTGTGTGTGTGTGTGTGTGTGTGGGTGTTCGGTGTATAGGTGTGTGTCGGTGTGTGTGTGTGCATGTGTCGAGATCCTGGCATAGCAAATTGGGATAGAAGTGAGACAGACTCAATGAAATGGAAAGGACACAAACACACACACACACCTGCTCCAGTGGAACAGTGTGTGCTGCAGACCGGACATGCGTGACCCTGATTAGAGACAAGTGACCCTCTGTACCCCTCCGTCACCACGGAAACGCCATGCAGTCGCCATGGAGACGTGATGGAAATAAGTATAAATAGTGACTACTTCCTGTAAAACACATGTGGAGCATAATTGTGTGTGAAGATCCAAGAACTGAACAACCAAACTTTGTTAATATCTTTTCATCTCTCTCTCTCTCTCTCTCTCTCTCTCTCTCTCTCTCTCTCTCTCTCTCTCTCTCTCCATTCATCTATCTACATATCTTTTCTTCTGTCGGTCTATCCATCTCTCTATCTCTCTCTTTTTAGCTCTGCCTCTATCTAGCTGTCTCTCTCCTCTGTCTCAATGGAGCTCTTTATATATCTCTCTCTCTTTATATCTCTTTAACTCTCCCTCCCTCTCTCTGTTGAGCTCTCTTGTTCTGTCTTTCTACTTCTACTTTCCATCCTCCGCCTCTCTTGTGTACTTTCCACAATTCACTCTGTTTTTCCCTCCATAAAATCTCCTGTTTACCACTGCCAGAAAAAAACACAGAGTATTATGAACACAATCCTCACTCTCTCTATCATCTCTCTATCTCCCTCCCCTTCTTTCTCACCCTCTCTCCCTCTCTCTCTCTCTCTCTCTCTCTCTCTCTCTCTCTCTCTCTCTCTCTCTCTCTCTCTCTCTCTCTCTCTGTGTTTCGCTCTTTCAACGCCTCCTCTCCCCTCCTCTCCCTCCCTCGCCACCTCCTCTCTCCCTCTCTCTCTCTCTCTCTCTCTCTCTCTCTCTCTCTCTCTCTCTCTCTCTCTCTCTCTCTCTCTCTCTCTCTCTCTCTCTCTCTCTCTCTCTCTCTCGTTCTCTCTGATCTCTCATCTCTCTTTCAGGTTGCCATGACACGGCCCACTCTGTAAGCCCACAGCTGGAAGAAGGTAGTATTTGTGTTTGTATCTAGTATTTTTTGGTGATTAATCTATCCTACTTTCTCCAAGGCTCATGTTCCTCCCAGCGTCTGTCCATCTCCTCTGGGTAATAACAGGCCGTAGCATTAGCCGGGCTAGTGCCTGTGGTCCAATACCACAGACGTGCTAGCTCGCCACTTTCACTGTCCTTGCATGGAAAGTGTGGGAACAGTGTTGTTCTAGTGAAGCCTCATTTCGTTCCCCTGTTGAAGTTTTACTCTAAGCATGCACTCTTGGCACTCACTTAAAATGTCCTGCTCATATTTGCTATTTTCTTCAGGGATCAGAATAACTCTGATGGAGCTATCGGCCAATGAGAGGTAGTAGTAGCAGGATTAGTATTAGCAATAGCAATTAGTGTAGGATAATGCCATAGTAGCAGTAGCCTGTATGTGTGTGTGGGTGGGAGCTGTCCTGTTAGCAGTACTGTTAGCAGTAGAGGCGGTAGCTGTCCTGTTAGCAGTACTGTTAGCAGTAGAGGCGGTAGCTGTCCTGTCTAGCAGTACTGTTAGCAGTAGAGGCGGTAGCTGTCCTGTTAGCCAGTACTGTTTAGCAGTACTAGAGACGGTTAGCTGTCCTGTTAGCAAGTACTGGTATCAGTAGAGATGGTAGCTGTCCTGTTAGCAGTACTGTTAGCAGTAGAGGCGATAGCTGTCCTGTTAGCAGTCGTGGCGGTAGCTGTCCTCTTAGCAGTGCTGTTAGCAGTAGCGGCGGTAGCTGTCCTGTTTGCAGTGCTGTTAGCAGCCGCGGCGGGGCTCACCGTTCTTGGACTGCCACCAGGACTTCTTGCGGTGCGGTTTGAAGGTGGTGATCACGTTGTCGACACGGTGGCTGATGGTGTTGTACACGGGGTCGTAAGGTCGCCGCGAGTCACATGAGAAGCACTTCTTATCATCCTGGGGGAGAGATTGTCTTAAAATGCATATTTTATTCATCCTGGGGGAGAGATTGTCTTAAAATGCATATTTTATCTATATTATGTTTAGACTCAGACCAGTAGGTGGCTGACCAGTGTTCTCTGTTAGCAGTCGGTAGCTGTCCTGTTAGCAGTACTGTTAGCAGTAGAGGCGGTAGCTGTCCTGTTAGCAGTACTGTTAGCAGTCGTGGCGGTAGCTGTCCTCTTAGCAGTGCTGTTAGCAGTAGCGGCGGTAGCTGTCCTGTTTGCAGTGCTGTTAGCAGCCGCGGCGGGGCTCACCGTTCTTGGACTGCCACCAGGACTTCTTGCGGTGCGGTTTGAAGGTGGTGATCACGTTGTCGACACGGTGGCTGATGGTGTTGTACACGGGGTCGTAAGGTCGCCGCGAGTCACATGAGAAGCACTTCTTATCATCCTGGGGGAGAGATTGTCTTAAAATGCATATTTTATCTATATTATGTTTAGACTCAGACCAGTAGGTGGCTGACTATACAGTAGGGTTCTCTAGTGTAGACTCACCAGTAGGCTGACTATACAGTAGGGTTATCTAGTGTAGACTCACCAGTAGGTGGCTGACTATACAGTAGGGTTCTCTAGTGTAGACTCACCAGTAGGCTGACTATACAGTAGGGTTATCTAGTGTAGACTCACCAGTAGGTGGCTGACTATACAGTAGGGTTCTCTAGTGTAGACTCACCAGTAGGCTGACTATACAGTCGGGTTATCTAGTGTAGACTCACCAGTAGGTGGCTGACTATACACTAGGGTTCTCTAGTGTAGACTCACCAATAGGCTGACTATACAGTCGGGTTATCTAGTGTAGACTCACCAGTAGGCTGACTATACAGTCGGGTTATCTAGTGTAGACTCACCAGTAGGCTGACTATACAGTCGGGTTATCTAGTGTAGACTCACCAGTAGGCTGACTATACAGTCGGGTTATCTAGTGTAGACTCACCAGTAGGCTGACTATACAGTCGGGTTATCTAGTCTAGACTCACCAGAAGGTGGCTGACTATACAGTAGGGTTCTCTCTTGCTGAGGCCGCAGCTGGACGAGGCCTTCAGACTTTTCTGCCTGCCCACCAGCAGGTCTCCGGTGGCTGGGTAGCAGCTGCCTTGGGCGCAGCCATGGGCATGGTCGGGCTCGTAGGCCACGGAAGCAGACAGCGCTGTTGGGGGAGGAAAGAAGTTAAAACAGGAATTGGCATCCAAAGTCACCTTTAAGGCCCCGGGACACACAGAAAACACAGAAATTGGCGTCATTGCACAGACAAAATGGACACTTGAAAACCTGCAGAGATCCACCTCATCACTTTCATATTCCATTGAGTTGCCATGGTTTCCCTGATGATTCTAGAAGGTTTCCCCACCCAACGAACCAATATGGCCGCTTTGGGGAATAAGGCCTATTTTTGCAACTAAATCACAACACACCAGAGAGCTGCTCACCCACTCTAGCATCATAGAGACCACATCACTTCCCCGTCCTCCAGAAACTCCACTGGCTTCCCATCAAACAACACACTTCTAAGTATTCCTCACATCAAATCTCTCCATCACCGCCAACCACATCCCCACCTTTGACCCCGCCTGCAGGCTCCGATCCTGCGACGATGCCCCTCCCTCTAAAAATTCTCAATTCTACTAAAAACTAACTTTTTAAAAATGTATTTATTGTTATTATTGTCAATGTTGTGTCTTAATGTCTTTTGTATTGCCTCATCGTGTTGTCTTGTGGTGTTAAAGAGGGCTGGGTATAGTAAGAAAATACTTTAGTGTATACATTACATTACAAAAGGAGCATGTGTATGTGTATATCTATATATATATACAGTATAATGTATATGTATACAGTATATATTTAGTGATACTTACTGGTATCTCATATCCTAAAGACTTAGTTAGCCGGTCCGGTCCTATCCTCACCCAGTGACAGCTAAACGGTCTCTATGGTTACATCTATTTTCAGAGGCTGACATTTAGAAGCAGCCGGGTTTTATACGGAAGTCCCCATCACAAGGTTCACTGCTCCCAGGAGCGAGGGTCTGTTGTGGGGTGAGAGACCACCTGTGACCCTGTCCATCCTAACCACCACCACCACCACCACCACACTAACCCTATCCACCATCACAACTACAACCACCACCACCACCACACTACCCCTATCCACCTCCACCACCACCACACTAACCCTATCCACCTCCACCACCACCACCACACTAACCCTATCCACCTCCACCACCACACTAACCCTATCCACCTCCACCACCACACTAACCCTATCCACCTCCACCACCACCACGACTACAACCACCACCACCACCACACAAACCACCATCCCAAACCTATCGACCCCATCACCAACCTAACCCTAACCACCACCACCACCCTTACAACCACCCTAACTCTGAATTTAAGAATTAATTTTGTGTGTGTATGTGAGGGGCGATTCTCTTTTGTGTGACTCTATGTGTGTGTGTCTGTCTGTCTGTCTGTCTGTCTGTATGTGTGTGTGTGTGTGTGTGTGTGTGTGTGTGTTGTGTGTGTGTGTGTGTGTGTGTGTGTGTGTGTGTGTGTGTGTGTGTGTGTGCGTGCGCGCGCGAGAGAGACGGAACATCCCTCAGTGAGTGCGTGGGTGTGCGGGTGTGTAAATAAATCTTCATCGCAACCAATGGTCATCACACATTCCGCAGGATGTCTGGAGCCACCTACACACCCACTGTGTGTGTGTGTGTGTGTGTGTGTGTGTGTGTGTGTGTTAATAATAAGTATGTGTGCATTGCAGTCTGTGGTCTGGTTGTTAGACAGCCAACAACAGGTGCTCCAAATCCGGCCTGTGATGATTGAATACTTTCTATTGAGGCAGGAACATTTTCATTAATATCCACAGATACCTGACACCACATACACACACACAGAGACTCCTGCAGAACACAACTACTACTGTAATAACGACTGGTTTTATACAACAAGGGAGTTTCGTTATCCCTAAGTTTTCCAAGGATTCTCAAACTTAAGCTATATTACAGTCAACATACTCACAAACGATTTTTCTAACCAGACACTCAAACCAGGTCTGAGAGTGTTTGTTTAAGTTGAAACCGGCGTATTAACGTGAGGCTGCACTGCTATTCTGCGGTTCATAATAAGTGGTTTACAGTGGTAAAGTATGTTGCTGTGTAACCTGAGGAGCAGAGCCCAGCAGACCCAGAGCCTCGGTCACCGTGGCTCCTGGGTTAAAAGCAGCCGGGAAAGAACCCCCCAGAGATCCACAACGTAACCCGAGCCCTGGTCCTGGTCCTAAAATGAGGTTCCTGCCCGCCCCGTCTCCAGCTTTAGTCACCTCTGACCCTCGCGGAGGAAAAAATAGCCACAAACGTGTTTTACGTTCGCCGTGAAAGTGTTCTATATTAACCGTGAAGACCGACGCAGAGTTTTACAAAACACCAAGACAGACGGATACAGTTTCACTGTTACACTGGAGAATAAGAAAGAAGTTAGGAGCTAGTGTTAGCCATGAGTTAAACCTTTACTACTGTATAACTTCCTTTAAAAAAAATTAGACACAGGACAGGTCATTAAGCAGGTAGACAGTGAATACAGAGTCAGTTCATTAAGGAGCAGGTAGGGGTTAGACAGTACAGAGACAGGTCATTAAGGAGCAGGTAGGGGTTAGACAGTACAGAGACAGGTCATTAAGGAGCAGGTAGGGGTTAGACAGTACAGAGACAGGTCATTAAGGAGCAGGTAGGGGTTAGACAGTACGAGACAGGCATTAAGGAGCAGGTAGGGGTTTAGACAGGACAGAGAAGGTCATTAAGGAGCAGGTAGGGGTTAGACAGTACAGAGACAGGGCATTAAGGAGCAGGTAGGGGTTAGACAGTACAGAGACAGGTCATTAAGGAGCAGGTAGGGGTTAGACAGTACAGAGACAGGTCATTAAGGAGCAGGTAGGGGTTAGACAGTACAGAGACAGGTCATTAAGGAGCAGGTAGGGGTTAGACAGGACAGAGAAGGTCATTAAGGAGCAGGTAGGGTTAGACAGGACAGAGACAGGTCATTAAGGAGCAGGTAAGGGTTAGACAGGA
>PIJE02000865.1:190647-216881 GCA_002895965.2 Coryphaenoides rupestris
GGGTGGTGGCATGGATGAATGTGTTAGGGGGTGGTGGTTGTCTCTATTTGTAGATTCAGCTGGGCTGTTTTAAGAGGAGCGTAAAACAGGGAACGCCACCGACACACACACACACTGAGAAGAGGGGAGAGGAAGAGAGGAGGGGGAGAGGGGGGAAGATGGGGGCGAGTTTAACTGAAGGCTCTAAAAAGCAACCACCTCATTGGGGGGAGTCCACCAGCCTGGCTACTCTAGTCTGGATAGCGAATAATTATTAAGATAAGATAAGATAGAACTTTATTAATCCCGAAGGAAATTCTTGAATTATTATTCATTCATATTATCTGTATGTCTCTCAACTGGGTGCTATGGTGTCAAATGTCAGAAATGTACTTATACACTGTTAGTTGACTTCAAATGCAGCTTCGGTGCAAAACACACACACACACACACACACACACACACACACACACAGGCACACACACACTGACTTACCGGCGCTGAGGAGGATGAGGAGTGAGGAGGCGCGCATGTTCTCCGCGCACATCTGCCCCTGCTGAGCCTGGGATGAACAGAGAGTAAAACAGTACAAGTGTAAGCGCACTATCTGAACAGTCAATCAGTAATGCATCATCAATCTACCGACCACGACACGTTTGGCTTAAAAACAGAAATCACTTTTGGTCAACAATCGTGAAACTTTATAATGAGCGCACTTTTTTTTTTATTTTTTATAAAGTTGCATCAAATCAGAAACAGTTCATCCCCCGTTCCTCCAAATCTCCTCGCATCAGCACCACTGCTCGCTTCAGACATTTCAAGTTTAGAGACAAACTTACGCGTTTTTCAACTCTCAGCTTGTCCCAGCTTCTGTAGTCTTGTCTGTATGTTGCTTTATCCTCACAGTCGTCCGGCTCCACTTGCTTCGGTGCGGGGGGCTGACAGACGTACAGCCTGAGTGAGTCTGGGGGTCTCCACCACACTGCGCTCTCTGAACGCTGCTCCGGGGAAAGCCAGGACTGGATCACACGCAGCCTGGACCGACTGAAACTTGCCTAAAGTGGCTTTTAATGGAAGGAAGATTAAGAGCAGACGGAAGGGAGTTTTAAGGGAGTCGTTTCTTGCCCTTAGGGGGGCTTGGGCTAGGGGGCGTGTCATAAATCACGTTTGGCCCATAACAATCTGGCCTGTAAAGCCCTTTGAGACTGTCTTGTGATTCAGGGCTATACAAATAAAATTTAATTGAATTGAAGCAGACTTTTTAATTTTTTTTAACGTTTTCGTGTCAACATATTATAGATCAGGGAGTAAGATAGAAAGAATGGCTGGTAAAATAGCCCTCCGTGTCTGGTCAAAACTTCCTTTTAATTTTGCATTACAGGACACACGCTCAAATATAATATTGGGGTTTTTATGTTCTGCTAAGCACAGCTTTTCTAGTGATAAATATGAGAGCTAAATGTCCAGATGAGTTAGAAATGAATCTCAACTCCATTCCTGGTTTTCCCCTGACCGCCTCGGACACGCGCAACAGAGGCAGGAATGCGCGCTCCCGATTTGACGGATTAGATTCCCTTTCCTTTGATTGCATCAATGAACAATTCGTGCACGCGTACAGACCCCCTGACTAATCCCCAAACCCACCACCGCAGCCCAACCCCAAACACACACACACACTAGCAGGTGCTTCCTGACAGGGTAATCTCACCATGGACCTGCATTCACATGCACGGTGCAGTGTTGTGTCTGATATATCGACCTCTACCTATGCAGCTCCATGTTTACATCTGCTCTGTTGTGTGACAGCCAGACCACATTGTATTTAGTGCCTTTTTCTCCAGAGATGGCAGCTCAGTGATGTCCTCCTTTGATCTGGAGCAAGACAGCGTGTCTTTGTTGGCCAGTCTGACCCTCATCACTTCCTAACACTGACTCTCCTCCAGTGAACCCAACGCAAGGCCTCCTTCAGACCAGACCAGACCAGACCAGACAGACGGGGTTGTGGAGGTTTATAGACTGTGTTCTTTTTACTAAATGAGAATATTCGTCATCAATCGATTGATGCATTGATGTCTTTAGTTAATATGACTTTGTGTATGTGTGTGTGTGTGAGCAAGTGAGAGCTGATACAGGGATAATAAACTGCTCATAACATCGAAGGCGCCCTCTAGAGGTGAACAAAATATTTTCAACAGCACATAACTTTATTTGTCTTCCATACATTTCAATCAAGCATTGCATTTTTGCACATACAGCACATGTGTACATATATTTGTATTTATTTAATCACAAAATATTGTGTAGCAAAAATAAATGTCATTTTTTTTAAGTACTTAAAAAAAATTATGTTATTATGTTATTTTTCTCAATAGGAATGTCGTTAAAAGTACTATGAGTACTATCGTCAAACATTTTTTGAATAGACACAATCTCGTAAGAGCTTTTGGTAAAAACAATATAAACATCTACTGCAGTTATACTGACTCTTACATAAATCAATTAGTTTGGACCGGTAAAACAACAAAGCGGGTACATTTTCAATTGGTCCTCAACGGGTGTAGCTCAGAAAACATCGGGTAACGTTATCATTCGTCCAAATGCCTTTGTCGTGAAGGTAAACAACAGCAGTCGCACTTTTTGTATGAAGTAATTTTGTAAAGTACTTGTATGGTGACACACACACACCAGACAAAAAAGACATTTGGCCAAATAACATTGGCAGCAGATGTTTTAGTGAAGCCAGGAGAGACTTAAATTGCCTACGATGGTTGCATGGCCAAGAAACGGTGATAAAAACATCTTGATGATAAAAACATAATGAAATGTGTCAGACGAAACACAGTTGTGGATGAGGAGGTACCACGGCTACCATACTCCAGTGTAGAAGACTCTCTCTCTCTCTCTCTCTCTCTCTCTCTGTCTCTCTCTCTCTCTCTCCGCTAGCAGTTGCTGTATTTGTGGACCTGGGCGCGGATGTCCTCCCGGGCTGAGGTGGCGCTGCGCTCCAGCTCCGCCAGCTCGTCCTGCTGCCGCTGCATGCGCTGCTCGTTTTTCCGGAACTTTTTCTCCAGCACTGCAGAGGGGAGGAGGAGGAGAAATGAGGAGGAGATGAAGAGGAGGAGAGAGGAGGAGAGAGGAGGGGAGGAGAGAAGAGTAGAGGGATAGGGAGAGGAGGAAAGAGGGATGAGAGGGAGGAGGAATGAAGAGCAGAGACGGGGGAGAGAACGAGTTGAGAGGACGAGAGGAGCAGAGAAGACAGAAGGAGAGAAACCAGCAAGTAGGCGTTAACAACCGTCAGTTCAACATGGCATCAGTGACCTCTCAGTTAGGACCACTTCCAGGTCAGGTGTTGGTAAACTACAATAAGGAGACCATAACTGTTGGTCTGGTCAGTGTTTGATGGCGTTGAAGAGAGAGTGTGTGTGTGTGTGTGTGTTGGTCTCACTCTTAAGCCGGTCTATGCTCTTGTTGGCGGTGCTGAGCAGGTCCTCTGCCTCCTTCTTCATGTCCTTGGCCTTCTGGTTGACCCAGTCCAGACCCCCGGTCTTCTCCAGTGGGGCCAACTTCTCCTTGAGCTCCCGGTAGCGCTCCTCTGTCTGGTTCAGACCCTGGAAGGACACAACCAGACAGAAGCAATCAGAACCAAACAGAACCATTCGGAACCAAACAGAACCAATCAGAACCAACCAAAACCAATCAGAACCAATCAGACCCAACCAGAACCATTTAGAACCATCCAGAACCAACAAGAACCATCCAGAACCAAACAGAACCAACCAGACAGAGCCAATTAGAACCAATCAGAATCAATCAGACCCAACCAGAACCAATCAAAATCAATCAGAACCAACCAGAACCATCCTGAACCATCCTGAACCAATCAGAATCAACCACAATAATCCAAAATCAATCAGAACCATCCAAAACCAATCTGAACCAATCAGAAGGAGAGAAGACTTTGGCGCTTTGACCATGTCAGCACCGGTGGATAGCATTTCGGAATCGCTGCTGAGACCGTCGCTACGGACGACGTAAAGCATTTGAAACAAAAACAACGCATGTGTGTGTGTGTACCTGCTCTAGGCTGGTGGCAAGTAGGGTGGCGTTGTCGGCCAGCTCCCGGGCGTGGTGGGCCATCAGGCGGTTGGCGTCCGTCTTGTTGCGCAGCGCGTCCACCTCCGCCGAGAGGTTGGCCAGACGCATCATGGCCTCCATCTGCCCCAACTCCAGCTGTTGTAGCACCTCCTCCACCTGGCGGGGGGGGGGGGCGAGGCCACAGAGGTGATGGTGGTGTTGGTGGTGAAGGTGATATGACAATTAGAATAAATGAATACATAAATACATAAATATATAGAAAGTATATACAGTACATGACAAACAAATATGTTTTGTACATGTCTTAGAGGCAATGTTTACTTTTTCGTGTACTCTCAAACTCTCTCTTATACTCTGTAACACACACACACACACACACACACACACACACACACACACACACAGGATGAGAAGGACGAGGAAGAGAGAAGGTGGAAGAGGAGGAGGAGGAGGAAGAGGAGAAGGACACACACACACACACACACACACACACACACACACACACACACACAGGGTGTGTAGGGCCGTACCGCTTCGGTGGCGTTGCGGGTGCTGTCCACGTTGTTCAGGGCGTCCCGCAGCGCGTCCTGCGCCTGCCCTATGGCCTTCTGGGAAATATCCAGCGCCTGCTTGGTGAGGTCTGTCTTGTCCTTCACCCCATCCGCCCGCTTCCTGAGGCACAGACAGGCAGACAGATAGACAGAGACACGGCAGTCAGACAGAGGACAGAGAGACAGGCAGACAGACAGACAGGCAGACAGATAGACAGAGAGACAGGCAGACATAAAAAGAGAGAAACAGACAGACAGATAGATAGGCAGATAGATAGACAGAGACAGGCAGTGAGACAGAGAGGACAGAGCGACATACAGACAGGCAGAAAGACAGACAGGCAGACAGATAGGCAGACAGACAGAAAGACAGGCAGAAAGACAGACAGGCAGACAGAGAGACAGGCAGACAGTCAGAAAGGTAGAAAGGCAGACAGATATACAGAGAGACAGGCAGACATAAAGAGAGAGAGACAGACAAACAGACAGACAGACAGAGAAATGGACAAACAGAGAGAGAGAGAGAGAGAGAGAGAGACAAGCAGACAGACAGATAGTCAGTCTTTAACCAGTGGACTGGTGGAACATATGATGCTGAGGATATTGCCATTTTAACGAGCAAATCGATCACTCATTTTCAATTTTTACACAAAAAATGTCCTTCGGTCTTTTCTTGGAAAATTTACCATCACCCATCTAACATCCATCCACCCATCCCTCTATTCAGTTTAATCAAGTAGTTTTCCAATCTTTCTTTTTATTAAATCCACCTCTAAATGAACACATTGTATGTTCTTGTCGTGTCATTCCCCTTGTCCACCACTTGGTACATGGCATTTGTAGCGCTCCATATTATAGAGTAAACTCAGACAGATGGGACTAAACTGGGTCGTACTTGGCGGTCTTGGCGCGGCCCAGCAGGTCGTGGGCGCGGGCGATGTCCTGCTGGCTTTGGTTGAAGACCCCCTGGACGTCCGACAGGTTGGCCAGCCGGTCCTTCATCTCGCCCAGCATGCGCTCCAGGCCCGTCTGGTTCAGCGGCAGCGTGATGGACAGAACGTGCAGGGACACCTTCTCTATGCTCTCCGGGTCAGCACCCTCCTCTGGGGGAGGGAGGGAGAGAGAGAGAGGAGAGCGAGAGAGAGAGAGAGAGAGAGAGAGAGAGAGAGAGAGAGAGACATCAGGTATGACATTAGATACATTGGTACATGTTTACTGCCTGGGTAGGTAGATCAGTTGGGAAAGCTATGACCCACCAGTGAGGAAGTCCTTGATCTTCTTGATGAAGTCCTTCAGCTCCTTGTTGGAGATGTCAAACTGGGCTTTCTTCTTCTGGGCCTTGTCCAGCGTGTGCTTGGCCTGGTTCTTCACGTCCTGGGCCAGAGTGGCGATGGCCTGGAGCTGGACACGCACACACATGTTACTACCGTGTGCAAATATACTGCGATGCTATAGAATGCATTACGTACTCCTGATTATGTACGAGTCATTACCCTACGGGTAGGCTACGGACACCGGAGATCGAACCCTGAACCTTTCAGCTGAGAAACATCCTATCCGGACCCTATGCAGCTAGCATGCTAGTTCAGCGAGCTTGCTAGTGGGACTGGCTGCAATGTCGGGGTTCGACTCCAAATTCCAATGTCCAGACCAGCAACAAAACACAACCATGAGCTACATTTGACATAAGCATCTAAAACTATAAACTAAATGTAACATCAGCGATATAAATTCAACATAAGCTACATGGCGCTATGAGCTACAGGAAGTGCTACCTTGCGCGCTACGTCCTGCAGGTCTTCGCCAGCCTTGGTGATGTTGCCGCCCGCGTCCCTCGCCAGCTGCAGCGCTGCCAGAGAGCTGCTGGTTGTCCCGTTGCACCCATCCCCGCCGCATGCGGGCGCGCCCGCGTCGTCACGGCAACCCGCCCCGCCACACCGGCTGTGCGGGCAGCTACCGTTGGCGTCGCCGATGCCGTGACCCCCACACACCTGGCGAGGAAGATACGTTAACCTCACTCTCACTCACCATCCCTGTCACACTACCAGCCATGTCACAATCCATCCACTTGTGACATCACAAACTTTAAACACGGGGGCTTCAACACAAACAGAAATATACTGCATAGTACTATAAGAAGCCACAAAGATATGATACAACAGTGCTTTATATAGTGTGGTATATCTGGTCTACCTTATGTCAGATTTTTTATTTAATCTAATTTCTTACTTTTTTTATTCAATATCCATGTCCAGTTGTTTTTGTGGTTTTTCTTCATTGTGCCAACATATCAGAAATATAATGCCATAAGGTCTTAACTTATGGTCTATCTGGTGTATCTGGTTTATCTGGTGTAACTGGTCAATCTGGCCTATCTGGTCTATCAAGTCTATCTGGTGTATCTGGTATATATGGTGTATCTGGTCTATCAAGTCTATCTGGTGTATCTGGTCTACCTGGTCTATCTGGTCTATCTGCTCCTATCTGGTCTATCTGCTCCTACCTTATGGTTCAGGTCTATCTGGTCTACCTGGTCCTACCTTATCGCTGCAGTGTAGCTGGTCTATCTGGTCTATCTGCTCCTACCTTATGGTTCAGGTCTATCTGGTCGATCTGGTCCTACCTTATGGCTGAGGTCTATCTGGTCTACCTGGTCCTACCTTGTGGCTGAGGTGGTGGACCTTCTTATTCAGGTCCCGGGCTTTGTGGCGGAGCCCCTCCAGGGACTTGTTCTGGGCGGCGATGGTCCGGTGGAACCGGGCCTTCCGGGCGTCCAGCAGGTCCTCGGTCCGCTGGCGGGTGTCCCTGGACTGGGCTACCGGGCCGGTGGGACTGGACAACGGAGGCGTTGCACCTCTGCTCTGCCTCCAAAGACTCCCGGTAGTAGCGCTTCACCTTCTCAAACTGCTCTGTGGACGCAACGTTACCACAAAGTGTTAGCATGCACTCACTGAAGTTATGTCATGATATTCCATGTTATGCTAAATTACATTTGTCATAACATTATATAACATTTTATTGTTTTGTCTTGTTATAAAGAATAACATGAGATGACTTGTTAAATGTTTGAACAAAGTTTAAAGGTGAGAAAATTGACCGAAACATGAAGTATGAAGTAGTCTAACCACCGATGTGCCCACCGGTGTCTCTCTCCAGGTGTATTATGGGATGTCCTACCTGTGAACCCTGAGGTCAGGTAGTCATCCAGGGTCTGCCGTTTCTTCGCCAGCGTGGCGTTGATGTCCCGGAGCGCCCCCTCCAGGTGGTCCAGGGTGCTGCGCAGCGCCGCGTCCTCCGTCGCCAAGGAGTTCAGGTCCCCGGACACGCCCATCAGCCGCCCGTCAGTCAGGGCTATCTCCGCCCTGGACACACGCACACGCACACACACACACACACACACACACACACACACACACACACACACACTTCTTAGTTTCATTTTGTGATGTTGTGATGTTTCACCTGGTAAGCGTGCTACACTGTATTGCTATGATGTAGCATTGATTAGATGTAGCCCAGCATAAGAGACCCAATGTACAGCATAAGAGGGTGACCTCACCTGAGGTCATCGATGCTCTGCCCAATCAGCTGCTGGACCCGCTCGTTGTCCTCTCCTCCTCGGCTAATCAGATCCTGCACCTCCTTCAGCTTCTCCTCCAGCTCACGGATGCGCTTGTCGCTGACGCCCGGGACCCCCCCGCCCTGCTCGCCGGTCTTCAGGATCTGGTCGGTGCGGCGGCGGACCTCCGCCAGATCGGCCTGGATCTTCTGGATCACCGCGTCCCACAGGTGGAAACAGGCGTGGCAGGCCACACAATGCGGGAACACGCCCGTGTAGCCGCGGGCACACTGGTCGCAGCGCCGGCCCGACACGCCCTCCCGGCACGCACACGCCCCGCTCTGCCGGTCGCACTGCAGTGTGTCTGAGCCCTGCGGGTGGCAGCTGCACTCTGGGAGGGAAAGAGACAGAGAGAGAGAGAGACAGGAAGGGGAGGTTACCGACTGACCCGGACACCGTGGACTGAGGGACTTCCTGTCTGGAAAGACTTCTTACTGGAGACTCTAATGCTGTGTGCACACCAGCCAGGGGGAAGCTTTGTTTTAGCTGTAGTGCTGCAGACAGACAGACAGACAGACAGATAGACAGACAGACAGATAGATAGACAGATAGATAGATAGATAGATAGATAGATAGATAGATAGATAGATAGATAGACAGACAGATGTTGGTCCTCTGGGATGTAACGAAGACCTGAACATTGATGCTTCCAGCGCAGAGAGCCAAGATCATCCAAGCAGTGATTTTTTTTTACCTTTAGAGGGCAGCAAAGAGCCGTGTTTTAAACTATTCATATTTGAAATTATAAGTCCATTACAAATTCATAAATGCGATACTTTCTCATTTGAGTTTGGAATAAAACAAGATGTTGAATGACTAGTTTCTCAGATCAGTCAGTCAGGTATGTGGTCTTTAATTGTTATTGTTTTGTTGTTAATTTGCAATAGCTAATTGATTAATTGGTTCAACAAGGTCTGGTCTCACCTTGACTGGGGGTCTCTAATTGTTTAGGCAGTAATCATTTTGTAATTCATTTAATAAGGTCTGGTCTCACCTTGACACTGTACCTGGGGGTCTCCCCAATGGAACTGCTCACACTCCGTACATTGGCGGCCCCCGAAGCCCGGGCGACACTGACACTGGCCTGTAAACTAACACACACACACACACACACACACACACACACACACACACACACACACACACACACACACACACACACACACACACACACACACACACACACACACACACAGCACTCTAACTTTGATTGCTCTCAGGCTTGTTTCTAATTCTGTGCGTGTGTGTGTGTGTGTGTGTGTTGTGTGTGTGTGTGTGTGTGTGGACCAGCGCCCCCCCCCCCCTTTTACCATGTTGCAGTGGGCCCCCAGGGCGTGCTGGGGGTGGCAGCCACAGGCCTCACAGCCGTCCCACGGCCGTAGTTCCAGTGGTTGGGGGCGCACTGGTCACAGTTGTGCCCCACCACCTGCTCCCGGCAGGGGCAGGCGCCGGTGGCCACGTCACAGCGAAACTCCCCGCCGCTGAAAGCGCTCTCCTGGGTGCCGGCAGACACACAGGTGCAGCCTGG
This sequence comes from Coryphaenoides rupestris, assembly GCA_002895965.2. Classification (NCBI taxonomy): domain Eukaryota; kingdom Metazoa; phylum Chordata; class Actinopteri; order Gadiformes; family Macrouridae; genus Coryphaenoides; species Coryphaenoides rupestris. The sequence continues at coordinate 200,420 of PIJE02000865.1, forward strand.
GGTCGGGGCGGGGGGCGGAGTTTATTAGTGCATGACACTAGACACTAGACACACTAGGGGGGGCTGTAGCAGTAGCATGAACTCAATAGTCTAGTGGTGGTGAGGCCGTCTGACTCCCAGCAGGCGAAAGATTCTGGGTTCGATCCCGTCTGGACCTCCCTCTCCTAACCCGAGCACTAACTTGCTGTTTGTGTTTGTATGTCTTGGCACTAAATAACAGTACTTGGCATTGCTTAGCATGTTGCATGTTCTTAGATGTTGGTAATGCACTCAGAATGACACTTCTGCTCTTATCCCAGCTATTATGCTGGCAACCTCGCAATTATGAAACTCGTTCTATTAACATTGCAATTATGAATGCTTAAAACCTGCTCAATGCAAAAACTTCCTCAATGAGCAGTCCTGAATTCACTGTGAATAGCTCTGGATAAAAGTGTCTATTAAAAGACTAAATGTAAAATATAAAGATATTTTTATCCTAATCTGCTGAGGCAAAAGGCGCAGGTCAAAGAGGGCATGGCCTGGGTATGCAGCACTTGGCTACACCCGTACGCTCAGGTCAATCACCGCTCTGACACCATCACTCACGCCTGCAGTCCTGCGTCAGGGCGTTGCCGTAGTAACCCTGCTGGCAGTGGCTGCAGGCCGGCCCGTCGGTGTAGAACAGGCACTTCAGGCATTGGCCGGTGCGCGCATCACATGACCCCGGGTCCTGCGTGTCGATGTTGCCGCTGCACTCGCATCGGCGGCACGCCCCGCCGGGCCGCTCCGGGTCGCCATGGTAACCGGGAGCACAGCTGTCGCAACGTGTACCTGGGGGGGATGGGTTGACATTGCCTTAGTTACGAGGACGAGGACAACAACAACAACAACAACAACAACAACAACAACAACAGCAAAACAATTCTCTAAAAGATTCTCTAAAAATCCTAATAATAAAACATTCATTATGTAATACCACTCTTAAAACATGATATCTTTCATGGATTTAATGTTGTTAAACTAAACCTATCCAACCTGCCACTCACCTGTGTAGCCGTGCTTGCAGCTGCAGAGGATGTGGTTGGAGGTCTGGTCGGCGTGGCAGGTGTGAGCGTGGAAGTGTCTGCTCCCGGGGGTCCCGGGGCAGGGGCAGGGCCGACAGTGGTCCCCTGAGCCCAGCTCTGGGTTACCGAAGAACCCATCCTCACACCTGGTGGGGTGGACGGGGGGGGGGGGGGGGGAGAGGAGAGGAGAGGAGATGAGAGGGAAAGAGATTTCTTTATTTCATTCAAATACTGGTGTGGACCTTGAAGTTAAGTCAAGTGAACACTCGTCAAACCCCTGAGTGTGTCACAGTATATATCAGTATTCCTCCAAGACGTTCCAACAACAGATGCACTGTCTGACTCTGACTCATAGTCCATGTCTTCTCCTTCACAAGATATGTGGCTACTGAACCCATCCTGTCCTTCAGTGTGATCTGTCTGCAAAACATGTGGAAGCTGTTTCCTCAACACCCTCTGCTGACTGTGATCCAGCTTCAGTGTCCACAGAGAGAGCCTGAGAGCTGCTCAGATTCTCTGGAGCCACAGGAGCCTGTTGCTTCTCCGGCTGCCTCTGGTCCTCCCTGTCACTGTCCTCACAAAGCAAACCGCGCCCGCATCTGAACCATCCGCCGCCGCCACACACACGGGCGGACCCGCGGCGGGCGCCACATCACCATCGGGACCTCCCTGCCACTTACGTGGACACGCAAATTGTTTGTCCCACATCTCCACACTCAAAACATTTTAACAGTCCTGAGCTGGCGTACAGCATGTAGAAGCCGTCACCGTGCTTCACCCTGAACGACACCTCCAGTGTTTGTGTGGGCGAGTCCAGGAACATGAACACCTGCCGCCTCAGAGACTGCACATGTACACATCCTTACATCCCAAATAGGGTTGCTCGCCGGGATCCCGGAATCCCGGGATTCCCGGGAAATCTTCAGCCTCTTTAGTACCTGGGAATTAGCAACGGGTCCCGGGTTTTTAAAAAAAAATATTTTGGAGGGGTATTTGTTAACTTTTTATAACTATGTTGCATTAATAGTTGCCTAAACTAATAATACATACTCAATATATTGTGCAAATATGATTATTTTCTTGTTTAGATAGGCAGGCATACGAACTACCTGTAGAAGGTCTAAAAATAATCACTTGCGATGTAACGAATTGTCACGAACGCCACGGAGGAGCTGAAGAGACGAGACGCGGAGTGTAGTTGTATTGTTGCTCTGTGGCCCAGACACCACCCAGAGTCTATCTGCTATTGTGCTTTACCAAGGAGATGGAGTGTTATTTTGGACATTAATCCGTTAATTCGCGGTTCTGATGAGGGGGGGGGGCGGGTGGGGTGCTCCGTTAATTTGCAGTTCTGATCCGGGAGGGGGGGGTGGATATCGCTGGATATTGGTGGGGACATGTCCCCAGTGTCCCCAGTGTCCCCACTACATTCTACACCCATGTGCTTTCCCATAATACATTTCCCATACATAACATTCCTCATCATCCCTCCGGCCCCCCACGTCATCTGCGCGGCCATGTGGTGGCCCCACCCCCCCCTGGCCGCTACACAATGTAACGAAGATAATTTGTTATTTTTCTTCATGAGAATGTCAACAGAATTGCTGCATGTTCTTCATAGAAATAAAACATTTGTATTCGATAAAATATCGTTGTTCTGTTGCATTCATTTATATAGGCCGAGCATTAAATTAGTATTAAAAGGCACTTCCGGTTTCTACGGGAATCCCGGGATTTCCCGGGAAGGGGCTCTATAATCCCGGGATTTAAAAAGGGTCAGATTCGGGAATTTTGAACAACCCTAATCCCAAACTCACTGTTTTAAACCCACTGGCTAATTTACCAAACCTCCGGAGCTCCCGATTTCAATAAAAAATAAATAAAAGAAAGCTTACCTGATCAAGTGTAGAAGTGAGGAAAAATGGGAACAATAGCGATAGTAAACCATTCAAAAAAATCCGCGCCACTCACACACCCGCCACCACTCTCACTCACACACACACACACACACACACCTGAAATGGAGAGGAGAGGACATGAAGACTCTAAAAGGCTCTCCTGTCGTTCACAGATCACAATGCACTGTCCAACACAACTGTAGAACTTGAACAGGAGCCCACCTGCGCTGTCTACAATCCACTACAAACTCCACAATAAACATCCTCATGTGTCCTGTGTTGGAGAGCCTTGGACAAGCAGCGGCTAAACTGCTACCTGTTTTAGCACTAAAGTACTAAAATAATGTCATTGTTACAGCGATGGTGTTGCTACAACCATAACTGCTACGCTACCGTTCACAGAAGTGCCCGTTGGTGTGGTCGCGGCAGCCGCGGCACTCCCCGGATTGGGGGTGGCAGGCGTCCGTGTGCCCGTTGCAGCGGCAGGGGCTGCAGGAGGGGAAGCCCCACTGGCCCGGCTGGCAGTCGGAGCACTGGCGCCCCGTGGCCCCCTGCCGGCACGCACACTGGCCCGTGGACGGGTCGCATCGGTGGCTGACCGAGCCCTGGGAGTGGCAGTCACACGCTGGGGGGTGAGGGGCGCGGTAGAGGGGTTAAAGGTCATGCATGACTTGTTGTACAACGCACATTTTTATCTTATCTTAGATTTAGATTTCCTTATTTATTACATTTTATATTTGTCAACTTGTCTACTTATTTACTTATGAATGCTTGAAACCTGCTCTAAATATGAATGTAATGTACTGTAGATTGTAACAGAAACCGTTTCCCCCAGGATCAATAAAGTAATACATGTGAAAACTTCTTCACCAATGTTTTCTGAAATTTTAGGACCCCTGCAACAATGAGATGGATAATCTCAAGGGGTTTATCTTGTTAATTAAAGTTATATCATCAAATTGAGGAAATACCTACGTTCTCATCTCTCATTGCGTCACAAGTATAGGTTTTACCGCTTGGCTTTAATTCCCAGCCCCTCGTCTTTCTAAATGAAAACCCGGCTCACCGGCGCATCCCTGGGTTCCGAAGCCATAGGTTCCCGGAGCACATTGGTCGCAGCGTCGGCCAATGACGTTGGGTTTGCAGAGGCACTGACCTCCGACCTTGTCACACTCAGCACTGAGCGAACCCTGGGGGTCACACTGACACGCTGAGGAGGAGAGAGAGAGAGAGAGAGAGAGAGAGAGAGAGAGAGAGAGAGAGAGAGAGAGAGAGATGCAAGAGATGCGAGAGATGAAGATGGAGGGGTGGAGAGATGGAGGAAGGGTGAACAGATGGAGAGATGGAGGGATGAAGAGAGGAGACAGAACAAGATTAAACAATGAAGAGAGTGTGTGTGTGTGTGTGTGTGTGTGTGTGTGTGTGTGTGTGTGTGTGTGTGTGTGTGTGTGTGTGTGTGTGTGTGTGTGTGTGTGTGTGTGTGTGTGTGTGCGCGTGCATACGTAGCGCCCCGTCGTGGATGAGCGAGGAGATGCTGCATATGAGCTTGGAGCACATCTGGGCGAGGGTGGGGGTGGGCGTGATCATGAAGGAGTCCACGCACATGTAGTCGATCATCTGCTCCCGCCGCTGCTCCGCCTCCATCCCGTTGCCTTGGAAACCGGGGAGCTCCGTGTACCTGGGGATGAGGACCAACTGGCAAGAGGAGGAGGAGGAGGAGGAGGAGGACGAGGAGAAGATGGAGAGAAGGAGGAGGAGGTGAGATAGAGGAGATTAGTAGATGAAAAACAGGTTGGAGACATTGATTACCGCATTGTTTCTTCTCATTCAAGTTTGTTTGTCGACCTTCACTCAGTTGCTCAGAAGCTGCACTGGCTTTGTCCCACCACTAGAGGGGAGCGGGGAGCAGCCGTCCAGCCCAGAGCTCCGGTCAACAGGCAGCACCCAGCGACTGGAGCTCTGGACTGGATCATTCAGTATCTCATTCAGCATAATGTTATTATCCTAATGTTATTAGGAAGCGATGATGAGGGGGAAGAGGAGGAGGAGGAGGGGAGAGGTGTTACCATGGGGATAAGGATGAGGATGAGGAGGAGGGAGGTGTTACCGAGTCTACGAGGATGAAGGCGGTGAGATGGCGGTGGGAGACTCCATGGCGCTGGAAGCGGATAGCGATGACGTAGCGGTTCGCCGGCTCAAAGCAGAAGGCCCGGGGCATCTGGACGTACCTGGAGGAGACACAGATACACACTTTTAGGTACATATACAACAAGAGGTCTTTCTGCAAACCTTTCAACACACCTGTCTACATATCCTTCTACGTCTTTTGTATCGTTCCACAAATCTTTCCAGATCTTCTTATATATCATACTATAGAACTCCCTCACTACTAGCTGACTAATAACTCTGTGTTCGAGGGGGCTTTTCTAATTGGTTCTGGCTGAGTGACCAATCACAGTGGAGACCGGGGGGGGCGTTTGCATGGTTGACTGAACCGCTCGTATCCGGAGAAGGATGAGAAGGCTGTTTTAACACACATCCATGTGCACGACAACACATCCTCTCCACATGGTAGAGATGTTCCTTCATGAGGGACTTTTAGCGACTTTTTGGGGGGACTGCGCTCAGAACGTGACAATAGGCTAAATGGAAATAATGCCTAAATGAAATAATGCCTAAACCCCACCAACAAATACACAATGTTACACAATCTCAACAACCATTCTATCTATAAGCATATGTTTCTGAGATTAATTAGGAGAAACTTGGGGGGTGAAGTTAGGGTTTGGTGGGGTTAGGTTGGGTTAGGCTTTGGGCATAGGGGTATAGTGGGGCAGGGTGATGGTGTAAGGGGTTAGGCTATGGGGTGTAGGGTACAGAGGTGTAGGCTGTAGGGTTAGGGTATAGGGTACCTCTAGCAGTGAGGCAGGGTGATGGTGTAAGAGGTTAGGCTGCAGGGGTGTAGGGTGTAGGGTACCTCTTGCTGTGAGGCAGGGTGAGGGTGTAAGGGGTTAGGGTACTGGGGTGTAGGGTGTAGGGTGTTGAGTGTAGGGGTACCTCTTGCTGTGAGGCAGGGTGACGGTGTACAGCTGTTCGGTGGGCAGCAGGTTTCCACAGCGACGGCTGCTGGCCAACATCAACGAGGTTACGCTGACAATAACCTCCCAGTCCTCTGTGGACTACACACACACACACACACACACACACACACACAGACACACACACACACACACACACACTTAGGGATCCACTTAATTTAAAGAGTATAAATGGCTCACATGCACACACATGTGAAGAGTAAACTGGAATATAAATCACATAGACAAACGCCCTGACCACTACGCTGTCCTATCCTGCCCTTGGATCCACACGGGGCTGACCTCGGGTTCGTAGCGGAGCATGATGTCATACTCCATGGCGCGGGGGATGTCACTGACGCTGAACACCAGGCCGGCGCCATCTTTGACCCGCGCAAAGCCTGGGCCCGTCCACGTGATCATGTGACCCGGGGTATGCTCCCGGTGCACCGCCCGCACATCAGGCTGGAGAGAGAGAGAGAGAGAGAGAGAGAGAGAGAGAGAGAGAGAGAGAGAGAGAGAGAGAGAGACAGAAATAGAGAGAGAGACATACAGTATAAGAGAGACAGAGACAGAAAAAGAGAGGGGGGTGCAGAGAGAGACGGAGATACATAAACAGAGGTTTGCACAGTGTCTTTATGTTTTCATAAGATATACTGAAGGACTGTACAAAAGCACCTCATTATATTAACCAAAACAAACCCTGAGGAACAGCCCTGAGTCCCCGATACGATCTGTGCTGAATATTGGCCGTGTCGTCGCCCCCGGTTACGCCCCAAAATCTCCTCCGAAATGTGTGAAAACTACACTGCTACCTTTGACGGTTCATTCATGCCGAGAGACAGTGGTATCATGTCGACTGAGGACAAGGAGATTCACAGATATGTTTTTTTTGTGACAAGTCATCTTCACATGATACACTTATACAACTGAGGTCACTCAATGTGGGTGCTTTCACACCTGAGGTGTTTGGTTCATTTTGATCGAACCCTGGACATGGTTGTGTGTGTGTGTGTGTGTGTGTGTGCGTGTGCGTGTGTGTGTGCGTGTGCGTGTGTGTGTAGGATCATCCATCACCCCAGAAGGTGAAGTCATACTAACAACTCTGCGCCCCCTCCGGGTTAGGAAGAGCTGACACAAAGATCACTTGAGGAACACGCTAAACACACGCTAAACACACACCTGAACACACACACACCTGAACACATACATACACACACACCTGCTCAGGCATGTACTGGGCATGTATGAGCATGCTGTGCGGGTCATGTTTACATGCATTCATCTGCCGCGCACACACACACACACACACACACACACACACGCACACACATGCACACACACACACACACACACACACACACACACACACACACACTCATACTTACTAAATGTCTGCTTGACATTTCACAACAGAGGGATCCACATGGGTTGTAGATCTGCTACTGCTTACTGCATGCGGATATCAGCTGTGAGACTTAGTGACATATTCCATACATGTTCAATTAAATTAAATTAAATTAAATGACATTTTATTTGTATAGCCCTTAATCACAAGACAGTCTCAAAGAGCTTTACAGGCCAGATTATTATGGGCCAAAAGTGATTTTGTGACCCCAACCCCCTAGCCCTATAGCCCCCGCGAAGGGCAAGAAACAAACTCCCTTAAAGGATGTGCTTGTCAAGTAAATCTCAATCCATCCTGAACTTCTGTTTCGTTTCCCTTCATAATTTGTTTGTATGTTTGTTGTTGACTGGCCAGGGTTGCTTCCACCTGAACCAATCACAAAGCGGCTAGCGATTCTGCTAACAATGTTGCTTGCTCTCTGTTGTTGGTTTTGAGGCGATATTTCTGGATGTTTTCTCAAAACAGTTGCCTAGTTGGTTGCTGTGGCTCGCTACGGTCACAAGGATTTAGCCGGAATCACAGAACATTTGTAAAAAGTGGCCGGGGACCCAGGCAAGACCAGCGCTGATGCTACATCCCATAATATCCAGCCTACCGTCTGCTGCAGCTGGCGGATGCGCCTCAGCGCTGCCCTCTGCTGCTGGGCGGTGGCGATGCGGCGGTGGCGGCGGTGCCTCTGCAGCTGGTTGTTGAGATGCTCCACGCAGTCCACCTCCGCCTGGGGCCGCGCCTTGCCCTGGAGGAGGAGCAGGAGGAGGAGGAAGGGGAGGAGGAGGAGGACGAGGAGGAGGAGGAGGGACAAGGAGCAGGAGGAGGAGCAGGAGGAGGAGGAGGAGGAGGAGGAGGAGGAAGAAGGACGAGGAGAAGGAGGAGGAGGAGGAGGAGGAAGGAGGAAGAGGAGGAGGAGGAGGGAGAAGAGGAGGAGGAGCAGGAGGGAGAGGAGAAGTTAGGGGGAAGAGAGATGAGGAGGAGAAGAAGGGGGAGAGGGGAGTGTTTATATATTAGTATATATATACACAGTATAGTAGTATTGTTCCTACAAATTACAAGCTTACAACTCAAAGGGACATGAGGGTGAGGTAGAAGGAGACAGTGAGTGTGTGTGTGTGTTTGAACGCACATGATAGTTGTTAGAGTGTGATTGTGTGTGTGAAGTCATGCATATGTCATCAGCATATTTGTGTGTGTGTGAGTGTGTGTGTGTGTGTCTGTGTGTGTGTGTGTGTGTGTGCAGCGATAACGCATCGTGACAGGCTGGTATCTGTGTTGCATGGCTGACTTCCTGTCTAAAAACACAAAGCGCGTCTTGACAATGGCCCTGTGTTCTCTGGTCAGACACAACCACCACCATGTCTAATAAATACTACATCTCCCATCAGCCAGCCGGCTTGAGTCCACAATCGCCTCTCTCTCACTAAAAGTGATGAATGCTAATTGACCATAAACAGTAGCGATGGTACATTCCGCGTGGGCCGTGTTTTCGGAGGGGTGTGTCCTCACCGGCAGTGGACGGGTCATCGGGGGCGTGGCCTGTGGCGTCCTCGGCCTCGTATTTTGAGAAGTCGAGCGGCGCGCAGAAATACCCGGCCTGGACCTCGGAGCACTGGCGCCCGCTCAGGTGTCTCCTGCAGTCACACTGACCGTTCTCCACCATGCACCTGCACGCACACACACACACACATCGCACCACATGCACGCACACACGCACAAACTTGTTTTAATCGTCGAGAAAAATTGTTGCCCAACACTCACACTGTCTCTCCGTGTGGATGTGTGTGTGCGTGTGCACATGCGTGTGTTGTGTGCATGTGTGTATGGAGAATGTGAGTGTGTGCGTATGTGGTCTATGTGTGTGTGCATGCGTGTATGTGTGCGTGTGTGTGTATGTGTGTGCGTGTGTGTGTGTGCGTGTGCCAACCTGTTGTTGAAGGCTCCTCCAAAGTCACAGTCACATGACCTGCAGCCCACCAGGTCGTTACTCAGACCCCAGTACTCTGGCTGGAGGTCAAAGGTGGAACACACACCACACATATGGATAAATACACATACATGTACTTATATATGCAGAATCTGTGTTTCATTGCCAGGTAAATATGCACACACAAGGAACTGTTTCTGAAATGTTGATGAAGCAACATTAGATACAAAATACACCTGAGAAGCATATTAAATAATACAGATATGAAATATATACAAATTAATATATACATATTCATAAATATCTTTACTAACCCAGGATATATGGTAAAGCTTGTGTTTGGCATGTTTTTTGTGTGTGTTTAGTGTGTTTTTGGTATGTTTGGTGTGTGCGTGTGGTGTGTTTTTGGTGGTGTTTTTGTGTGTGTTTGGTGTGTGTGTTTGGTGTGTGTGTGTGGTGTGTGTTTGGTGTGTGCGTGTGGTGTGTGTTTGGTGTGTGGCGTGTGGTGTGGTGTTTGGGTGTGTGTGTGTGGTGTGGTGTTTGGTGGTGCGTGTGGTGTGTGTTTTGGCGTGGTTCCTCACCAGACACTGGTTGCAGGTAGGCGTCCGGTGACGTAGCGTTTACACGAGGCAGCTCGCCACTGATCTGGTCACGATGGTACCGCCGCATCACGATGATACCCCGTGGGTTCGCAGTTAAATGCTCGACACACACACACAACACACACACACATATATAAATTACACACACACACACACACACACTACACGACATTTAGAGATTGTTTTACAGAAATTTATCTTTAGAAGATACTGCAGGAGTGAATGGGGAGTAAGCATTTCCATTGTTGACTTGTTATAAGGAATCTTGAATCATTGCAACACACACACACACACACACCACAGAGACTCACGCTGGCACCCCAGGGGGTCGTCCTGGCTCAGGCCGTAGTAGCCCTCCTTGCAGTCGTCGCAGCGTGTTCCCTTCACGTTGGCCTTGCCAGCGGCACTGTCCGGCGATCATGCCCACGTCCAGGTCGCTGTGGCGGTCACACACGCCGCCCTCCAGCGAGCCCACCGGGTCGCAGTCACATGCTGCCAACGACAAACCCGCACGTTATTAAGACCCCCGACACACCGTTGCTGCAGTGTCAGACACACCGTTGCGTTAAAACCACCGTATTGAAACCAGGGATGGCCGAGTGGTTAAGGCGTTGGACTTAAGATCCAATGGACATGTGTCCTCGTGGGTTCGAACCCCACTCCTGGTATATTGGTCAATGCCAGACGGACCCTGAAAAGTGGTGTAGTGTTGCGATTTACATTGTAATCCTTCCATATGCTGAGCTTGTTTATGCCTGGGGCGGCAGTAGCTCAGGAGGTAGAGTGGTTGTCTGCCAACTGGAAGGTTGCTGATTCGATCCCTGAACTCCACCTAGGTAAGTGTCGTGGTGTCCCTGAGCAAGACCCTACCTGCTCCTGACGTGTTGGTTGTTACCTTGCATGGTTGGCGTCGGTGTGTGAATGTGAGGCAACTGTAAAGCGCTATATAAATGCAATCCATTTACCATTGAAAGCACCGCATTACTACCATCAAATTAATACAATATCATTACATGCATATGATTTAATTGATAGTACCATTGCATTAACACACTGCAGACAAAACATCCATAACCGTGTGTTTGGTGGCTGACTTAATTGGCCTCACCTGGCCCACTTATAGGTTTTTCACACTTGAATATGTTAGCCCTGGGTTATAATAGCCCTGGGTTAATTTATCTCACGTTTCACACTAGTTTTCTTTAACCCTGGGTTAACAATTGACCCCCCGGGTATTCAGTGTTCAGGATTTCACACTGTAAGCTTGTAGACCGCCGGGTTAACGTTCTCATTTGAATATTTACTGGGTTCTCGAAAATGATTGGACCGGCCCAGCACGTGATCTTTGTTTACGTTTTAGCCGCTTAACTGTCAGAATGACGCCGTCAAACACAGCTGTGATGGCGATACTAATTAAACACACACAAAAAAAACAGCGAGAGAGCGACGAGAGAGAATAAAAATGAAACTGGAGAAGAGACGAGTATATGAGGAAGTTTTCGATTTTACAGAGAAATTAATGTTCAAGATAGCCTTCACAGATGTGCGTATGATTAGCGCGTTAATATTTAAATGAGGTGAGGTTGCGGTCTGCGGGGATAGCACCACAAAAGCGGTGCCAACCCTGCTTCATAGCAGGGTTTGTTAACCCAGGGTTAAAAGCGGTGCTAACCCTCTTTGAAAAGTGCAAGTGTGAAACGCTGCTTAACCCGGGGGTTAAATGCGGGGTTAAATGCGTCCTTAACCCGGGGTTATGTGTAGTGTGAAAAGCATATAAGCCACTTTATGTGGCATTATGGCGAAGAGAAATGCTACACCATAATTATTAGTAGTAAGAGAGTGGGGGGGGTGGGGTGTCTGGGACTTGACTCACCGATGCAGACCTGGGGGTCCCGGATGTCCCTGCTGGGGTCTTTGTAGTAGAAGGGTTCACACATGTCACAAGAGAGAGATTCTTTGTGTTGGAAGAATATGAGAATAAAAATCCCACCCTTAGTAAATATCATCATGTAATCGCTGCCACACTCAAAGCTGTGCATTCTCAATATCATTACTTAATGAAGTCACTCACCAATGAGATGATATATATTATCGTGCTTACAGAGCCAGTGTGGCGTTTGGCTCCCGCTGAAATCTAATGATAATGAAACCTCGCACCAAACAAAGGATGATAACAAAACCCTACTCAATATCTTTGATTAAAACGTATCGCGGATATATTCTAGGATGTTGTACGACTTCGTTTGAAAAGGAAGCAATAAAGAAGACAAACTCTAAAAGCTGTGGAAAATGACGTTTATGCATTCCATTTTACTGATCGAGATAATATAAGATAAGCTGGAGATTCAGTATTAAGCAGAATAAGGAAATTTGACAATAAGGTAAACATCAACATTAAAAAAAGAACCTGCAAAGATTATACACACATAGTAACAACACATGCCAAAAATAAATGTCTATTAATAATTTGTAAAGAAGACGCCTCATTGAAGGTGTTAATGTTTTTGTTTTATTTTACAAACATATGAACATAAATTTGACTAGAAAAGTGTCGAGCTACTACAGCAAGATCATCTCTCACTTTATCCCCGCCTCCTAATATTGACAGCCCCGGCCATAACACCGCTGTTGATCTGATCCACCATCTCCGACATTCGACCGTCAGCCATCTGATCGACTTGCGCTCCGCTGACTTGGGGACTGAGCTCCGTTACCGTACTTTGCCTACAATGCCAAGATTTCCACCGTCAGCAATCCTGCTCCGATCACGAGGTATTCTGTGAGAGCGGTACTTTTATCCCACACCCACCAAACCTACAACCACCCCCAACACACCCCGCACTCCCCCTCCGAAACCTTACAGAAACGGAACCGGAGAGTATGCACCAGCATATTCATGAGTGTTCCTTATTCTTATCAGTAGGATGAGATGCGATGTTACTGAGTCATACATCCCAGGTCTATCAGAACATATACTGTATCTAAAGGAAACCGTATGTGGTTAGAAATAGAAACCTCTCATTAGTGGCCCCTTGCCAGTAAGTGAACCTGCAGACTGCTGAGCTCCTGGCATTCAGAGATTGAGATGCAAAGTCTCCGCTGGTGAGAATTTAACAATAAAACTACGTATTGGTATCATAATTAACATGATAAAATGATAGACAGGACAGACATTTTTTTTCATTTATCGTGCTTAATGTCATTTCCTTCTTTTTCCGGTAAAGAGTCGACTATAAGATATCAGCTGACATACTGACATTCATACTGGCTTTAAAGTGAATTTATGCGTGTACAATCTCCATGTACCATTGAAGGCTAATGTTCGTCTCCGTGTTTTTATCCTCCCCAGGTGATCTACAGAATGTGAACTCTGCGATCCAGTCAGACCCCTTAAGCTGGAATACACAAAGGTAACAATAACTTTTATCAACGTTGTGTGCTTTAGATTCTCGTTAAAGCAGACGTAGAGAATGTAATGCCACCCAGTCATTATATCTTCGAGAAATACTGTAAATTCCTTGTGAAGTCAGTGAAATTACACAAATTGTATAGATAGCTAAGCCTTAGACTGTAGATATTATTTGGCGCACTCAATTCTCAATTGATTGTGAGAGGATCGCCACTTGTGATGTACTAAAAGATTTAATTCATTGAAAACATGCTTGTACGCGCTGTGGTAATAATAAAAAAGAAAAAACCCACACAGAGCTGTGTAGTCTCTCTGTAGGCAGTGCACCAGAATGCATTATGAGCTGGCAGCGCCCAGACCACCATTTTTCAGAGCGTGACAGCCAGCATCCAGTTTCTTCCTCTGCCATTGTTGGACAGTGTTGTATCATAGTCGGGCCCGTCTCTCTCTCGGGAGTGTCAAGTTGAACCGAGCAAGTCAGAGAATGTGACAGTGGAACGAGCGGACACTGTTCCCAAAAGTTAGCCTTTTCACTTGAGAGCTATGGATGCGGAGTGGAAAAATGCTGAACGTGAGCAGGATTTTGCACCGGAAGTGTAGCGCTAACCCTTATCGCGATTTGCAATGGAAATAACGGTGGCTTGACCGAGTAGCAAACGAATTGATGACCAAAATTAGTCCATTCAGAACAACAGCGCCCTTCTTTACCGCGCCTGTCTGTGTACGTTACAGAGCTCGCGCAATGCACAAACTGCGCATCAAATCACAAGGCTGCACACGCATGGGGGACAACTAGCTAGACCCGCGGCGACAGTGACTGCAGAAGTACTACTATTCCTGTACGAGGCTGGTGCGCGCAGCTGCTTCTGTACGGACAGCCCCGATGCGCCCCCTGCTCGCGTGACGTCCGGGAGCCCGCATGTGTCCAGCTGGCAAACGCAGTCTGAGTACAGAATTAGTCCATATTCAGATTTCAATTCGATTCGATTCAATTTCAATGTATTCAAATTAAGACTTTATTGATGTTCTGCACATAAAAGCACATTGGAAACATTGGAAACATTTTTGGTGCACGCGCAGGTTCATATAGTGCAAGGGTGACAACAAGCACAACTATCATCTTTGCAGACTTGGTAGACGACCTTACACATTGTTAGCTGGGACTGAAACCTTATTTGGTTCCTTATACATAATATGACTATATATCGACAGGAAATTTGAGAAATCACTGAATCTTTACAATTAGCATAAGCGCTATTTTGGGTCATGTGTGTAGAAGTGGGACAAATGCGGCTGTGTCTGAGATCAGATCCCGGCGCTGGTGTGCAAAGCCACACGAGCCTGAAACTGCGAGCTCTGCGAACTTCCCACGAACCTGCTGGAGCCAGGAATCCACACACAGTGCAGAGATTCATCACACACACACACACACCTGTATGATGGTTACAACACAGCACACCACCCACACACAACACACACGTTAGAGGTATAACACACCACAACATCACTGTAGAGTATACCATTCAACGATTTTCCACACACACACCACCTTGCAGGGTCACAACACAACACCCAACAGCACAACACACCACCACCACCACCACACAACCACAACTTGTAGTGGTACATGCATACAACACACAGACACACACCACACCACCACACCATACTCACACAAATTGATAACAACCACCCATTACACACATGGTCAACACGCACACCACATGGCATACATCGCTATACCGCACCGCGAATCGAATCTCGGAACAAGACATAATACAATGCAGTACCTAGACATGCACAACACACACCCATTATATCATATTACCCACACTTGCCTGTGTCCATAGCCACAGTTTGATTGAGGTAGACCAGACATGAAAATTCATATCACGCGACATAGCACCCTAGCAAGTAGCAACACGACAGCAAAAAAAGTGGATTACAGCAGATAATAACAATTAAATGATGAATGATTAAAATATATTACGCTATCGCTTTATCCAATACTTCTAAGGTGCCTATACAATAAAATACAAGAACTACAAAATAAGGTATCATGATGAGGTCTGTTGATCCTTAGGTAAGTCTATCTGTTGTTATAGTACTCAACAGTGTTATAGTAACTCTATAAGTGATGTTAGAAGTAACTTATATTGTTTTAGGAACCTAATTGTGTTATAGAGCTCTAACTGGTATAATAGGACATCTAATACTGTGTTATAGACGTACGTATTAGGAACTCTATTGTGTTCTTTTTCGGAATCTGTTAACTGTGTTATTATGGAAGTCGATTCTGTGTATATCGAACTGTGATCTTGATGTTATAGGCACTAATATCGTGTATGCTATATTGTGTATAGGAGTTCTATACGTGTAGTATATGGAATCTATAATACTGTGTTATTAGGATCCTATACTGTGTTAAGATTATATGTGTATAGGAACTCTAATCGGTTACTAAGGCCTGACTGTGTATAGGAACGCTATATTGTTATAGGAATACTTATTATGTGGTTAAGCCTCTATTAAATGAGTTATTAGAGCTCATATAACGTGTTATAAGGGAACTCTGTACTGTGTTAAGAATCATATACTGTGTTAATCTGAGATCTATAACTGGGTTATAGGAACTGTACTGTGTTATAGAACCTATACTGTGATTATAAGAGTCTATACATGGTGTCTCTAAGGGCTAAACTGTGTTATAGAGTATATACTGTGTTATAAGGACTTGTACTTTTTAATATGCCTATATGTGTTATACCTATAACTGTGTTTTAGACTCTAACTGTTTTTATTAGGACTCTATACGATTTATAGGGACTATAATCGGGTTGTTGATCCTATATCGGAACTCTATACTGTCTAACATATACTATGCACTTTTTTGAGCAGTTGATATGCATCTTAGAGTATCATGAATTGCTAATACAATGTAATGTGTGTGTGTTGTGTGATGTGGTTGTGTTTGTGTGTGGTGTGTCTCCAGAGTGTGAGTGATAACGGCACTCCAAGCCAGTATCAGTTGACATGGCCGTTTTCCGGCCGGGCATCGAGGTTCGGGGTGTGTGACGGCCGCCCTCCACAACATCATGGACGCG
>PIJE02000866.1:0-12500 GCA_002895965.2 Coryphaenoides rupestris
AGTTCATCTCACCCAGTTGGCACTGGTCCCCACGTAGTCCGGGCGGACACTTCTGCTTGCACTCCCCGCTCGCCGGGTCACATGACCCGCCACCTGGACAGGAACACCGCCGCTCACAGCCGGGCCCGAAGGAGCCGGACTCACACTCTGGGGAGAAACGGGGAAAAGCTGAGAAGAATAAACACTTGTAAACACTTAAAAATCAAGTAATGCTAACGGACTAACATTACACCAAAACACACATGGAACACTTGTTCACCTGCGATGCTTAAAGCATCACTCATACCGATATAATCAAATGAGCAGTAACAAGATGAGCTACCATTAATCCATTACAATCAGAATCATAGACAAGGAATGAGCTTTTGTGTATTGGTGCATAACATTGAACATTGAATAGGAAGTACAGGGAGGAACAATTTGCAAAAAACTATGATTTTTTTTTTAAATAAAGTAATTATATAGAAATTCAAAAAAATCTATATAAAAAGTAAGCAATTAAAAGGTGCAATTTAAAGATATCCGTTAATGTGTGTTAATAGTGCAATAGTGCAATAGTGTACTTGTAATCCATCAACATGCATTACAAGTGTTGGAATCTTAGCTATCTCTGGTGTGGCAAGCTATGCATAAGTTACATACGACAATAAGGGCGGTAAATGCTCCTTCACGGTCAGGGTCAGGGTCAGGGAAAGCTAGCTTACCGCTCTCGCAGCGCGGGCCTCCGTATCCGGCCTTACACAAAAACACGTCCCCTTCTCCGGCTCACACCCGCTGGAACGCTGGAGGTCGGCAGTCGCATTCCTGGAGCAGGCAGCGCCGTGCGTCCACCTGGGACCGCTGTGGGAGGCAACCCGGAGGGGACACACCCGGTCACACACACACACACACACATGCATGCGTGTCTGTGTGTGGTGTGTGTGTGTGTGTGTGTGTGTCCTGGTCCACCCTTATGTGTGTCTTTCTGTGTGCATCTTCTTATGCAAGCCTCCTCTTTATGTTGACCTTAATTAAGAGTGCTTGTGTGTTTGTTCAATTTATTCAGGCGAGGAATGAACGAACTGAAGACGTTCATTTTGCAATCGTTTATTGTGATTGTAACCGAGTAACCATAACAACGGTTATATAGCACGGAGAACGAATTGTCGTACTCTCGTGTTTACTCATGCGTCGGACGGACTGGCGCCGGGACATTTTAATCCATCGCCCTGCTCGACGCCGTTCAGACGAATGAATCCTTTCCAACATCACATCCCAGCTCAGCTCGACTCGGATCGGCCCGGGACCAAGACTGTCCCCCCCTCTTCGCCCATAAAGCACGCGAGGAAGAAGTGAACTCAGCCGCACCCGGTCCCGCCTGGCGCTGGCCTGTTTTCTTTTAGGTACAGCTGTGGTTCTCCTGTTACACCCTCTCCACCCTCGAACCACGTGGCCAACAACAGGGGAGAGACCGGGACAGCTGTTGTGGTCCTGACAATATAGCAGCGGTTCTCTCTCTCTCTCCCCCCTTGCTCTCTCCCCTCTATCCCAACGTCACATCATCATCACATCAGGATCAGCTCAGTCCCGTCTTAAAGAGCCGCACGGTCGACCGACCCACCCAAAATCCATGGTGTGAATCGCAGGCAGAGAAAGAGGCAGAGACAGAGAGAGAGAGAGAGAGAGAGGGGGAGAACTTTGGTGGCTTTCGGTGGGGGCAAGGCATCACCATCATGAGCTCTTGCGCTGGTTCAGGAACATGCCCGGAGATGCAGGAGGACGTGCGGGTGGTGATCCGAGGAGCTGAAGAAACCTGTACTACAAGCGGCTGATGCCCATCGAGAAGCATTCCTCCTTCAGCCACTTCCACTCGCCAAGCTACGAGGACGCCGACTTCGACAACAAGCCCATGGTGCTGGTGATGGGCCAGTACTCCACGGGCAAGACCACCTTAACAAGCCCATGGTGCTGGTGATGGGCCAGTACTCCACGGGCAAGACCACCTTCATCAAGTGAGCGTTGATCATTTTTTCATGAATAAAACCACCGCCCCTGTGTGATTAAACCTGATTTATACTGAGGTTTGTGTTGCTGCTGCATATCATATAGATTGATTGGATTCTAGTTTGGTTATAATGATGTTTTATGGTTGTGTTGTGTGTGTGTGTGTGTGTGTGTGTGTGTGTGTGTGCATGTGTGTATGTTGTGTGTGTGTGTGTGTGTGTGTGTGTGTCAGTTGTGTGTGTGTGTGTGTGTGTGTGTGTGTTTTGTGTGTGTGTGTTGTGTGTGTGTGTGTGTGTGCATGTGTGTATGTGGTTGTGTGTGTTTGTATTTGTATGTGTGTGTGTGTGTGTGTGTGTGTGTGTATACGTGTGTATCTGTGTCTTTAACAGGTACCTCATAGAGCAAGACTTCCCCGGCAGCCGGGTGGGACCAGAACCCACCACAGACTGCTTCACAGCCATCATGCACGGGGAGACAGAGGGCATCATTCCCGGGAACGCTCTCACCATGGATCCCAAGAAGCCCTTCAGGAACCTCGACCCCTTCGGGAATGCCTTTCTAAACAGGTGATGGAATGTCGGGGGCCGCTGTAGGATTACCAAAGCTAACGTTGGATGGTTTGGGATTTTTTCCTTCCTCCCTCCAGCTTTGGCCGGCTGTGAATGTACTATGTATGTATGTATGTATGTATCACCCATTCAACCAGAAGCAGAGTTTGGTCCAAACCGTTTGGTGGTGCACTGTGTGTGTCTGTGTCGACAGATTCCAGTGCGCCCAGCTGCCCAATCAGGTCTTAGGACAACATCAGCATCATCGACACGCCGGGCATCCTCACCGCCGCCAAGAGAAGACTGACCGAGGTGAGGCGTCCCGTAGCGAGGCTGCTTATCTGACTTAACACCTGGTTGCTTACCAGGTGTGAGCGTGATTAGCCATTCCATGGCAGTTGGAATGGCCCCACTTGACATCACAATATGGGGGTGTCCACCTAGAGTATGCGAGCTGCACAGATCAGCCTGCTACCCTACACAAGCGGACCGGTAGCAACTAGGTAGGCCTCATTCTATCCAGCGTACTTCTAGGTGGACACTCCCACTTGTGATGTCAAGTGGGGCCATTCCAACAGGCTTTTTTTAAACCACTTGGAATGACTAATCACGCTCACACCTGGTTGGTATAAGAAGAGTCCTTGAAGTCGGAGCTATCGAACAGCATTTAAAGGTTCACTTCTCAAACGAGATGGAACATAAACAATCTATTCGCATTCCAAAAAAACCTTTGAAAATGTCTTGGTTTATGCAACTAACTAAGAGAAGAGTCCAAGAGTAATGATGTGTGCGTGTGTGTGTGCAAGTGGTATGACTTCGCGTGAGAAAATCCCTTCTCTGCAGCAGCAAAGCTAGGATTTTAGCGGTTGGAGCCCGAAGCAGGCGGGACGGGGATTGCGCCGGTCGCCAGGCAGACTGTTCTTTATTGTTCTTGACGCACTTAATCCGCGGGTGTAACCCAGAAATGCCTTCCAACTGATGAGGGCCACTGGGATGTGTGTTACACATTATTCACCCGTATATCTTGGAGCGCTCGGAGAGAGACGGAGAGAGAGCGAGAGGCGAGACGCATTATGACGCCTGGTGATGGGGTTGATTGGAAAAACGTGTTTCCCACCCCCTTCTTCCAAATCCACCCCTCCCTCCCCGCTCCCAGGGTACGACTTCCCGGCGGTGCTGCGGTGGTTCGCCGAGCGCGTGGACCCGCATCATCCTGCTGTTCGACGCGCACAAGCTGGACTTCTCCGACGAGCTGACGCGCGCCTTCGCGGCGGTGCGCGGCCACGAGGACAAGCTGCGCGTGGTGCTGAACAAGGCCGACCGCGTGGACTCCCAGCAGCTCATGCGGGTGTACGGCGCCCTCATGTGGTCGCTGGGCAAGGTGTTCCCGACGCCCGAGGTGCTGCGCGTGTACGTGGGCTCCTTCTGGTCGGAGCCGCGGCGCACGTGCGACCACTACCAGCTGCTGGAGGCCGAGGAGGAGGACCTGCTCGCCGACATCCGGAACCTGCCGCGCAACGCAGCCGTGCGCAAGCTCAACGACCTGGTGAAGAGGGCCCGCCTGGTCCGGGTGGGTGTGACCCTTAAAAAAACCCCCGACTGAACTCGTCTGTGACCCAATCAGTGATAATATTGCTGCTTTAAAAGGTCCCTATTATACCACCAGGTGTGATGACTACTAGAACAGTCTACCAGCCTAGCCAGTGCACTGTAACGACAGATAAACTGATCTCGCATACAGCATACATACATCTAGGTGGACATTCCCACTTGTGATGTCACTAGACGGTAGTCACATGGCAATTGTGAAACGGCTTGCGATCACACTCGCACCTGATGGCATAATATGTCCCCTTTAATCACAGACAATTATACACGACACAGGCTGGATGTTAGGCATCTCACAATTATCAACCCTAAATTGGCTCAATTGTGTTGTAGCTATATTTAGCAATTCTGTCATTGGCGTATAGCCTACACTTTACCTTCGTGTGTGTGTGTGTAGTATTGATCATGAATTGGTGAGACTTCATTGTTCAGTTCATCAGTTCGATCAGTTTCAGTTACTAATGTTCATAACCACCACCCCCCCCCCCCCCCCCCCACCCCCTATCTCCCAGGCTCATGCTCACATCATCGGCTACTTGAAGCAGGAGATGCCCACCATCTTCTGCAAGGAGTCAAAGAAGCACAACCTGATCTACCAGCTGCCTGTGATCTTCACCAAGATCCAGCAGCAGCACCGGGTCCCGGCGGGAGACTTCCCTGACTGCACCAAGATGCAGGTACTTTGATCGAACTTAATGTCTCTACTCTTGTTTAGGAACCCAGTGTTAGTTTAGCACTTGTGTCGCTGCTCCAATTTTAATCGCATGTTTTGATTGTTCTCGCTTTGGATCAGAGGGTTTCCTATAGGACTACATAAAATGTAAATGCCAATGTGTGCCCAAGTTAATAATTCATAATAAGTAATGCTTTGACTGACTATGGTTTCAGTGATGACAAATCTAACACCTAATCAACAACCTCCTGTTTCCTCCCAGGAGCGGCTCCTGGGACAAGACTTCTCCAAGTTCAAGGTGTTCAAGCCCAGCCTCATGGCCTCCATGGACAAGCTGCTGTCCACCGACATCGCCAAGCTCATGCCGCTGCTCCAAAAGCAAGAGCCCAAGAGGAAGAAGCCCCCGCCCGGGGTGCTGGACGGGGAGTTCCTGGGCACCTTCAGGCCGGAGCACTTCCAGAGACACCCCTTCAAGGAGCGCCCCCCCGGCGACGACGAGGGCCACGAGAAGGACGCCGGCGACGCGTGGGTGGTGGAGAGACTCAAGCCCAAGTACGACGAGATCTTCTTCAGCCTGTGTCCACGGGACGGCAAGGTGAGCGGCACCAAAGCCAAGGAGTGGATGGTGAACACGCACCTGCCCAGCTCGGTGCTGGCGCAAGTCTGGAGGCTGGCCGACGTGGACTGCGACGGCATGCTGGACAACGAGGAGTTTGCCTTGGCCGTGCACCTGATAGAGGGCAAGCTGGAGGGGCACTGGCTGCCCAGAGAGCTGCCCCCTCACCTGGTGCCGCCCTCCAAGAGACCGTGCGAGAGCGAGGACGACGAAGAAGAAGACGTAGGATCAGACGCGCCACTTTAACGCAGCCGTTGAATCAGGATGTGATTTCGATATCGATTCTTGGGTCGCAATTTGATTCAAAATGGATACTCGGTTCAAAATGATTCCCGATAAATACATTCTCGATTCATTTCAGGATCTACTCCTGTTGTGTGTACAACAGGAGTTTGGTTGTTTGTTTGGGTGAACAACCCAAACAAAGGGGGTAGGGGGTCAGGGGGGAGGGAAGGGGAAAATATGAATGCTGTGAATCGATTCAGAATCATAGGAGATTAATTGATTTTTTTTCATATACCCTGAGTTAAGTCTGCCAATGTTTTGCAGCTGAGATGTACTTGCTCAAACTTGGGGACAAAAACATGTGTGTAAAAATGTACAGTATATGCATGGTTTTATGATTCCCAGAAAAAAGTGGGGTTATCCACTTCATAGCCTCATCACAAATACTATGTAATAATAATAATAATAATAATAATAATATAACAATATAAAATGAATTAATGAATAACACTGTCTATATTACAACGACGTAATTTGTACACCTAGTACTAACTACGTTGGCTCTTTGTCTGCACGCCTAATAAAAACCATATACAGTAACTTTTATGAACAGCATTTTAACTCCTGCTTTGGCCGATGCTATAGTTTTATCAACGACCAGACGGTGCATTCTGTATGCCATCATGGCGCTGTCAAGTCAAGTCAAGTCAAGTCAAGTCAATTGTATTTGTACAGCCCTTAATCACAGTGACAGTCTCAAAGGGCTTCACAGGCCATATGATTATTATGGGGCCATGTGATTATGACACCCCCCCCCCCTAGCCCTATAGCCCCCCTAAGAGCAAGAAACGACTCCCTTAACGAACAAGGAACAAATCTGTAGAAGTTGTAAAGCTGTACCATCTTGAACGGCGGGCCGATACTCACACAGGTGGCAGAAGCGTCCGTAGAGCCCCGGGGAGCACAGGCAGGACCCGAACACACGGTGGCATCGCCCGTCGTTGGGACACGAGCACCTCCTCTGGCAGAAGCGCCCAAAGTGACCGCTTGGACAACCTGTGAGAATGACACACTCTCTCTGTGTAAACCACGCTATCACATCATGTCAGCGAGCTTAATGATCTGGTTCTTTATGTGATCTATACACTTCCTTTATTTTGGATCTAAATGTAAAAATGTGTCAGAATATGAATTATTATTATTTGTATTATTAATGAGCTGTGCAGTCACTTTGTTGTTACTGTCGTCATAGTTACTGCATATCTGTGTGCCTGCATGTGTGTGTGTGTGTGTGTGTGTGTGTGTGTGTGTGTGTGTGTGTGTGTGTGTGTGTGTGTGTGTGTGTGTGTGTGTCTGTCTGTGTATGTGTGTGTGTGGGGTGTACAGACCATCTTCACACAACGGGCCCTGGACTCCGGTCGGACACACACAGCTGCCGGTCACGGGGTCACAGGAGCCGCCGTTCTGACAGCGACACAGACTGTTGCAGGCCGGGCCGTACGTCCCCTGGAGACACGCTGGGGAAGAGGGGGGTGGGGAGAGCGAGAGAGAGAGCAAAACTAACTCAATACTCAGTCAATCAGCTTCATCTGGTTTGTGGATGACGGCACAGTGAAAGAAAAATGGATCAAAGCAACACCAACGTCATCGTCGCTGTCGTTCACTGGAGGAAGATAGATTTCGAAAAAATTGATGAATTCAATGCGTTTGTACAAGACAAGTCCTTGCTTTCGGTAGAAATGCTCAACATTGACAGTATACTGTTTCAAGAGACTCCACAACAATGGAGGGCAGTATCCCGACAACATCCAACTCCAAACATGGAATATTTGGACAAATAAAGCCAGAGAGCAACTGATTCATCCCCGATATGGTTACATTTAACAGCAAATTGGTTTCCAACCAAGTACAGATACGTGCTCCTCCCATTAGGGTTTAGGCGTCATGTGGCACTGGTTTCACTGTTACATTTATGACATCACTTCCTGTTACTCCCAGGTTCACCCGAACCCGTCGGACGGATGGGTCGTCTAATTAACATGACACTCACATCGTATTGATATTGGAGAGACTGCGCTGTGCTTTCTCTCCCTGAGAAAAAGACAAAAGACTAAAAAAGAAAGAAGTGTTGGTTTAAGAAAGAGCAATACTACAGAAAGAGAGAGAGAGAGAGACAAAGAGAGAGAGAGAGAGGGGAGTCGAACACTTTGGCCGCTCATCCTGTCCTGCTAATGTGTGCTCTCTCTTAATCTCAGTGGCCTCGTAAGCGGAAGTTATGACCCGGCCCGGCCGGCCCTTAAGGCTGCGCTTGTGGACCCTTCCAGAACATTCCGCTGTTCCACAGAGCGTGTCACACTTTCTCCCCACACACACAGCTTTTAAAACGTCTCTGACCGGGACGCATTTCATATTACGCTGGAGGAGCGGTCGTTGTGTTATTCGTTAATATGCACGTTCTGGGATAATACCGCATCTATTATAAGCTCGAGAGTCATAAGAATATTTTACGGGACCGCCGGTTGATGCACGTGTGTGTTATAAATGATACATTAGCAGCTATTTATGATCCTGTAAAAGATATAGAGTCCTTTTTTTCCCCCCCTCGTGACCTCTGTTTCGACCGTCTATATTTTAAAGACTCCATAACGATTCCTCTGTCAGGAGTGAATCTTCTCATCATTGCTACACGGCCGAGCGAGTGAGCTTTTATAGCCGGTGAAATGGCCCCTTTCTCAGGTGCGGTGGGTTGTAAACCACGGTACCTCTGTGAGAACCCTGATCCGTTCTCCAGGATGATGTACTGGTAATGTACCTTCTTGCCGCCTGCGCCAATTCCATGTTCATGCCTTGAGGCCATCGCTCCTCTTTTGTCCCCTCGCTTACCTCAAAATGGTGGCCGACGCGTATCAGCACACCAGAAAAAAAACGAAAGAAGAAGAAGAGATCTCTCATGTTTCTAATGGGTTACTCCCCATATGGTTTGCGTCTCATGATTTCAAACATCAAGTTCAGAGCAAAGGCAGCCATTAATCTCTCCTCTCTCTTCTCTCTCTCTCTCTCTCTCTCTCTCTGTCTCTCTCTCTCTCTCTCTGGCTCTCTCTCTCTCTCCCTCTCGATGATGTCTTGGCCTGAGGTGGGTGGGGGGTGAGTTCTCTCTCGCTCTGGGCCCTGGACCCTCTCCAGTAGCGGACAGATTGATTCCCCCCGGTGCCCCCATGTGGTGGAGCCCATAAACAACCGACTCCTGGACCAGGATTGGGGATACACAGCCCTGGGACGACGCGACCCACACACGCGCACACACACACACACACAACATTCACAGCGTTTGCGGCTTGGGCCAAGACACGTGCATGTCTGCATGTGCACAGGGAGCCTATCTTTAATAACTCGCCCACACGGTGACACACACCCATCAAAGGGGCATCCGATCTGTGTGTGTGTGTGTGCATTTGTGTGTGTGTGTGTGTGTGTGTGTGTGTGTGTGTGTGCTGTGTGTGTGTGTGCTGGCCGATGTTGGAGCGTGTGAGGTTGAAGGATACCAGCTTGTTTCCAGTTCTGAATCTATAAGGCTGGTATGGTAGGCTGTGGTACACCTTTAGCTTGTTGAAAGCAGTGCTATGTCCCAATAAGGGGGGTGGGGGGGGGGGGGGGGGGACGTACTCTGATTGCAGGTGAGTCCGGTCCATCCAGGTGCGCATTCACAGCGGTCTCTGTCCGCACTGCACACGCCGCCGTTCACACAGTCCTCACAGCTCAGCCCACAGTCCTCCCCAAAGGAGCCACCCAGACACACTGGGGAGAGGGGGTTCACAGTCAGAGACGCTATTGATTCGTTTAAAGTTAGTTTCCTTCAAGTTTCAAGTCCATTAGTCAGTCATATGCACAGTAACAACAAGTGGAAGTGAATACAATACATAAAATAAGGGATAAACATCAATAATATATGAATTTGCGGTTCAACATGAGGATCTCGCATCTACTTCCTTGTTCCCTAAGTGGACGCGCGCAGTACTGTACCTATTTGGCTGACCAATCGGAGCTCTCCCCAACGCTCTGACGCTCCCTCGTCGCCGTTGTCGTAATCGCTGCCGTCGTCATGGCCGCCGTCGTCATCATCATCACCACCGCCGTCGCCGCTGACGTGCGGCGAGCGCAGCGCCGGCGTGTACCGGAGCAGCTGGGGGGGTCGACGGAACAGCAGGCCCGGGAACCGGCGGACCGGCACGTCTCCGTCGTCTACGCCTTCCTCCTCATCCTCATCCTCCTCCTCCTCCAGACCCCTGCCATAGAGAGCTAACGAACAAAAACAAACAAATACATCATACTCAAGTGCTAACTTCGGCAATATTATATTATACAGATGACGAATTGAATCTAGTTTGGGGAATTTAATACAAAACAGTCATGGATGACATCAGAATGTGTGTAAAAGCCAAGTACCTATGGTCCTGTGTTAACTGGGAACAACTGTATATTGTGTTGTTGTATATTGTGTTATCATATTAGGTATATTGTGCCGTGAGAGTTTCGATTCCCACTGGGACCACCCACGCTCAGAGTGTATTCTGCAGAATCAGTACTACTCACCGATGCATGAGTACTGGTCCTGCCCCAGACGGAACCCCGCCCGGCAGAAGCACTCGTAGGAGCCCTGGACGTTCACACAGTAGTGCTTACAGCCCGAGCTCGGGGACAGACACTCGTCCACGTCTGAAACACAAATATTAACGTGTCTCATAACATAATGAAGAGCCATTAAAGTCTGATTTCATAGTTAAATATAATGAGCCTCTTCTCACAGTTTGAAATAGTTGTTTTTGGTCACGACGTCCATATGTATGCTAAAGGCACACAAACGTTTTAAGATAAGATAAGAGAAGTAACTTTATTAATCCCGAAGGAAATTCTTGTGCCAGGTTGCACAAGCAATAACATCCATCCATCCATCCAACCAGAATAAACAGAATAATAAAAATAAACTAACAGATTTACAAATGTACAGTCCTAGTAGAATAAAAATATAGGTGAAATAAAAAATACATAGGCAAGATAAGGTATTCAGTCCACAAAAACAATTTGGCATAATTGAACTGTAATAAAACTGTGATAATAATAATGGTAAGAGGACGTATTGCACATGATAGAAAGAATATTAAGAATATTGCACATAATGTTGAAAGGAGATGTAGAGGTAGTATTGCAGGTAATATTTAGAGAGAACATGATATTAATAATAATAATATAGCACATGATATTGAGAGTATTGCACATGATGTTGGACAGTAATATTAATATTGCACATAATACTGAGGAAAGTGCACATGATGTTGAGAGGTAATATTGTACATTATATTGCTGTGTTCATTGTCTATTTCAACTGTCCTTCCCACAGAGGGGGGAGGAGTTATAGGAGTTTGATGGCCACGGGCAGAAAGGACCTCCTGTGGCGTTCTGTGGTGCACCTCGGTAATCTCAGTCTACGGCTGAAGGTGCTCTGGTATGACTCCAGTGTGGCGTGAAGGGGATGGGAGGCGTTGTCCATAATACTGAGTAGTTTACTCAGCATCCTCCTCTCCGAGACCTCTACCACAGACTCCAATTCCACTCCCAGGACAGAACCCGCTTTCCTGATGAGCTTATTGAGTCTGTTGGCGTCGGCTCCCTTCACCCTGCTGCCCCAGCACACAACAGCGTAGAAGATGACGCTGGCCACCACAGAGTGATAGAACATCTGCAGCATGGTTTTGCAGACGTTGAAAGATCTGAGTCTCCATAGGAAATACAGGCGACTCTGACCTTTCTTATACAGGGCCTCTGTGTTTTTAGTCCAGTCCATTTCATTGTCTATGTGGACACCCAGGTATTTACATTTACATTTACATTTAGGGCATTTGGCAGACGCTTTTATCCAAAGAGACTTCAAAATGTACATTCCTTGAAAGAGACAGCAATATATCGCTGTGGTACATAAAGATAAGAATAGAGCAGGTTTTCAAGCATTCATAGTTGCAAGGTCAATAGAACAAGTTTCAAAATCAATGGGATAACTGGGATAAGAGTTTTAAAAGTTCTATCCAATACAGAATATATACACGGTATGTTCAACAAATTATTCATGACATTTTAGTACGATTATAAATCAATCGAGACGCTGACACAATCGTCCTGCATGTATCAGACAGACAAACATCAGACAGACACACACACACACACACACACACACACACACACAAAAAACTATAAAACTGCCACGGTTCCTGATGTACGGCGGATCGTATCATGTGGTCACGGTTACGGGGGGCCCGGGGTCTCTCACCGTCGCAGGCGCAGCCGTCTGGGCTCGGCCGGTACCCCGCGATGCAGCTGCACTCGTAGCCGCCCGGGTAGTTCCTGCACAGCTGGCTGCAGCAGCTCTCCCCGTTCACACACTCATCGTTGTCTGGAGGTATAGAGAGATGGGGGGATGGAGTCGGAGTTAAAGTCATGTCATGTCTTATCGACTGGCTATGACATGGCTTTGATGGCTTTGGGCGGCAGTAGCTGAGGAGGTAGATGGGTCGCTGGTTCGATACCCGGGCTCCGCCTAGCTAAGTGTCGAGGTGTCCCTGAGCAAGACGCCACCTAACCCTAACTGCTCCTGACGTGTTGGTTGTTACCTTGCATGGTTGACACCGCCGTCGGTGTATGAATGGGTGAATGTGAGGCAATACTGTAAAGCACTTTGGATAAAAGCGCCGTATAAATGCAATACATTTACCATTTACTTTATGCATTAATCACATGTTGGGAGTCTGAAAGGGCTTCACAGGCCACACATTATATGACACACTCTATTCTCTCTCAT
>PIJE02000866.1:17500-63127 GCA_002895965.2 Coryphaenoides rupestris
GAGCTGAGTAATGGAGGAGGTATCCCCAGTCCTTACCTATGCAGGTCCTTCCGTCCGTGTGCATTCGGAAGCCATGGCTGCACTCACAGTGATAAGAGCTGGGAGTGTTGACACACACCTGCTGGCAACCGCCGTTCACCTCCTCACACTCATCGACATCTGCAGTGCAGACACACACACACACACACACACACACACACATACATACACATGAACCAGCACACATACACAGCACACACACACACACATGCACTGTACACACACACACACATGCACGCTCACACACCACACACACACACACGAGCCAGCACAAATGCATGCATACAGACAGACAGACAGACAGACCAGACACACACACACACACACACACAGACACATATACACGAATCAGCACACACACACAACACATACACACACCACACACATACACAAACAAATACACATACACACATACACACACACACACACACACACACACACAAGCACACACACACATATTTTTCAGAAAAGTATTTTTCCTTGCAGGTAATTAATTCTTCAGCAGACTTTTCAACCCCACATGCTCATTGAGAATGTGTACACTGGTTGAATACATGTAAATACTTTATTACAGGCATTCTCGCTATGACCTTGTCAAAATAAACAGGCTGATAAAAACAACACTCTAGAACCAGTTTTACTGTAACTGGTCAATGACAAAAAACAGTACTGAGGAATAGAAATGTACTGGTATTTTAAGGGGGGAAAACTACTGTTATGTTCAGACCAAAAAATGAAATGTCATCATTGGAACTGTTGTTAAACACATTCGAGGTGCTCGGCTTAACCTCCCGTTCGCAGAAAACCAAAATGTTTCAGGATCATTAAAATGTCCTCCAGACTCTGGCATTTCCATCATCTTGTGTGTCACACACACACACACACACACACATTTCCATCCCTATGATTGTGTCGTCAAGCAAAGCCGCCAAATCCTTACTTTCCACTAAGTCGCTACTAAAGACCCCGTGTGTCATAGAACAAATAAAATACATTAAATATATCATTCTGTGAGCAACGGCCCATCCTCTCAATTCCTATTCCATTCGGAAAATGAGGCGAATCACATGAGGCTTCTGTGTGTGGGAAGGGAACAGAGAGAGAAATCTCAGAAGATCCCGACATCGGTTATCTGAACGAGAAGTTCACTTCCAGGAGAGACAACGAGAGACGCCGCACCTGAACTCCCTGCGCTTAGTGACAGTTGAGGCTGAGCTACAACAACATCTGCAAAGCCCATCCAAAGCTTTTCTCAAGTGATTCCCAGGGTTCTCACCGGCCTCACTGCTAGAGCTCAGGATCGCACACGAGGAGTCAAAAGGTCTTCCTTGATTGTTTTAGGTTCAGATTTGTTCCTGTAAGTACTTTGTAATGCGACTAACATACATCATATATTAAGGGTTTAAGCAACTTTTTACATTCTGTGTGCACAAGTGTGTGTATGAGCTATGAGCTATGTTCATGCATCTTTGCATGTGCCACCTGCATGTACTGTATGTGTATGTGCACGTCCTGACATGCATGCTGGTGTGTGTGTGTGTGTGTGTGTGTATGTGTGTGTGTGTGTGTGTGTGCGTGTGTGTGTGTGTGTGTGTGTGTGTGTGTGTGTGTGTGTCTGAAAGTAGTGCATGCAGACAGACCCTCTTCACTTCTGGATGATCCGTGGGAACAGCTCCGTTCAGAAAGACCCAGACAATGTTCAGTGGGATTCAAAATCCACATGAATCATCTCAATCAGACATTGAAACCCCCTCAAACTGACACAATGCATTTTGCAAGAGCTCATCCTAAAGAGGAACTATTGTTTGCTTAATAATATTTAATTATTATTTTTACAAAACACTTGCAATTATGAGATTGTTGACCCTGGATCTTGCTGGGACTTTGGGGTTCCTTGGTGAGCAGATCTCAGTCAGACACAGAATGGCTTCTTTTGACGACCAGTGTTGGAGTGACAGGTGAGAGAGTGAAGGACTGAGAGGTTGTGTGGTCTGAACACTATCGTGTGACAACATCTGTCTCAGAGCTTAGCTGTCTGAGGTTAGCATCCAGAACTTTAAGCGTTAGCGTCTAGACATGGGAAAACAGCAAAAAGAAATATAACACTTTATGACGCAGCCTTGTCTCAATGTTTGTTTTGTGAAATGTAGCAACAGCGGCAGTGAGGAAACACTTCCAAGGGTGCGAGGAAGGAACGTAATGCTTTTCCCATGCCTGAGATCGCCTGATGAGATCCATCGAACCTTTAGGTCAACAATATCCAATCATCCATTTTTTTTTTCTCCCGACCACCCAACCATCTCTCCATCCATCCCTCGATCAATCCAAAGTATAACCATAACTGATTTGGGAATACTTATGGACAAGAGCTTCACAGATTCAAAGTTGTGTACGTTTTTTTGCATCTAATAGCCAGTGCTTACAGCCCAGTGCCCCCCATGCAAACACTGTCTGTCAAACTGTCTGCACTGACTCCTCTGGCTCTAAGGGGTGAAGGGTCAGGGTGGAGCCAACACCCCTCTGCTGCTGCTACATCAGCACTTTTCTGTTGGCCTGACAACCCCCCAGCCTTTAACAGAAGAAGGTGCCGTCTGATAGGTAATTGGACACGTCCACACTTCCTGCTGTTCGGGAAGTTCAGTGACTTTACTACGCTTGGGGGGGGGTGAACGTTCACAGAGTGTCCACTCGGATTTACTGCGGTAGAGGCAGCAGGGGAGGCGGGATCTCCGGCCAAATGGTTCGAGTCCAACTCCTTGCTGGGCAACATTAGGGTACTAAAAGAAGAAGGTTGCATATAATGTGCTCCATCCTCTGTCTGCGGATGGAGCATATGTGCGATTTCATTTTGTGTGCATGTTGTGTGTATTCATCGGTGCATCAAGTTGTATCATGTCCCAGAATTCTCCAGAATAAAGCGAATTATATATAATTATTTTTCGTTTAGAATGTTTATTCAGTCTTTCTAAGGCAGATAGCTTGCAGAGAGAGCTCTCCACCACCGGGGGAAGCAGCGCGCAGTCTCTTACCCTGACACGCCTTGCCGTCCGGCCCCAGCCTGCTGCCCGGGGGACACTTGCAGTAGAAGCTGCCGATGGTGTTGCAGCAGGAGCCCTCGCAGCCGCCCTCGTCCCCCTCACACTCATTCACGTCTGGGAGGGAGAAGAAGAGAAGGACAAAGACGTGAACGGTCGCATTCTAAAACTCATATCGTTGGCTTCGGTTAGTTTGGTCGGAAAAAAATGGAGCGTGGAGCATTACTTCGTAGTTTTGTGTGGTTGAATGTGGGAGGTAAATAAAAAAAGTATGTTGGTAGGTTTAAATCTATACTCCTGACTTGTACTGGCGAAGTACAGAAGGCCCGAGCAATCCGATTTAATTGAAAGGAAATCCCCATTAAAACATCCACACTTCTGTCTGTCTGTATGGCCTCTTTGTTAAGAAGGCAAAGACCTGGACTTCCTGGACCTCAAAAGGTTTCAACCATGTGTAAGTGTGTGTCTTCAGTAGATTAAGTAATACCACATATGTTACAGCAATTGTGTTCTCGTGTTGGAAGACAGTGTACATTTCCAGAGGTGACAATGCACCACATGTGGTCGGCCTTCAAAGCGGCGTTTCTGGACCAAGCCGGATTAGTGCTGGACCGTTGACTAATCCAAATTGAATAGACAGCGTCGCGGTGTAAAGGCAGGGGAATAGGAAGGAACGGAAACATACTTTACTGTTTCTCCCCATCTGCTTAAAGAGTTAATGTGCCCCCTTGAGGTGCATCAGTAGTTTGTTTACCGTCGAACAGGAGATTGCTGAAACAGAACTAAATAATAAAAAAAAAAACATTTCCTACACTAGTGAGGACATCTAGGGAGCAAAACACAATCCAAGAAGAAAGGAACGTCCTGGAGAGAGCATAAGCGTGTGTATGTGGGGACACAGCTTTGACCCCTCGCTGCACAGAATGAACTGCGTGAACTCTCACCTCTGTATCTCCAGGATCATGGGTTGTTCACACACACACACACACTCGCGCACACACACACACACACACACACACACACACTAATAAAATGCTGAGTACGATCAGGACAACACAAAAGGGCCGAAGACAGGAATGCAAGAGCTCTTTTGTGTCCGGGGGTCAGCGGAGAGCAAAGCGTCGCTGCGGTGTCTGTCAAGTGTTTGTTCCGCACTTGTTCGGGTTGTTCTGAGCTTGCGGTGTCTGAGCGATGTTCAGTGCTGGAAACACAGTGGCTATATTTAGTTTAAAAAAACAAAAGTTCGACAAATAGACACGATCGGGATGGAAAAGTGTGCGCGCGAAACTGGCAAATACGTCTGCCTCGTACTCGGTGGGAGTCCTCAGAACGCTGTGAGTGCATGGGGTGGGTTGAATTGTTGAATGCATTGTGCAATATGTAACAATGAATGTATTTTTCGTCAATAAAAAATTATTGACAAAAAAAAAAGGGCCGCCTGCCTGAATCTTTATTCAATCAATCCGTGGAATCCTGCAGAACCTCAGAAACCAAGGATGGGTCGCCAGGCTGTACAATCTGGCCAGAACCATACTTGACTTCCAAGGGTAAACATATTCATCTGGGAAAGGAAAAAATAAATAAAATGGCCCCCCGCCTTGCAGTGCAATGAATCATTCCAGTGTGTTCTTTAAAAAAGACTCGTGGCGTTAAGATGTTTCCAATTTGGTGTTTAGTGTTCCCTGGGGGACTGTAATGGCGCAATCCAAGATGTCACAAGTGCATTGGTCAGCTTCGTATTGGGACATCTGAGGTTGTTCACCTTTCATGGTGGAAACCTTTAATCCTGACAGAGACCAACAACCTCTCGCAACATCAGGGTCACACGATGTCGTCGCTAGCGGCAACAAGAGGCCAAGCAGAAGATGGAGACGCCGTGCTTGGAGATTCTGACCAAGATATGTGCAACTTCCCACTTTGGGAAGTAGTTGTCTTCACTCACAACTGCCCGGTCGTGAGTGGAGCGACCGGGCAGTGAGGACGGAATGAAACATTAGCAACTTCATCATACGGCCAGCAAAACACTGGAGCGGGTCCTTAAACAGAGGGTGTTTATTAGTCATGAGATGTTGATTTATAGCTGTGTTGTTATTTTTCACTCCTTGGTCCGGGACTGTTGAAATTAGCAGAACATCGACCTGTCGGTTAAACATTAAGATGTGAGAGAGACTTTGTGGTTATTGTAAGCAACGCTAAGTATCGCCAAGACTTGTCATCCACACCATAGCTTGTCAACATCATAGCAGACAGGCAGGCCGGCTCTGGAACGAAGCTGGAAAATCAAATATTCTTACTAATAAAATGGCAGATGAAAGGTAGCATCTAAAATGCCGTATTCCCAAACAACATTTTATTTGTTGTTACATTATCACTTCTAAAGTATGTCTTAGGCATTCCCATGACCAATAGTTTCTATGTAATGTATAATGATAAACTGAAATGTAACAACAATAGTCACACAATTGGGCTACGGCACGAGGTTTTAATGTATGACCTTGAAGCCAAAAGATAAAACTAAGCCTGACGGATTTGGACGTTACACAAACTGCCGCTTTAACCCCTTTGTTTACTGAACAGAGAAAATCAGAGAACCGGGGGGGCCGCACAAAACATGGCCGACCCGCAGAGCCGCCCCCGCTCCTCCAAACGTTACGGTCCCCCGACACAGCAACACCTGGAGCCTCTTCCCTCAACATGCACACCAGAAGGGGTCCCTTGGTGGCTCGCTCCATATGTCCCCCCCCCCCCCCCCTCCACAGCTTCACGTGTGGATCATCCATCTTCATCTCGGCACACTGACAGCCCGGGTGACACACACCACCGCTCGCCCCACCTGAGTGGGAGATTGATCTCGCCGCATGTGGATGAAGTAAACTTTTACTTTTGTCATCTTTTTGTTTTCCATATTTCTTCTTTTGTTGTTCTTCTCGCCCTATTTCTTCGGCTTTCTTCTATTCGATTGTATTCAATTGTATTCTATCCATCCATCCATCCATCCATCCATCCATCTATCTATCCATCCATCCACGCATCTATTTATCTATCTATCTATCTATCTATCTATCTATCTATATATCCATCCATCCATCCATTCAACCATTTATCCATGTGTCTCCTATGCTTCTCCACCATGTGTATGCTTTGCACACACATTGCATTTTCTGTTTCTTCCATTCACCAGCTCACAGCCTGCTGAAAGATTTCCGTGGCCACACAGCGCAGCAGCAGCAGCAGCACCTGACTGTACAACCCCAGGAGTCCACAATCTGTGTTTCCAACGCACACATTCCTTTTCGCAACACAGAATAAATCCATCGCAATGGAAAAAGAGAGAAAACATGTGTCTCCTGGTAATGGCTGACGGTTGGCGATAATGACCTTCTTCTACCAGGTACTGTGTTTAGCAGTCAGCTGCTGGAACGCTCTGGCGTGCAGAACGAGGCTAACATGGGAGGCCTGACCCATGGCTTACCTCATTAAGTCTTATTGACATGTTCTGGTCTTTTTTACAATGCATTACCCCCAAACTCACAAGAGACAAATATGCACATAGACACACACACACACACACACACACACACACACGTAGACACACACAGCATTCAAACACAGACACACGCACATGTAGACACACACATCACACAAACACACACACGCACACACACACACACACACACACACACACACACACACACACACACACACACACACGAGACACACACACACACAACACACACACACACGTAGACACACACCTCATACAAACACAGGACACACACACGCACACACACACACACACACACACACGACACACACACACACACACACGCACACACACCCACACACACACATAGACACACACATCATACAAAGGCACACACACACACACACACACACACAAACACACATCGACCCACGTGCACACATACACACATGCACACATGTGCACACAATACACACAAACACACACACTTTCAAAATCCTACAAGGACAATCTTTATTCGTCCTTCACCAGCCCAGTATTTTGAATAATAAACCAGCTCTAGTTTCACCGTTCTGTTTGTGTTTCGGTGTATTTGTTGTTCTGTCGATCGACAGATAAAATTACGTGTTTAGCAGAAGGTCAGGTAATAGAAGAAACGACCCTGAAATCCATACCATGTAGTTTTGCTGTGGTTTTTTTAAAACGTGGCTCTTAGATAGCCAGTGAAACTAATGTGCAATTCTACAGTGATTTGCATTGCTCACAAGCTGTACTTTGAGCTTAAAAGAGGAAGGGCTAACAGGGATTTCCTGCATCATCTAAGCTTCCTTTCCATTATTTCCTTTGAAGCAACTGGAGACAGATGTAAGCAAATAAAGCAAATGGATAAGGTCTACGCCTCCAGCCAAAATAATGTGATGCTGTTGTTGCTGTTGTAGCTTTAGCTAAGCTTCAAAAGCTATTACAACGGAATACTGTGCGATTCATATCTTTGCGGCAGTACGACTGAGATAAAATGGTGGTATCATTTACTGAGACAGAGAAAAGTTTATTTTTGAACAATTGAAACAACACACACTATCTCACAAATTTAAAGAGAGGAAACAGGATTCTCTATGGCACTTGTAAATAGAACCAGCGGACACATAAAACAATGCTAATGAGAACAATCTTCCAAGATCACCTTTAGACCTCACATCTCTCTACTCCATCTCTATGTATTCACTGTGTTTCCTTGTTCCTTGTTCCTTGTTCAGTGATGCCTGCGGTAGAATTTAGTTGTATTATTCTGAACGCCGCATAATAATGGTGTCTCTTGGCTCTTTCCGAGAAGCTCAGTAAACAAATGCAAATAATTTACATGCAAGCATGCAAAACCTTTCCAATGAAACGTATCACCTCCAGTCAAGTTGGAATGAACTACACCCATTCCATTTCTACGCCAACCATTTTCAGCCTCGGTTGACAGATATGTCAGGCAAATGATTAATAAATGAACTATCAGATCTATCAGTTCTTGCTTCCCTTTGCACGGGGGATAAAGATCACGACACATTTGCTCCCCCGCACGACTTGATTAATGGACCTTTAAGTGGACACTTCGCGTTCCCGTTTGGGGACAACACAGGATCCACTGAACCAGAGGAAAAAGGAGGTCAAAGGTCGCGTCGGACCACAGAGGATCTTTGGGGCGCAACCTGTCACGGAGAGGAACGCGTGCATTCGATGTGAGATGAAGAGGAAGACAAAAGTCATTGTTTTAAGTCACGTGGAAGGCTGAATGTGATTGGAGAGCGAGTGTGAGGAGAACGCAGGTCTCATCAATCACAGTGTGGCAATATTATCACGCGACAAAGCCTTGAAAGAAAGCGTTTGGATCATTAAGTGTTATTTCCAAAAGCTGGTCGCTAACCCCGATGCGTCGGTACCTTGCAACAGATCCTCTTGTTCCCGGGTATTCCACACGGATCGCGTGAGCGAGCGCCTCACAACCCTGACCGAGAATAAATGGGAATGGGTGGAGAAAATGGATTCCATACATACATTCACCACATACCCCTCATTCTCACATTTTCGCTCCCTTCTCCCTCCACTCCCGTGTACATGTGGTAGACATTGTGCGCCTAATGGCAGCTAAATGCGCTTAAATCGCTGAACCTTTCGCAACGCACCTCACATGTTCCACATTGGCTCCGCTGACAGATCCTTTATGTCCCCGGTACAATAAAGATCTCGGGAGGATACGTGTTTAAATCAACACTACGCTACGCTGCCGGGGGGCGCCGCGTCTTGCTGGACACATTTATTTCATATTTATTTTCTTGAACTGGAAACATGGAAACGGTGAGCTGAGGTATTCTGCCGAACACATTTGTCCTCCGCGGAAAACAAAGGCTTCATTAACAAACAAGCAAACGGCCATCCGCAAAGTCTGTCTAAATAATTGTAGAGGCGTGACTATGAAATCGGTGAATGTGTAAAATCAAGAGAGCACAGCGCATCCATCAATACAGAAATAAACGTCCCGAGTTTGGGTCATTATCTTGCACATGTAGAGATAGCTGCGGTATCGTTTTATTCATCAAGAGACTGTTTCGAACACTTCAATATGCTTCTTATTTTTAATATACGCAATGCAAACATATAACACACATTTTCAGAAAAGCAGAGATCGTGTGTTCAATATGATAAATCTTCAAGAAGCAAACTGAATCTCTCCCAAATCCTGAACTATTCACTTGTTCTCGGTCCCTCTGAGCTGCTTCCACTGGATCGAATGGAAAACCTGGAAAGTCAATCACGGAACTGTCCAACTCTCCTGGAGTCAAATCACTGGGAATACGACGGGTAGAGGAAGCAGGGACTCACTGTGCGATAAAACTCTTCATCGCAAACCGGTTGACAGACGCATACCTTACATTTACCACTCAAAATGGCCCATATTGTGTGGATGAGTCATATGTACAGTATATATGAGAAGTATATATTGTATGTATATATATATATATACATATATACAGTATATGTATATATTATCAGATGCAATACATTGCAGGTAGTGATGCTCTCTACCGCCGCTCTAGGGGTCTCAGGGTGCATGTGTTGGAACGATCTCCTGCAAAGCACTAACCTGCACTAGGCTAGTTCATTCTGGATGTGTGTGTGTGTGTGTGTGTGTGTGTGTGTGTGTGTGTGTGTGTGTGTGTGTGTGTGTGTGCACGCCCCTGTGTGTGTGTGTGTGTGTGTGTGTGTGTGTGTGTGTGTGTGCACGCCCGTGTGTGTGTCTATGAGTACTCTGCTGGCGTATGGCAGCTATTAGGCCCTAATGAGCCTCTTCCTCTGATAGTAATGCAAAGCTCTCTGGTTGCTCTGGTGTCTGCACTTCAGGCTAGCCACCGTGAGTGAGGTCTGTGTCAGGGCAGCTGACATATGACTCCTCGTGGTCCATAGTGTAGCCAGCACCCCCTCCCTACCCCCCCCCCATCCCCCCTCCCATGGGAAATGAAAAACGTACAGAAAAGCACATCTGAGGAAATTGTCGACTTTACACTTTACTTCTGCTACCGTGATTCAGTTTGACGGCGATTTGGGCTTCTACAGCAAAAATGTCATTTTCGTACGGCTGTCCTGAATTATCGCGGCTCAACTGCTTTTTTGGCTTATTGGAATTACTGCTTGTGCCTAATAGACCTGCAAAGGGTCAAATATACTGTCACCATTTTGTGGTGGACCTACCTTCAGGTTCACATTCTGTGAATGACAGACACACTCTAAACTGGGAACATCTGTAACTGACATAACCTGGAGGATGTTATTGTAGTTTTACAGCACAAGGTTAGAACAGTACGTGAAGGGTTTGGTTGTGGGGGTTTTTTTTTTCAAATGACTGCTATCTACATTTGAGAAAACCTTTTCTTACTCTGCCAGACGTATCCCCACAGAAAAATAACGGCTTTCCCTCGTCTTCTCACTCGAATTCCTTGGCACCGTTGGTGGCCATTTCTCGTTTTTATTCGGCGAACTGCTTATTGGAAGGGCTGCCATTTCACAGCTAATCTCGCCTTTGGTTAAACCTGGAAGCTATCACTTGTGGTCGAGACCGCCAGTGGCCGTGGCAGCTTTGGAATTCGACTTTGAGTTGGACATCATAATTATCCTTTGTGATCACTTTGAATTAGCCTACACCTCCAAAAATACAGATTCGGAAAAAAGTACAACTTCAAGAGCGAAGAGTCAGGTTGCGTCTGAAAAGCTGTCCATGTTAAACAGAGGCTAATTAATCTTCCTGGCTGATGTAGGAAGGGTGTATGACCAGGGGAGGAGGACGCTCTTTTTTGCACTAACCTCGTGAACCAGAGGGACTGGGCCAACATCAAGAGGCCCCCGTCAGAGGTAATCAAAAGGGGTCCCTTAATGATCACTCAAAGAAGGGAATCTCCATGAAAACAAAGTACATCCCATACTGATATTCACACATCCGCAACTTCATAGCAGAGGCAGAACACAACTCATATTTATGTTAAAGAAATGACTGTAAACGGTCCAGAACAAACTATAAACCCCAATGTGGAAACCACATGGCTCACATTAGATCCTAATTGAAAACATTAGGGACCTTTGACTTGATTTCAGTCCTTTAATATGTTAACTTGGTTTCCATATTAGCCTTACTGTATGGGAGGGGGGGGGGGCAGCATTAAACAGTGGTGAGATCTTGTCATCTGTTTTTAAGATGACAAGATCATCATCAGGAATCTATGTACTTTCTGAATGTTATAAGTAGTTGTCCAGTAGACTTTTATGACTCAGAAGTGAAATACCAGTTTAGAGTTTGGAAAGACTTTCCAGATTTCCCAAATTTTGTGGAAATCTGTTTGCATTTCATTTCATTTCATTTTCACAAATGTGGATTTAATGTTCTGCACTGTATTGGCAATTTGGCATAACTATAAATCTACACAAAAATACTCCAAATGTTTTCTTACTTTAACCCTGACCTGGAACATTTTGTTAAAAAACCATTAGGAGACCCTGCAAGTTTGGTCTATTTTGAACCTTAATCCACTTCCCAGGTGCTTTGGTTTGGACTCCTAAGCAGCAGCAGCAGCAGTAACCCGAATAAAAGTATTCCCATCTGTCCAGTGGACAGTCCGGACAGATGATAGAACTGCCGAAAAAGGAGGAAGCAATGGAAGAGAGTGGGATCCAATACTGTCCGACGCACGCCAGAGGAAATCCGAGTGGAAGATTGTACCGGATACGGTGTGGTGGTTTTCCAGAGGTTCCTAGATGAAAGAGACCAGTCCCACGTTGATGGGATTTAGAAAGCGCCTCATTTGTCCATCATTACTATTGTCATAAATTCTGCCGTGCAGAGAAAAAGTCCTGCTGAACAAACTCATATTTCAGCCAATTTTTGTGTGGCGAAAGATCATCAACGAAACAAACCCACACACACGTGTATACAAATCACACACAATCAACATTCCTCCGGTTTGTAATAACAGTAACAGTAGCCCGGTACTTAAAATGCTAAATAACTCATAAACTCATGTTCAAAGGACTGAAAACATGCAATCACAGACAAACAATAGACCCACACAAATGCATGGCTGCAAAATACAGTGTGTGTGTGTGTGTGTGTGTGTGTGTGTGTGTGTG
Organism: Coryphaenoides rupestris; assembly: GCA_002895965.2. Lineage (NCBI taxonomy): Eukaryota > Metazoa > Chordata > Actinopteri > Gadiformes > Macrouridae > Coryphaenoides > Coryphaenoides rupestris. The sequence continues at coordinate 29,720 of PIJE02000866.1, forward strand.
TGTGTGTGTGTGTGTGTGTGTGTGTGTGTGTGTGTGTGTGTGTGTGTGTGTGTGTGTGTGTGTGTGTGTGACAAACTGTGTGCGGATGTAAAAACACAAGTCACTAAATAATGTCCTGTAGTGTTGAAATATTAAACACTGAATCAACATATTTCCTCTCTCTCTCTCTCTCTCTCTCTCTCTCTCTCTCTCTCTCTCTCTCTCTCTCTCTCTCTCTCTCCCTCTCCCTCTCCCTTTCCCTCCCTCTCTTTCTCCCTCTCTCCCTCTCTGAAGCACACTTTACTGTAATTCAACTTACTGGACAAAGAGGGCCACGAGCCCAGACACGAGGCGGCTGAGTAAAGTGGCAAAAAGTGGAAACGTCGATCATAAGTCGTGTGTGCTGCATAAAAGGTGCCACTACTACTACTGAGATAGAGCCGTGCCAGTGCTCTCTCGCTGTACACTGGAAGTGGATCCGGGCTATAAACACACTGTTCCTGCTGTTCTCGACTGTAACCCTGAACAACCTGCTCCTTGCTGGGGCACAGATGCCATCCATGCTGGTGTGTTTTATTTGCCTATCGCAGGCCAACGCAGCGATCACACCCCAGCGTTACCTCAGCATCGGCTTCAGATTAGATTAAAACGGTTGCATGCAGAGGCAAGGGGCGATATATACCCCAAAAACAAACAACAACAACAACAACAACAACAACAACAACAGAGATCCCACATTTTCGCATGCCCAGCACACAGCGCACAGCACACAGCAAGGCTAGCTATTATCAAACACACAACACAGCACGGCCTTCGTGTGCGGAGCTGCATTAGCCGTCCTGTCTTGTGATACCGGAGATCAGAACAGTCGGGTCAGAACAGTCGGGTCAGGACAGTCGGGTCCCTGCAGCAGAGGCGCACTCCAGGCTGCTGGTACCAATGACGCTTAGCAGTGAAATCCAAACACCAAGAGTAGCTGGAAAGAGGCAAACCCAAGGATAAATGGTTCCCAGAGCTGTCATCATTTCTGTTCCTAACCCCCCCCCCCCCGAGGAACACAGAGGACACACTTTCCATGTGTCCTGGCCATCCTGCTGCCTTGAACGCTGACGGGGGATGAGTTGCACTGAAGAGATGCAGCTGATGGTTGGGATCTGTAGCAACCCACAGCCTGGCCACTTCCTTATCCCTTTGTTTTGTGTTTTGTGGAGCGATCTCAACAGGTCCTATTCTCTCCAAGGCATTGCTTTCTTTTTTAACAGCTTGTAGAACCCCAGAGTCTACAGACTGTTCTGCTCTGCCTCAGAATACGATCAGACGGCGGCCTTAGTGCCTGGAGCGCCCATAGCAACTGATTCATCGTGGCCGTGCGGTCGCATGTTATTGGATTTATCTGTGGCGTGAGAAAGGGATCCTCACATGGTCTGATTCAACCTCTCTGTCTCTCTCTCTCTCTCTCTCTCTCTTTCTCTCTCTCTCGGTCATCCATCCATCCAGGCAGACAGACAGACAGTCAGACAGACAGACAGATGGACAGACAGGTGGGGAGGAAAATGTGACAGCAGAAGCAGAACATTTGCACGCACTCTGAGCCTAACATGTCAAACATGTCAGGTTTTTAACACACAGCTGGATCACGACTCGTCTCGTAAATCAGCTGAAGTCCACAGGGAATAGCGTTGCACTCCTATATCAATGTATTGTATCTGCTTTCTTTCCCTCACTCTCCCCTGTGAACCCTAGAGGGCAGGGGGGGGGGGTGTAATAAAGTTGAAGATGTATCATGGTTTGTTGTCATGGTTTCCGATGCACGCACGCATTCGTTTTTCCCATGTGACACGTTTAGCTAATTAAATACATGACAAGGTGTAGCCTGCTTTCATTCGCAAGAAACGCTGCCATACCCCAAAGCACGCACAAGCAAGCACATACATGCATGCACACACACTGCACGCACACACACATGCACGCACACACACATGCACGCACACACACATGCACGCACACACACATGCATGCACACCACATGCACGCCACACACATGCATGCACACACACATGCACGCACACACACATCACGCACACACACACATCACGCACACACACACACACGCACGCACACACAACACGCACGCACACACACACGCACGCACACACACATGCACGCACACACACATGCACGCACACACACATGCACGCACGCACATGCACACGCATACACACACACATGCTCTCACGTGCACAAACATACACACCTCTGCTAAAATAAAACATGGCTCACTCCTCACATACATTGTAAAGTTCCTAATATATATTACCACCCCAGGAAATAATCTCACAGAAATATTCTTGTGGACATTTTAATTAACTTTTTAATTAAAATATATAATATAAAACTAAAGCTAATTTGCTAAATGTGTTCAGGTGCTGCTAATGTATTTTTTCAAGAATTCATTAGAAATCCAGACCAAAAAAAAGTTAATTGTTGTTTTTACATTGAGCCACAAAAATCCATAAATAGCTCTAAGAAGGCAATTAGAACATGCATGTTTTCCAGCCCAAGTTGTGAGGTCAGGAAAAATGTTTAAAGGGAGACTATCTAAGAAGAAATTCATTCACAGGATTTGGGGCGAACTGAAGGAAAAGGGAGGGTAAAGAAGTGTGTGTGTGTGAGAAAGAGGAAGAGAGAGAGTGAGAGAGAGAGAGAGAGAGAGAGAGAGAGAGAGAGAGAGAGAGAGAGAGAGAGAGAGAGAGAGATACTTTAGTGTTGTAAACTAAGACTAATCTTGGGGGGGAGCGGTCTCAGACAAACAACAACATGTGCCTGTGACATTTCTCAGAGAGAGAGGATGTCATTGTAAAGGACCCAGCCCAAACTGCCCCCCTGTCCTACTGCCACTGTCAACAGGTTAGGTTTTGGGTTGGCCTCTATGTGTGTGTGTGTGTGGTGTGGTGTGTGAGAGAGTGTGTGTGTGTGTGTGGGGGGGGGGGTGTCTGTGTGTCTGTGTGTGTGTGTGTGTGTGTGGTGTGTTGTGTGCGTATGTGTGTGTCTGTCTGTCTGTCCGTGTGTGCCACCCATCCTCTCGCCAAACAAACAAACAAACAAACAAACAAACCACACTGTGTCCTGTGCTGAAAACACACAAGATGGCGCAGGGGCCTCTTGGACAGAAGACAGACACGGATACTTGAGCTCTATGAGTGTACGTGTGAAGCCCACTGCAGGGGATTAAAGTGGACGGTGGCTCGCCCACAACCTAGTCGTGTGATCTCCCGTAAACATGCAGTTCTCATTGAGTGGAGGTGGAGTAAGTGACAACAGCCCCGGCTCCAGCCTTCAAAGGAAGCTGTCTCACTAAGAGAGAGAGAGAGAGAGAGAGAGAGAGAGAGAGAGAGAGAGGAGAGAGAGAGAGAGAGAGAGAGAGAGAGCTCCTGCTCCTACAAGTAACTAAACAGGATCCCCTACGGAGCAACATCAGGCCACTCACAACCAGAGGACTCTTGTAATTGAAACACAAGGTCACGCTTGGGTCCATTTAGAACTTCCCCAGCGTAGCTCTGCTCTGCGGAGAAACTGTGCATCTGAATATTCGCCCCCGTCTTGTTTGTCGGACGACACTGACGTTAAAACAAGAACCCCCGCCATGACGCTGATGAGAGGAGGCAACATGCACGTCTTTTGGAACTCGTTTCAATGTCGCCGAAGGAATGGTACTTCTATAACATTGCAAATATGACCCTTTTCGCACCACACAAGGTGTTATGTACGTACATAACGTATCATAACGGTGTGTATGTGACAACAAGATACCGACAGGGGTGCTGGTACCTACCGTACTGGCAGCGGGTCCCGTGGAAGCCCTGCGGACACTGGCACAGCTGTCCCCACGCTCGGCACATCTCCCACCATTGAAGCAGGTGTTGGGGCACATATCCCTGCAGACGCAAGAGCAGCGCAGAGTTTATACGGAGCAGAATGCAATGCAATGTATGTATGTATGCATATATGCATGCATACATTCATACGCATATTATGCATACATATGCATGTACCCCAGTTTTATAGTAGAAATGAATTACAATGAGAAGATATGCCCTTAAACTCAGAGTGAAAGAAAAACTAGTTTATACCATCTTGCAAATTGAATCAATGTAATGACCTCAGTTAGTCCATTTTTAATTTGTAATTCTTTGTAAAAAATGTCATATGCTTATCGTGATTACTTATCGATATTGTGTAAAATTGCCCACAATTATCATGATTAATGTAATATATGGATGAATGGATGGATGGATGGATGGATGAATGGATGGATGTATGGATGGATGGATGGATAAATGGAATGGATGGATGAATGGATGGATGGATGGATAGATGGATGGATTCCAGGACATCTAATAAGTACAATGCAAAAGACAGGACTCACTTTGCGTACAGCCTGTCTCTCCATCCTCTCCGTCCTTCTGTTTCCAGCCTGGACAGCACCTGTAGACGGTGTGCCTATTCATGTTGTACACCTGCCTGTAGACTGTATAGTACGTAGTCCTGCAAAGCACACATTAACACACGTGAAACACTGAGCCATTCCTTTCTCTGCCATAGCATAGCATTGATTAATTAGCCACTAGCCCAACCAAATAATACCACGTGTTTATAAGCAATGTATGAGCAGGATGGTCCTGGGTTTCGAAGGCCAACTACGAGGACACCAGGGATGGAGGTTCTGTGTTCGAGGCCTCTCGACTGCAGCCTCTCTGTGTGGAGTTTGCGTGTTGCTGCCCATGTTCATGTGACATTGTTCTGGTTTTCGCCACACTTAAAACATGCAAGAAAACACAACTCCTTCTGTGCCCATATAACCAAGGCCAGGGGCACTAAAAACTGGGTTTGGATCCCGGGAGACACAATGTGTGGCATCCCACTGCCATCCTACCAGGTTAAAGCTCCTCATCCACTTATGCAACGTTTAAAGTCCTTTGGCTACACACACACTAAATTACTGATCTGGCTGATCTGTCTTGTCTTGCCGCCGGGTCGGTGGTCCACACTAGGCGACTGGGAACATTTGGGGGTGCACACATGAAGACTCTGCTATCCGATTATCCACACACATCTCTTCTCGTGACCTCACATCCCGTTGACCTCGTTCTTGATCTCAAATCTCATTGGCTGCTGTTGGGGTGACAAAATAGCTTGAGACCCTCCACACTACACCACAATCAGAGCCGACTTCTGCCCTGATCTTCTTCTTAAGCAAATCGTCTTAAGCCGATATTGGTCATAATACATGAAGCATTTTGGAAGGAGGATATCAATACATAATCCCCGGTTACCGCTGAAGAAACCTGGCAACTATTACAATACGTACCACTCTCAGGGAACTCTGTAGTAGTACAGTATAAGGATCCGACAGCTAGGCAATCTGTCGTGTCCCTATGTAGTCAATCCACTGTGTTTGGATCTCGGCTAATGTCCTTGGCTCCCAGAGTTGTCTTCAATGATTTAAGCGTTCCGTAGTCGGCTGCATCTTCGAGGTCTGTGTCGCAGCCACACTGAGCAGGTTACGTACAGTGACGCGCTCTGCGGGCTTTTGACTTGTTTGCTCTGGTGACAGGCAGATCCAAGGCTCTCTAGCCAACCTTTACTGGAGAAATGTATGTCCCCTTTGTCTAGATGTTTACGTGTGCCGTGTGGCTGCCCTCACCCTCCTCTCCGTAAGCCCATGCAGCCAGCTGTTGGCGCATGCAGCCCTGCCGCACACCTTGACCATGCGGGTGAAAGCCTGGACACAGGGCTGGCTGGTGCCCAGCATGGACAGCTCCTGGTCCGCGCACACATTTGGCCTTCGGACGAGAACACACAGGCGGAGACAAAGGAAGTGATAAAGAGAGCGTAAGACCAATATAGAAAAAGAGCGTGTGTGTGGGTGTGTGTGTGAGAGAGAGAAAGAGATAAAGAGAGAGAGAGAGATTGTGTGTGTGTGTGTGTGTGTGTGTGTGTGTGTGTGTGTGTGTGTGTGTGTGTGTGCGTGTGTGTGTGTGTGGTGTGTGTGTGTGTGATGTGTGTGTGGTGTGCTGCGTGCGTGCGTGTGTGTGTGTGCGTGTGTGTGCAAGAGAGAGAGAGAGAAATGGAGAGAAGAGAGAGAGAGAGAGAGAGAGATTCATCCTTATTTTCATTCCTGAACTGAAAGGCTTATCAATGGAATGAACAATGACACATGTAAAGATGAAATACATGCAAATAAAGCCCAAGTATTATGAATAACATATTTACAGTTTTACTGAAAAGGCCCCCACTAAAAGGAACCTCTCATCTCAGACCATCTGGCTTCAATAAAGACCAGCCCGTCGTTCATTAAAAAACCTGCATAGTAAGCAAAAGCACAACAGCAGCCTAGTTCTGCATATCCCTCATATGTTGAATAAGCATGAACAAAGTCTGTGCAACAGGCAAGCAAGTATAACGATACGTTACTGTACCTAAAACCTCATAATACTCGCAGGGGCCAAGAAAGAGCGCCTTCTAGTGGTGAATTGACCGTATGGCTGCGTGTAAAATAAATAGTTAGAAATCCACGGAAAAGAAAAAAACGAGAAACTTCCAAAAGTTACATTTAAATTAAGAAACATGAATAAGCCATACTATGCCTACGCGTTAATGCCGTGCATAAATCGTCATTCAATAAATGGGTATGTTTATAAGATAAGATAAGATAAGATAAGATAGAACTTTATTGATCCCGAAGGAAATTCTTGTGCCACATTGCATAGCAATAGAATAAAACAATAGAGAAATAAACAGTAGAATAATAAAAAATAAAATAACAGATTTACAAATGTAGGCTACAGTAAATACATTTATAAATAATAAATAATAAATACATAATAAATAAATAGCCCAGGTATTTATTATAATGCAATATTCACTTACATGCCAGGCTGCAGCTGCAAGGAGGACGTGATGCGTGCGGTGACGGATAAAAAACACACCATTAAAACATCTAGGAGCATTATTCAAGCCGGTTTGACGTGTCTAAAAGCCCGGCAAAGAAAGAAAAGTGACTTTTATCGGATATATTTGTTCTCTAAAAATGAAAAAAGTGAAATGTGATCTCAGTGCATCAAATGCTCTTCTTTCCAAGTTCTTCTCAGCATTATTATTATTCCCAGTGTGTTTTCCCAGTGTTGCTCAAAACGACTTTAAGTCCATGACTCCCATAGACAAGTTCCCTCAGACTTTGAATGAGTCTTGAGTCTTTCATGAGTCTGGGACGCACCACCCCCTTCACCGGAGAGGTCAGCAGCACACATGGCACACTCACTCTTTATTATATTGTGAATAAAATCCCACTGTCTTCCATGTGAAAAATGTGGCATATATTTGATTTGGGATTTTACATTGACATGCATTTAACAATTGCATGTCAATATAAGTCAATGCATGAACACTGATGCTTATAACTGGGAATACTATCAATATCAAAATAGCAATATCATATTGCATATAGCCATAGGATATTAATGCAATATACAGTATATATACAAGGACGTCACGCCTACAATTCCACCTGTTTTGCCCACTTGTAACATTAAGATAAGATGAGATAAGATAGAACTTTATTGATCCCGAAGGAAATTCTTGTGCCAGGTTGCATAGCAATAGAATAAAACAATAGAGAAATAAACAGTAGAATAATAAAATAAAATAACAGATTTACAAATGTACAGTAAGCCTAACAAGAATACAATCATAAAAATATACAAAATATACATTTAAATTAATACATTTAATGTTTAACTTCATTATGAACTCTATTTTTGTTGGTACAAAGAAACAACGTGAATTAAAACGAGAAGGACCGGCGTTATTTATTTATATGACGTCACGGGGGATTTGCCTACGTCACTTCCCGCTTTCGTTTCGTCGCGTCGCGGCCGCGCTTCTTGTTCGGTTCACTGGAGGACAGTGAAGCGCAGGTCGTGTACAGACCGACGTGCTAGTCTTTGTTTTTTACCCTTTAACACGCCGACGATAACAACAAAGTCCAGTCCAGTCCAGTCCGGTTTACGAGCTGTCAGACCTCCAGACCGTCATTTCTCTGGAAAGCGACTTAGCGCGCAAACCAACGCGGGTAAGAGAGACCACACGTTGACGTATCTAAGCTAGTTTTGCATTGGCGCTAAATAAATAAATAAATAAATAAATAAATAAAGCCTTGGCTAGCCACCGTCGTCAAGCACTAAACTAGCACACTGACACAATCATTGAATCATGTGAATAATGTGCAGCGTGTCTATGTGTCGTGCATGAGTTAACGTATTGTAATATTATATGCTATGTATTCCTCAAGGATGTGGTGGGGTCAGATTGTCTGTCTCTGCTAAGGAGCACAGACAGACAGACAGACAGGTCAGACAGACAGAAAGCCTGGGGTCCCAGTTGCAGTCAGACTCACACCTCATATTGTTATGAATACAATGCCACGTTTTTGAAAAGGAAAGCTATTAAAGTTCACATGAAGGAACGTCATGACTCATATATTCCTAATACACATTCAGTATGAGCAGTCCAACAACATTGTGTTCTGTGTGTTGCTGTGACAGCCTGTTTTAAACAGCATCATGAAATATTGACACCATACGTTGTTAATGGTCACTGTGACCTGACAAGCTCTTTTGCCATTGATTTCCCAGATCAGTCAAGTGACGGTTGGTCTTGACTTGTGTTTTTACAGCCAAATGAACGGAGCAGCGTTCCCCTCGCCCACGGCGGAGATGGCGGAGATGAACCGTATCCATTATGACCTGGTGTACACCGAGGGCATCAACCAGCAGATGCGCATCCCCGAGATGCTCAAAGTGGCCCCTGGCTCTGGCTCTGAGAACCCGGGCAGTGGCCTGCATGAGTACAGTCACAGTAGTGCCATGATGCAAGTCCCAGAGAGAATTGTGATCTCAGGTTGGTACACTTACACTTTATTACACGTCTATTCTAACTGATGTCGATCCTGAACTGTGTCTTTCCTTGATTACTTTATCATTGTCTGTTTAGAAAAGTAAAAGATCTGTTATCACATACAGTAAGAACATGTTGTTATATATAGTATTAAAAACCTGTTCCCCCCCCCCCTGTGTGTGCCTTAAGGGGACCAGGAAGAGCACCAGTTCTCCAGACCCAGAGACCTGGACCTCATTCAGTCTACACCCCTGGAGGCTCTGTCGCTGAAGACCCCGCCCAGGGTCCTCACTCTCAACGACAGGCCCCTGGACTTCATGGAGATGGAGCGAAGTATAGCACCAGCACCGCCCAGTGAAGAAGTAAGGGACTGTTGAAAACAAAGTAGTGTCCTGTTTCACTTCATTTTTGTGACATTTTTGTTTTGACATCGATGTTGTTGGACAGTAAAAAAGGCACTTATACTGTAAATCACTTACAAATTAATAAAAATGTTGTGGTTTCCATTTAAATATATTATTTATTGAGATATTTGGCACAATCCGAAGAGTCAGTTGACAATTCCGTCAAGTTAGTGTATAGCTTAACATTTCGCCCTTAGATCTCAAATGGAGTGTGGTTTTGTGTCAGCAGTTAAGGCCCCACGGGCGACAACGACGGGAGCGCTCGGCCAGTGAGAACACAGCGATGCGTCACAGTGTCCAGCTGACCAGAAACGATTCCTCGTGAGTGTCTTCCCTCGCTTCCCACGAGTAGGCTGCTGCTTCTGGGCTCATTCTCTCCCCTGCATGCCTCACCCCCGCCTGCCGCTGTGTGTGTACGCGACTGCTTTTCATTTACAACTTCCTTGTTCGATTCCTTTGTGTCTTGTTTTGCATGTCACGTGTCTGGGTGTGTTCAAGTATCGGTGCAAGGTCCAACGTTGCATGCAAATTGCTTTTGCCAATCGTCGAAGTCGAATATTGTAATGTGTATAGTCAGTTTTAGTTGGGTATCACTTTTCTCTTCTGAATAACTTAATAACAGACAGAATAACACCAATTATATGATAAAGATCAATTTGACAACAGACTTAACATTCTGACTTGGGTGGGGGGGGGTGAAAATGTGTTGGAAGTCCTATACAACTTCTCCACCTTGGCTCAGCGTTCCTGTCTGTCAGCTCGTTGGTTCTGGTTCAGCTTGCTTGTAGTTGTATGTCTTTGGAGAATGGAGAGCATGTCAAGGATACCACTCTGCTTGCCCCTGGCCTCTCATGTCACGTCCTCCTCCTCCATTGGTATTGGGTGCGTTGGAGCATTTCTCTGGTCTGGTGGATTCACATGCACACATTTCTATACACTCGGTGGCTAGTAGTAGCAATTGTGCAGTAACGGTTATAAAGTCGAGGACGGTCTCTTTTCCTTCATCCCTTCTCCCCCCCCCCCCCCTCCCCCCGCCTCTGCGTCTCTGCCCGTGGCTTGACTACCCACACAACGACACCGGTAGTGCAACCCCATCTCCCCTCGCCCCCGTTCGCGCCTGCCCCCCGCTCACTGCCGCCGAGGACCACCAGAACCTGTACAGCACTCGCGGCGTTCTGTCTTTCATCCAAACCACCACGCGCCGGGCCTACCAGCAGGTCCTGGAGGTCCTGGACGAGAACCAGCGCAGGTGACCCCACCCCCCGATCAAACACCCTGACTGGGGGAGCCAAGCTAGCTAGCTGAGCCCCATCTGTTAGGCTACTTTGAAGAATAGAAGTTCTCAAGTCTTTAGTGGCACTTTTCTGGGAAATCATTCATAATGTGCTTACTGCCCTTTGGCGCCACCTGTGAGTGTGGGTGTGCACTGCAGTGTTCTTGAAATTCTCCCATGATCAACCAAAGAGGCTTCTTGCAGGCTTATTGCAAATATTTGCTAACAATATTAATCCAGCATAATAACATGTTCATTTAGTGTTTTGATTTGTGTTTTTATACCTTGCCTTTTTTTTCTGAAAATAAAAAAAATATTTTGGCTTTAGATGTATTTTCGTACAGGAAGATTTATCACCACAACATTATTTTATAAATTGTGGTGTTTTGATATATATCTGAAGCTAATATGCCATTAAATTAATTGTGCCAGAATGATACATAACTTTACAGGGATTTCTAATAAGCTCTCGTGCCATGGTTGACGGAGAGAAGTTTGCGGTATCTCCCAGAAGGATAAACCCCTTGCATGTCTTCTGCTCTATCTCCTGTGTTTCCCCTTCTTTCTGGTTTCCCCATGACGTCCGTCTCTGTAGCAAAGTGTCACTGCGAGGGGGGTTGGCATCCAGCTCCTCCCACCCCCTTCATGAGTCCAGGTAACTGCACCTGGCGATACCGACGCTGCCCGGAGCGGCCTGTCCTCTTTCTCTTTCCCTTCACCTTTCTGCTCCTTCTTGTCGTCAAACAAAGGCGTAAAATGAAAAAATATTGTCATGTTTTTAATAAGCTATATTTTACACATTCTAGAAATAAATGTGTACACCATTTTCATTTTTTGTCATTCTTTGTTGATTTTCTTCTTTTCATTTGTCTCTGTTCCAAGGCTTGCCTTGTCCACACTGGATAGCACTCTGGATACGGGTCCTGATGACATGGCTGTCGTGGACGCGGCAACGCTTCGTCGCCAGGTTATTATTTTTTTTTTAGGATATTCATCTTCTGCTATTTGGTCATTTAGCAGATACTTGTATACAGGCCAGGCCAATCAGGAGCCAGTAGGTGGTGTGGGGTGGAGTTAGGTGTGTTGGAACTCTAGGAGGCCTACAGGTAGGCTGAGGGCCCTGGGGATCAAACCCAGTACCTTGTGGCTCCACTGCTCTATCATGTGGCCTATTCTACGTGTTTTGAAAGGAACTCTCGTGTACCGATATCCACTGACAGATCATCAAACTGAACCGGAGGCTGCAGCTACTGGAGGAGGAGAACAAGGAACGGACAAGACGAGAGATGATCCTCTACTCGATCACCGTGGCGTTTTGGCTCATCAACAGCTGGGTGTGGTTCCGTCGCTAACGGCCCTCTCTTGGTCCATACTCTCTGTCTGTGTGTGTGTGTGTGTGTGTGTGTGTGTGTGTGTGTGTGTGTGTGTGTGTGTGTGTGTGTGTGTGTGTGTGTGTGTGTGTGTGTGTGTGTGTGTGTGTGTGTGTGTGTGGCCTCTCTTATCGTATGTGTCAAACATTTGTGTGTGCGCAATAGAATGTACTTAATTTCTTTAATATGTCCATTATTTTGTACTTTTTTTTTTTTACCATATATTTTCTGTGGTCTATATAATTGGTTTTATGAGCATTCTAGCCAATGATGCTGACTACTTGTTGTACATGATTGTTGTCATGCCCTGAAGGTAACGCAGGTGTACTGAAGAAACGGGCCAACTTAGACCTACTGTGGAGTTAGTTTCGGAATGTGTGAATAGATTCAATGCATTCAATTGCTCTGTGGTAAGAGAGGCTATAAAACAAGCCTGTATGTTTCTCTATATTGTTCATACCCTAAATTGAATGCACGTCTTATATGCTGTTGTAAAAATATACACCTGTAAGGACTACCTATGGAACTTGGCATGACTATTCAGAGAAATGTTTTTTCAGCTGTTACTGGAACAACACTGCTTCACTCTGCTGTTCATTAGATACCTGCATAATAATGCTGATAATTGTATATTTATTTTAATAAAAGGCTGGAACTCTAACATAACGGTTTCCAAAAACGGATTCATCACTGTAATCTCATACAGTACGCAGTTTGTAATTGCCAATGTCATTTCGATTGATCGTAAAGTTAGGCGATGGGGGGGGAAAAAAGTCATTATGAAAAAGAAAAGTCTCAATAAGCTCTGAATGTTTAAAATTTAACAAGCCTTATCATTGCTACTTAATGAGAAGATTAACATTCACCGTGTATAACAATCGGAAAACTCAGCACACATCACCACACTTGAGGATCTGAGAGTCTCAGTCGAGTTCCTCAATCAAAGGGCGAGGTGCATGTGTGGACTTCTGGTCTGGATTGGACCCTCCGAGTGGCTTCACAATCACTGGCATCGTAGCATCTTCAGCTTCTGTAGCAACCATGGGCACGCCCTTCCTAGAAGCATCAAACAATGGCTTGTGATCACACTCATTGAACAACAAGGCTCGGCTTGTCATAGACCCTGGGGTGGTTTCATCCTGATGTCGCCTCCCCTCATCAACAACATCATCATCATCATCACCGGATATGATTTGTATTTTTGGCCTGGATCCTGTCTTGCAGAAGAGGAAGCCTGTGAAGTCCTCATCCTCAGTGTCCACGTCCTCCAGGTCGGGCAGGTCGTCGATGCACAGCGGCTGCTGCAACTTCAGGTGGATGGTCTCCAGGGGCTCCGCTTCCTCCAGTTCAGTCACCAGAGGCCCGGGACCACTGGCTGTCATCGTCGGCACCATGTCGTCATCTGGATCAGAGGGAGCCGTGGGGGGCAGAGGGGCCGGCTGCTTCCACTCACTGTGCCCTCCCATCCCGTGTTCTTCAGTTGGATGGCCAGACTCTGCCGGCTGTTTTTCCAAATGGATCCCCTGTGGCGGGTTTATCCCCATATCCGGTTCATCTTTTGGATGGTCTTCATCAGACAGCCCGGTGGCACGACTCGCGCTCTCTTCATCCTCGATTTCTGACCTATCTGGACTCTCCTCTCTCTCTTGATCCTCTTCCCAAATGCTCTGCATCTCCTTTGAGCCGTCGCCATCACCTTGCTCTTCTATCACCACACCTTCATCCCGTTGTTCAGCCTCCTCCTGATCTCTGTCTAACTTCTGTCCGTCTGCCAGCTCCACTGGTTCACCCTGCATCTGCAGGAACCCCTCGTGGGCTTTCAGACAGTCCTCCACGAAGGCCGCGACCTTCTCTCCCTGTGAGGAGCCAGCAATCCTGGTCTTATGTTCTTCACAGGAGCTCTGAGGCTCCACTTTGGGGCAATCCTCAGCCTGACCTAGAATTTGTGACAAAAAAAAGATTTAGAAAGACATGACAATTTACTATTTATGGAAAATAATTGGAGTAGCCTTATGGTTTACCTGTCTCCTTCATCTCTCTGAGGCGGCGTCTCTCCTTGGCCTGGTCCCGGATGGTTACCATGGCATCAAGGCTGTCCTGTATCTTCTTTCTCTCTCGTGTGTCCCACATCTCCCTTTCTCTGCGCTCGGCGTCCACCCCCCCGGTGGCCCACGCCTCTGCACACGCCCTGTCTTTGGGGAACACGGGCCTGTCGTCAAGGAAGGTGAGTTGTCTGAGACGCACAATCAGGGTCCTCCTGTAATTTGGGATTTTCTTCACCACAGTGTTCCCCATTAGGTTCAACACGCGCAACTGTGGCATGCTCTCGAGCACGGCAAGGATCCCCGGGTCGCACAGCAAGTTGTGGGACATGTCCAGAACGCTGAGAGACATACACTCCCTCAGGTGCTCTATGTCCCCCACCGTTTCCAGCTTATTGTGGGCGATCTGAAGTGAGCCCAGCTCTGGTAGACCGGCTATATTCTCTACGGTGTGTATGTAGTTGTTGGAGACATTGAGGGCGAAGAGTTTCTGCAGGGGTCCCAGGTTCTCCAGCTTGTCTATGAGGTTCTGCTGCAGGAACAGGTTGCGCAGCTCCGTCTGGGCCTCCAGGTTCTCGATGCGCCGCAGCCCGTTGCTCTCCAGCCACAGGCACCTCAGGCCCGTGTACTCCTCCAAATTCTCTATGGTGGAAAAGCCTTTAAAGTGCAAGTACAGTGTGTCATTCAGCCGAGGTGTGACATACAGCTTGTTTCGCTTGCAGTGATCCTTTAAAAACGTCTTGGTCATTCTGGGTCCCGAATCCTTCTCTGTCTTGTCCAGGTGTGACTGAAGGACTGAACTTGTTTGATCATTTTCACCGCCCTGCCCGTGTTTGGTCGAGGAGTCAAAAGTGTCGGCAGCTCCCGTTTCAATTCCGCTTATGTTCATCTCTTCTGTGGTCTTTTCGTGTGGAAACATAGTCGGATAATATTGAAGTAGTATGTAAAAGTAACACTTTCTGAAACGACGCAAAAGTCAAGTCGCGCAAGTGCTCAGCTGTGGGCGAACGCGTTTCTGGGTTGCCATGGCAACGACGACTCACCACGGACACGACGCGTGTGTTTCGCGTCGGACGTGTTTTACTGTTGCACGGGTGGCTGTGACCGGGGGGGGGACGCATTCAAATGTGACACAGCGGCCGGTAAACAAGTAACGCTCTGCGTGGGTCCATCCAACAAGTGGATCGCACGCAATGGTCATAATAGTATATTCGTTATAACATTGTGCTGCTTTAATGTCTCGGCTACGTTAAGCTGGGTTTATGTTGGGACTGCTGAATGTCTACATTTAAGACATTTATTCGCCTGGGAAGTGATCACTGTGTGACCTCACTGTACATAAAGGCACACAGACCACATTTTAAATACTGGAGAATATGGAGTGGTCATCTACTGTGGCTGGAGTTCTGGTTCAGGTTCAGGTTCTGGATTGTCTAGCAAAGCAGCGAGCTCGGGAATCAATGTGACACAAGGCAGTATCACTAGGAATGATTCAAAGTTTATTCAGATACATACAGTAGAGCATATATACATTTTGGGATGGGAAGAACAGAGGAGCATTTACATGTAGACACAACAAATCATCTTGGGAAGCAGACGTGGAGACACCCCCGCCTCCCAGATGGCCATCCAGGGAGCAGGGACAACAAGGCCTTACATGGAGACCCTTCCGTCCCCACCCCCCAGACAGCCAATCCAGAGAAGCAAGGACACCAGGCCCCACGTGGATATGTAACAGACAGACAGATAGTTAACTTGTGAAGCAGGGATACCATGGCCTCACGTGACCCACATAGAGATGCACCCGTCCCTATCCCCCAGACCGCCAGCCCAGGAAGCAGGGACAGCAAGGTCTCACGTTGAGACGCTCCCGTTCCCACCTTCCAGACAAAAGATGCAACATGTTCCCACGTTCGACGACAACACTCGACGACAACACCAGCGAGTGCATCTCCCAGGGCCGACTGATAAGAGTGAAGCTAACTAGTCACGTAGGCCAAACCGCTAACTAGTCACGTAGGCCAAATGGCAGAGTGGAAAGTTACTGGCCCACAAGATTAATGCATCCACAACTCCCAACAGAGTGGACACAATAATAATGTTGAAACAAGAAAAATAACGATGCATGCATACATTTCTTGCAGGATGGATGCACATGAAAATACCATTGATTGGGGAGAGAGTGACATTGTCAGCAATGTCACACTCATTGTGTATATCTGCAGCAGGAAAGTGATGCCTAAGGGGGAATTAGTGGCAGGGGCATTACAATATTCAATCAGCAGGGTGCCTATTAATCAATGAATCTCATGATCAATATAAAGAATGCAGGGTTACTTATAAAGTAGCCTAATTGTATAAGTAATGATGGGTGGCTTGTATATGAATGTTTGGCGGCAGTGAAGTTTGTTCAATCCCCAAACAAGTTCTTCGGGTATACTGAGAGTTTTACCTTTAAAACTTTCATGCAAGCTTTCGCCTGGTGTCTTCCACAGTCTCAAATTCTGGAACGTAACACACATACAGCACACCACCATTAAAGCTCTTCTCATCCATGTGTTGTTCGGCTGCTTTGCACAGTACTGAGTAAAAAAACAATAAAATAAATGTATATAATTGCTGTATTTGCTTTTTCTGTCATTCTGTGAATGCAGTGCAGCATCACAGTGAATTGATTGCATTTGTATAGAGCTTTTATCTAAAGCAATTTACAGTATTGCCTCAGATTCACTATGCACGTGCATAGTACCACATTGCACATGTGGTATAAAAAGGTCTATTTCCAATATATTTATGCATTTAATTAGTGGAAAGCTGTTATTTATTTGAGTTCTTTAGCAGATATTAGGATATCTATAACCCCGCCCATCGGATGTCCGACCCCGCCTTTTTTGTCCGACCCCGCCCCATTCTGCGTGCTGCAGCCAGTGCTTATTGGCGAGTACGCGGCTCTGGCTGCGCGCGCATCCCTGCGAGCCCCACCCCCTCCGTGTCAACCACATCCAACATGGCGTCGGGACGCATAGTCAACCGCGGCGTGTTGCTAACCCTCGGAATTCACTACCAGAATGTTTGTAGAACCACCACCAGCAGCACCACATTTACCCAGGTTAGAGGGAAGAAGCGGTGGATGAAAACCTATACCTACATTATGGAAAAGAAGCTAAAGATCGAAGGGCCTCCGCCGCCGAAGCCACGGTAAACGCTTGCAAACTTGTGGGGGAATTAGAGAGCATCTCAAGGCCGTTTGAATGGAGCTCTTTAGACTGAGTTGGGTTTAACTGGAGGTCTACATCGAGCTCAGTGTGATCTCTTCTGTTCTCTGTATTGGTGCTACGTTGACCCTTTTCACAGCAGGGAAAAAACGCAGGCAGTGCACCAGTATAGTATCCCACTAGTCCAGTAAATATAGCTACATGGACCATGCTGCTGGTGCTGGGACAGACATGAATAAAAGCCACCTACATTTACATTTAGGGCATTTGGCAGACTCTTTTATCCAAAGGGACTTATAAAGAGTACATTTGTTGAAGGAGACAGCAATATATCACTGTGGTACTGACTGGTTTAAATGACAGGAACAGGAAGTTACTTTACCCTCTGATTGACAATCTGTGAAAAGGGTCTGTTCAGTATTATGGTTGCATTCTACTAGTACTAGGCTAACACAATTGTTATTGATTTGATATTTGATTTGATGAACACATATCCTATAATAATTCTTCCAATGTCCCACTGCCTTCCAGGTCCCAAAAGCCTAACTGGGACTACCACTCTGAGGTCCAAGCGTTCAGCAGCCGTCTTCATGAGAACTTCTCCTTGGAGCTGCTGAAGACCGCCTTTGTCAATCCGTGTTATATAGAGTCGGAGCACAAGAGGAGACAAGCGTTGTCCATGAACAGTGAAGCCACAGCTCTCGTCCTGAACGCCAACGTGGAGTTGCGCTCACGGGGGTCAGATTTTAGCGCCGGGTTCCTGACCGATTGGTGTCGCGCCAGCTTTCCCAGCCTGCACAGCGACGGCGTAGCGGCCGTCGCGACGCACCTCTCCTCTCCGGCGGTCGTGTGCCTTGTGGCGAGGAACCTCGGCATCGAAGACCTCACCATGAGTGGCGAGTTCCCGGTTCCCGACGATGTCGTGTACGCCACGTACATGGCTGTGATCGGGGCGCTGCTGGAGAGCAGTGGACCGGAGCGAGCAGGGTTCTTCCTGAGGGTGAGCGGCTCACTTGACCACAGCTGGTGGTGTTTAAACTAGTATATAACTGTCTGATGAACTAGCTGCTGCTCCCTCTACACAAAACACACACAACGTGTCTCGTTGTAGTAGACTATTCATCGTACATTTTCCTAAAACACTTCCTCTGCTTTCCATGGTTCATTTTCCAAATCAACTGTGAGAATGTATGCTATAGTGTATCCCTTTCTAAGTGTCTTCTTCTATTCTTCTCCAGGACTTTGTTGTCACGCAGCTGATCGGGAAAGACCTGTTTGATATGTGGACGGTGGTGAACCCCATGGGGCTGCTGTTGGAGGAACTGGCCCAGAGGAACATGGCCGCCCCAGAGCCCCGTCTCATCAGGTCGGCCGGCGCCAGCACCGTTCTCCCGCTCTACTTCGTGGGACTGTACAGGTGTGTGAAAACATGTTCCATTCATCTCTCTCGCTTTCTCTCCCTCCAAAGTACATGAAAGCCATTTATACCATGTTCTGGGTGGATGCTTCGTTTTGTTTGGCTAGCAGGTGTTTGTGTTAAAACTGTGTGTTACACACAAAGTTCAGCTTAAGTTGAATCACTTCTATATTCATCCGCTACCTAACCTGTAACCGAAGCAACAGTAAAGAGCACAGCTGTCAAAGCTTTCTCATTGTCAACCGTAGCAAGCACAGCTGAGGTAACAACATGATAAACTAAATCTATTTGGAGGATATAACAATTTTGAAGAATGGGACGCAGCAGAGGAAAAAATAATGGAATACTTTGTAAAGAGTTAAGGCGATGGAGCTATAAACTTCACTCACCTCACTCTGTTGTAATTTACACTGTTAATAATGGGCTTGGTTGTAAAGGGGACTAGAATTATTCCTTGTCAAAAGAGTGGAAATGTAACCTTTGCTTTTTGAGTGCAAACTTTCACCAAAATGTGTGACTGCTTTTTTATATTGTTTACGGATGCATTCTGCCTGATACATTTAAATGTGGTGCAAATAATGCACATGCGTTCACTGGAAAATGGATATTGCGGGCAGGTGGTCATTGGGTTAAAACGCACAAAAAGTCCTACGCTTTGTCGGACCCAAAAAAAACAGCAACATTACAGGTTACATGTTCTTTTGTTGTGTGTAGTATATGTGTTATGCAACTTGTCCTCTAATTGTAATGTTCTTGGCAAACTCAACCTGATTGTTGGTTGTGTTTCACCTCTCTCCTGTTGTGTGTTCTCTGCCCGTATTTCTGTGGAATCAGCGATCAGAAGCTTCTAGCCCAGGGTCCGGGAGAGACGATCATCGCCGCAGAGGAAGAGGCCGCTCGCGTGGCTCTGCGTGAACTCTACGGCTTCACCGAGAGCCGCAGGCCGTCAGACTTCTCCACAATGGAGCGATGGCAACACCAACCTGCACAATATGTTGGCAGCAACTAGTCACAGGGGAAATGTTTACATGGCAGGCAGCAGAGAGTATCTTGAAGATGTGTAACAGTAGAGCGTCATGCATTTGTTTTGTTAGCAAAAATATGCGACCAAAATAAATCCTGTCTGAAACAATAGAATGTCAATGGGTTTGTCTTGTGACAACAGGAATGTTCATGTCGACATGCCCAGGAGGAAGATCAACTTTTATATATGGACTTGTTTCAAAGCTATGTTGAAGCTCCACAGACATCTGTTTTGGATTGTGTTGGTCATATATAGACAGTATATGCTGGGTAACTACTGGGAAGCTGTGCATTCTGTTGGACCACACCACCAAGATAACAAATGCATTGTTTACTCTGCCTTGTAAATATGTATGCTTGTCATGTTTCCTTTTGTGTGTGTGTTCATCTAAAATAAACCATCTGTATCATAATTTTTGTCAGCGTTTGTTTGATTCATTGACATATGTGTAGGGCCGTTGTTTTTTTGATATATTCAACCTGCTAATGCCGCACTGGCATGATAACTCTTTGGGTTTCACCACTGATGCCGATTCGACTGAAAAGTCACAATCATATTCCAATTTTGAATTTTTTAGGACAATTTTCTAAGTCAGGTCTAAGTCAAGCTGTTTAAGTGTAATATAATTTCCCAGGCATGGTCAATTTGTATGTCAAGTGTGAATTATAAGAATCTGTGTGTTTGTATTTTGACGTAAAGTGACGAGGAAATGGACACGTTGCAACTACAGTCCATGACATCCCTGTCTGTGTACTGTACTGTACCTGTCATCGCTTCGGCTAAAGCGAAAGTAGTTCACGTTGCAATGTTAAAGACGAGTCGCTAGGGGGTGCTGTTTCGCCCCGAGAAATAAACAACGCTATTGGGCCACAGTGTGCGGACCCCCCACCCACTTTGACTACACGCCTCAAACGCAAGGCCGCCTTGTGACAGTCGAAACGATCCGGGTTGAACGTGTCGTTCACCGTGAACCAGCAGCAGCAGCAGCAGCAGCATATTTTCTTTTTAATCGTCCCAGACTCCCACAGCCTGTGAGTCTGACTGGGCTTATCTATATCTCTATATATATATATCTCTCTCTCACTGTCCCGACACACCATGGCGGCGAGTGCGAAGCGTAAGCAGGAGGAGAAACACCTGAAGATGCTGCGGGAAATGACGAGTTTACCCCCCAACAGAAAGTGCTTCGACTGCGACCAGCGCGGCCCGACCTACGCCAACATGACCGTGGGCTCCTTCGTGTGCACCTCCTGCTCCGGCATCCTGTAAGTATCGCTGACAGCCGACCTTCGCTAGGGAGACATGGTTGTGTGTGTGTGTGTATATCTAATTGACTGGGTATGAGCGGTGCCTTAACTTGTGTTAGCCGACTGTCGTTAGCCGACTAGCCGGAGCTAGCAAGTTCCTCCCCCGTAAGCTAGTGTGACCGGCGAGACTTGCTAGCTTGCTAACTTGACATTGTCTTGGCGGTGGTGGTGGTGGTGCTGCTGCGTTGGGTGGGGTCGTGTTGGGCTTGGGTGGGGTTGGGCTACGGTTGGGCTAGGGTGTCAGCGTTTAGCAGCGTTTAGCATATTATGGAGCGTTTAGCAACCAGCCCCCCCCCCCCCACACACACATGCTAGCTTAGCCGACAGCAGACGCGACCCCATCCCCAGTGGAACTTATTGGACACTTTTTTAAAGGCTTCATGTTCCCCAGATCACCTAATGTATTTATATATCTACATACACCAGCTACAAGTTGACAAGAAAACCTCCAGAGCAGCTTCTTTTTAAACCACATCTTGTACAACCCAGACGTCAGAACAATGGGTACCATTTGCCCCAGTTTTGCCATTTTGCTTTGCTTCTCACTCATTGATTATTCATACACTTGATTTCAATTTTTACGGTCAGAAGCCCATGGCACCACCCCAATCAAATCAAATGAAATCAAATCCCATCATCTGATGCATATGGATCATCAGATATCCAACACCGGGTCTTGTGAGGGTATCAGGCAGATTATGATGTTTGCTCTACAGCTGTGTCACCAAACATCAGAGGCAGGCAATAGGGGATTAGTGTGTCTTATATTATTCACCAGTGTTGTATTTATTCTCCTTGAAGTCAAACGATGCTGCCCCAAAGTATTATATTAGTGATGCTGGTCTTGCCTTCACATGATGGTATGTTGGTTGGATGTAGGAAATCCTCCTTGCACTGCAGTCATAAACCACCACGTCCCCAACTGTTTACCCTTTGTTTGTTCTTTCCCTAACCTACACATGATATTGACACAGGGTAAACTTGAACACTGCGGCCGAGAGCTTGGGAGTTAGGCCTACTTGCTATTCAGTTGCCAATTGTTATTCATCTACGACTTACTGGTTTGTTAGTCAGTCGCGGTTATAATATCACTCATCAAGACTCGCACGAGATATAGGTGTGATATCTTTCTCAAAGTTCAAACCTGTCATAATAGCT
This sequence comes from Coryphaenoides rupestris, assembly GCA_002895965.2. Taxonomy (NCBI): domain Eukaryota; kingdom Metazoa; phylum Chordata; class Actinopteri; order Gadiformes; family Macrouridae; genus Coryphaenoides; species Coryphaenoides rupestris. The sequence continues at coordinate 51,864 of PIJE02000866.1, forward strand.
TGCAGGTGTGTATATTTTTGCTCGGAGGGCTGTGTTGGGGGTGAGACGGTGTGGACGTGTGGTTTGTGTAAGCAGGAAACCTGGTGTGATTGCGGGGTGAGGAAGTGGCATGGCTCGGTGTGCAGCAGCTGTGATGTTACATGTGCTGCTGCTTGGTCGATTGGGAAGGAAGTGTCGGGAGGGGTCACTGTCTGTTTCTTGTTTTCCACGAGTGTCATGCGGATGCCTTGCGTTGTGTGGCTTGTAGGAATACGCCAGCACTCGGGCTTAGCGCTTGCCCTTTTTCCTCTGCTGCTCCCCCCCCCCCCCTCCCCACACACACACACACTGTTATCTACAGGCACCTGACCACGCCAGCTGCAGATGTGTCTGGTTGTTCACATTGTGGCCTTCTAATGGGTCACGCTTGTGTCCTTTCCGTGGAGGCAAAGATATCATGCAGTTGAAATATAGTGACTCGTCACTTGAGTAGTTACTCCCACAAGGAAGGCGTCGCCTTGGTTTTAATATTGAATGAAGCAGGAATGAAGCAGACAATCGGCATTTATCATTTTAAAAGACACACACACACACACACACACACACACACACACACACTGTAAGTTGTAGGCTTTCGAGTAAACACATTCCAAATGAAGGTGGAGGCTTCCCCAAGAGATCTTTTTTTTTTTCTGGATTGTTTCTTGTGACGGGAAGTAGCACTTCTTAGCTCATGTGCTCCTGAATAGGAAGCCTTTTCCCATTGCCTTTTATAGAGTAGGCTAGCACAACTGGAATGGGCTAGTCGTTATGGGGCCTGCCATCAGCCTCTGTAAGTCACTGATTTATTTTGCACCTGTATTTTAGTCCAGCAAGGTCAGCTCCACTCTTGATATACACTCTTGATACAAGTAATGATGATGATGTTGTTATAGTAGTCTATTAGTAGTAGTAACGTTGTTTCCTGTTTATTGCTTGGCAAGCAAATATACAACATGGCAGTTTTTTTAATTGATTTTTCATTTTATGTCTTTGACACCATTCATTGTAAGTAAGCCTAGGCTAAAATATGGCTACCATTTGATAAATCCCAAAGTGAGTTTTCCTCACACAGAAGCATGTTACATCTTTAGACTGGAATTTACTGGAAGTCTATTTCATCACATCTATTGGGGAGGTGACTCTGTAGCTACAGTTGGCTGGTTCACCGTTTAAGGGAAGAAGGTTCTGGAAGTGTACCCTGCATAATGAGTCATTTAAATAAACCTTTATTACTTTCCAAACAAAATGTAAATGTAAAAGTTTTTTCAAGTGAGGGCATTTAAACCATATCCTCATTTTCACAATCAATGGCCACCTCACAGGCACTTTTAGTAGGCCTTTATAGTCGGCCGTTATCTCTGTTGAATTTGGAGTTTCAGTTCTGACAGTCAGTGTTATCCTGGCGCTCTGTGAGGTATGCAAACGCAATCGATGATTCTCTTTCTGCCAAGCTGCTGTGTAACACGGTGCGGTTCACTGGGGTTTCCTTTCGAGAAATGTTTGCCGAAACATGACCAAGCACACGCCTTGTGAAAAGTTGCCGAACTGACATTACAGCTCTTTATGTTAAACATTGTCAATGACAATGTTTTCAATGACTCACCCACCCAGGCAGGCAGGCAGGCTTAGTGGAGAGTGTTGGAACTCATCTGTTGCCCTCGCGCTCAAAGATGGCAACATATTGAGACCTTGAGGGCTTTGGAAATTCCTCCCAGTATCTGGCCTAGTTTAATTCACTTGGTGCGGTAGGGAACTGATCATTCACCTGCCCTCGGGGGCCCTCCACAAAACACACACACACACACACACACACACACACACACACACACACACACACACACACACACACACACACACACACACACACACACACACACACACACACACATATGCTCATCATATGTTTACTGTTTATTACTCATTGTGTAGATTGTGTGACACACACAATGCAACAGTCAGTGGCCTGGCGGGTGTCCAGCACATGGAAAGGCAAACAGGTGCAGCTGTACGGCCAACAGCAAGAGGAGTAAATAATTTAGCTGAACTTCATCTACTGTTTCACTCACGACCGGCTCCAACTCATGCACAGCTTTTCTTCTCGTCGCCACGGAGATCATGTTTGTAATTAGGTATGCCCCGGTGGACCTAATTTCCGCGTCCAACGCGGTTCGGAGGTGATGGAGAGAAAGGGGTGGGGAGGGGTGAAGATGGTGGTCTTTGTGCATGCTTTGCTTTGTCACGCAAAATGTCACAGCGTTGTCTACTACAACGTTGGTTTCCCCTTTTCCACAATGCCCATCCCACCTGCTGCACAACCAGACCTTGATGCAGCCAACACCCCCTTCTGATGCTTAGGCCTCACTGTTATTCTTCCTGGGTAATTAGTAATGGTTCTGTCAATGGTTAACCTGGGATTGGTGCCTGGTGTGCTGTGGGTTGGAGGAATGTGTACACAATCGGGCTGAACGATATGGTAAACAAAAAACATATTGGGATTATTTGGATGGATATTGTAATCGCGATATGATTCACTATTGACAGGAATGATCATTTTTGCATCACATTTCTCATTTTTGCTGAAAAAGATGGAAATGTCTGTTGGGGTCTGTACCGAGCAAATGCTTTTCTTGCCAAATGTTTTCGTCCATCTGGAGAACAAAAATGTGTAGGCCAGGGCATCGCTGCAGTACTGTATTCTACTTCATATATAATGTATATACATTTGTGATTATAGGACAAGTGTGTTTTAAATGAGCAGCCGGCCGGGCTAGCCACCCTGAGGGAGTCATGGCGCTATAAGCCTAGCTCAGCAGGCTAGCTTTTCCAGTAAAACGGTTGATGGAGAAGAGACTGTTAATTTGGGCCCCGGCCTATATGGCATTCGACGTGACCTTGTCTTAGAAATGAGCGAGCCTTGCGCGTGCTAATGGGTGTTGGCGCTATAATTGGTCTTTCTAAATTCAGTGAGCTCTTTTTGTCCTTGCGGTGCGCTGACAACCCCCCCTTCCCCTGCAGTGGATGGCTGTTGCGAGAGAGTTGTGCCCACTGACTTTCCACTTATCTATTCCTTTTCTTCTTGTCTTTCTTTTTTTTTATCGCCCCCCACTCCCCTTTCATCTATTACTTCCCCCTATCTCCCTCTCTCCCTGTCATCGTCAGATCTTGTCTCCTTTTGTCTCGCCCGTCCCAGTTTCTCACACTAATAAGTCTGCTCGGCATCGCTAATTAAGTACCCCGACCCGAGAAGAAGGGTCTGGTTCTCATCCAGAGACGAGATGAGAGTTTGATGGGTAATCGTGTCAAATCAAATTAACCCCAGACTGCTATTCTCTCTCTCTTTCTCTGTTTCTCTGTCTGCATCCGTTGGCAGACGAGGTATCAACCCACCGCACAGAGTCAAGTCGATCTCCATGACAACGTTCACACAACAGGAAATCGAGTTCCTACAGAAAAACGGGAACGAGGTAGGCACGACCACTTGTGGGCTCTTGTACATCTCTCCACTGTTCGTCTAACAGAGGGCTGGGGACCCTGTGCGCACAAACCCTGAGTCTGGAAAAACTACATCGTTACACACAGTGACCCTTCCTTATCCTTTCATTAAATGTATGAACTATCATCGCCAAAACTACAAATGTTGCAACAACGCAAAGAAAGTGGGGCCAAACTGTTGGTGATTTATCTGTTTGCTGGTTTCTGCATCAATTGTTTGATCAGCATCATTATTCATCAATGCTTTTTTTTTAAGCCACTTATAGTTTAGCCTACTGTATATGCCAGGTCCCACTTTTTAAACCTTTGATTTTTGGGTAGCATTCCTGAGATGTTTTGTCTCATAATCTCGTAAAATGGGATTTATAGTCTGTATGTATATTGTCACATTATCAATGTCGAGGTATGGCCAGAAATATCAATTGGATTTTGTCCATACCGCCCAGCCCTAATTGCTGCTATACTAACCTAATATCCGTTTTATGTTTTATCTTTTTGATATTTTACATCTTCATATTGTAGGCTAGGCCTATATTTTGTACTTTTTTTCTCTAGTTTCGCTTGAAACTGTTACGTTGAGAAAGTACTTTTCATTTGTAGAGTATTTAATTCACTCGGGAGTACACAAATATAGGCTTTACCATGTGGCTGTTTTATATTGATAGTTTTATATATATAAAATAGGCTATTTGGTCAGCATTCTGTATCATTATCGTGATATTATATGACCTATATCGGGATAGAGGTCTTTGGCCATTTCGCCCAGCCCTAAGAAGATGCTAGAGTTATGGCATCACATTAACACTCGACCCTGTGTGTACATACTGTGTGTACTGTGTGTACATAGTGCGGCTGCATGCTGTCAAATGGAACAGAGGTGATATAGCCAAGGGACTGCTGTGGCTTACGCAAAGAAAGCATTAGCACTAAACCCGGTTAACCCCCTGACCTCTCCTGCCCTTTCCCCAGGTGTGCAAACACATGTGGCTGGGCCTGTACGACGAGAGAGCCACCCCTGTCCCTGATTTCAGGGATCCTCAGAAGGTCAAGGAGTTCCTCCAAGAGAAATATGAGAAGAAGAGATGGTAAGTGGTACAATGTGACAAATGGTAAATGGATCGCTTTTATCCAAAGCACTTTCCTGTATTGCCTCACATTCACCCATTCATACACCGACGGCGGTGTCAACCACGCGAGGTATTAACCAACACGTCAGGAGCAGTTAAGGTTAGGTGTCTTGCTCAGGGACACCTCGGCACTTGGGTAGGTGGAGCCCGCGTATCGAACCAACAACCTTCCTGTTGCCAGACAACCGCTCTTACCTACTAAGCTCCTGCCGCCCACTGTGTGTGTGTGTGTGTGTGTGTGTGTGTGTGTGTGTGTGTGTGTGTGTGTGTGTGTGTGTGTGTGTGTGTGTGTGTGTGTGTGTGTGTGTGTGTGTGTGTGTGTGTGTGTGTGTGTGTGTGTGTGTGTGTGTGTGTGTGTGTGTGTGTAGTCATGTTGCCCAGTCTCTGTCTTCTTCTTTTGTTCTGTTTTTGTCAAATTATTATTTTTGTATTTCTTTCTCGTTCTGACTTGGCCCGCCTTGAAGGCACCTCGCCGCCATAACGCCTCAAGCCAGGCACCAGAAACCCTTGTTTAAATCCATTAAATGTATGTCACCCCAAGTCAAGCCCCTTCAATTGTGAGCCTCTTGTGTGTCATTAGGCTGATATGTAACATAATAGGCATTTTACTTGTGACATGACTGGCTTAATTTGATGAATAATGATGTGAACGGCTTTTTGGAGAAAGGGGAACACTAGTAGGTTGGTGGGCAGCGGGGTCACCCAGGCCGATGTAGAGCTGAATCACGCTCTTCCTCCGATAGCCTTGGCTCCTTGCGCTGTGTAACAGCATCGTCATGTTGCTTCACGCTGACGAATTGAAAAAATTGCAGCTGTCGCATATATTTATATATGGTGGAGTCAATACTTGGAAGGAAGACGTGATCCTTTTAAGTCTCTGGAGGTTATACCAGTAAAAAAAAAAAAAAGGGGACACCATTACCATTAAACAAAGTAGCCGTGCTATAATATGCACAACATTACTTGGTCTCTAACACAATATACTGGTACTGCATGGTGCATGAGAGTTAATGAAAATAGTAGGAATAGAGGTTAGCCCATTTCCAAACATTGTCAAATATGCATACAGTAAATGGATATATACAACGTGACTGAATTATAAAAATATATACACATAACAATACAAACTGTAGGAGCCAATTTAACATTTTAATATAAACTATGTTTTATGTATGCTTTTGTTAGGTTCCTATATCAATATGATCTTTTCTTATGGTAATCATTGTGTGCTGATTATGTAAGGGTCCTTATTGTTTGCGCAATACACACACTTAGGATTTATATCTATACAAGTTAATTTTCATTTGTTCAGCTGACGGAAGTGCACTGTGTCCCTTCAAGCAGAGACCCGACGGCATGTCAACACGGAGCACTAGTACAGAGCTCCGCTTGGACTAGCTGGGGGTGGCGCTGCACACTGTCAATATACGATTGCCTGTACGTTTGTCAATACGTTTAGACACAAAGGAAGACTGAAAAGGAATGTGGAATAAATTAAACAGCCCCACGACAAAGGAGAAGGAATTGGTGGGATCACTGTTGTTTGGAACAACTCCGGCCAAAACATGCTCACTCGCACACTAAGGATAAATCATAATCTATAACGGGTAATACCGGTTATGACACGACTTACGATTAATAAGAAAATATGTGTCTATAATGTAGTGTGCCACACGACAGTCGAAAGTCAGTATGTTGAAATGGCAATCGGCCATATCACGAAAAATCGGTGCATAAACTCGCCTACTCGCCGATACGCGATCCCGAGCATTTTGGGCTTTATCTGAAGTATTTTCCGATAATTGTATCTTCATCGAAACGACTATTTTTCATGATCGCAACCAGCCAAGTGAGAGCCTCAGTAAAACACAATCTGGTGTTTTGTTTTGTTTTTTTAATATCCCATTATATTGTTTATTAATTATTAGTTAGCTGGAAAATCCAACCAAGCACATTTTCTTGTGACGGATGACATTTTGTCATCTGAGATGTCGCTACAAGCACCGTCGACCTCTAGGCGGAGCGACACCCTTCCTCCGTGCTGATGCATTGCGGGATCTGCGCTTTTCCAGGTACGTCCCCCCCGACCAGGCCAAGGCGGTGGCGTCGGTCCATGCCTCCGTGTCCGGCTCCTCCAACAGCAGCACCAGCAGCACCCCGGAGGTCCGGCCGCTCAAGACCCTGCTGGGGGGAGTCGGCCCCCTCCCTGCACCTCAACAAGAACACCCCTCCCAATCAGGTACCCCCTGTGTCCCCTGCGGTTTACATGTTGTATTAGTAGTGCCTGTAGTCTACAGAGAGCACACCCATCTCCTCTTAGCCATGTGACAACCCCATGAATGCATGGGGATAAATGGTAAATGGATTGCATTTATATAGCACTTTTATCCTAATCGCTTTATAGTTGCCTCACATTCACCCATTCATACATCGACGGCGGTGTCAACCATGCAAGGTAACAACCAACACGTCAGGAGCAGTAAGGGTTAGGTGTCTTGCTCAGGGACACCTCTACACTTAGCTAGATGGAGCCCAGGTATCGAACCAGCAACCTTCTGGTTGGCAAACAACCGCTCTTACCTCCTGAGCTACTGCCGCCACATACTTACATACTTTTCCATTCGGTCAAACGTGACAAAATACTTTACTTTGTTTTATTTAAAAGCGTCTAAAGTTCATATACATTCGTATTGTGCCCTGGTCACCCAAATGTAGGTCACCCAAATGTAGGGCACAGTTGTTTTTGTCGTGTGTGGCTGCATGTCGTTACCAATATTTCTTATTTCTATATATCATCAACATTTTTTTCGCCAACTTCTGTGGTCCATGATGTCGCCCCTTCAGTTGATCTATAATGGAGGCGGTCTGTTGCAGGCATCCTGCGGCAGCTGCGTCCATGTTGCCCCACATGTACTTTGGCCATAACGCCGCCGGCCATGTTTGTTAATTAGCCTTCTTCTTTGTGTCTTCTTGTGCCACAGTCTCCGGTCGTGAGCCGTGCAGCCGCGCACCATCACCACCAGCAGCAGCAGCAGCAGCAGCAGCAGCAGCACTTCCACGACAAGAAGTTTGACCTCCTCAGTGACCTCGGCGGGGACATCTTCGCGGCCCCGCCCAATCCCCACGCGGGCTCCAGCGCCAACTTCGCTAACTTTGCACATTTCAACAGCCACCCACGTAAGAATCTGTTATTAGCGCGTTCGACTGCAGGTTCAGGGGGGCTGGTTTGCTGGTGGGTGGGCCGGTTTGCTGGTGGGTGGGTGGGTGGGCCTGCAACATGAAATATGGTATATTAAAAGCGGTGATATTAATGATATTGCTCCTCGTGTGGAAGAGTCTGCGCACCACACGGGAGGCCGCACTTGTCCATTAAGGTGGAGATGTACTACATTAATACAGACTTCCTCTGCGCCGCTGTGCTGTGGATGAGCTATTGGCTATTGTCTTCTTTTCATTCCCACTTCAGCTCCTATAGCTTTCAACAACAAGCCAAGGTGTTGCGCACCACAGTTTACTCTGTGAGGAGGGCTTGTCCCCTCACTGGCCACACACTTGACGCTAGAATGCTCGGGGTTGTGGGCTTCCAGATGAGATCTGGTGTCAAAGTGTTGAATGTTTTCAGGATATTAGCGGCGTCTGCCACAGGAAGGAGATCGGCCCGCAACCCGCCGCTCCCAATAATGATGATGATGATATGAGATAATGCAGACGGAACATTTTCATTACGCCAGAAATATCCTCCTAACATATTCAGGAATGCGTCCCTACCCCTTTGGATTCCAGTTGATGAGCAACAATATACAAATGGCTAGTTAGTATATTTATTGATTATCGCCGTGTTGTTATGGAACCCTGAGGGAGGGGACGCATCTATCCATCTACTGCGTTTCCGTGGTTACTAACGACATGAAACGGTCGTCACCAGTCCCCCGTGCCCTCTCATTTCCTCTTGAGAAGTAATCAAGATCCACTCTGGATGCAATGAGCCAGGATGCACTCACGAGTAACATGTTACACACACACACACACACACACACACACACACACACACACACACACACACACACCCCACCAGACTCATGTTGTGTTTTGTCATCATCACGGGACCCTCTGTTATTAGAGTTCATATTTAGCCCGCCCATTCATCCATCCTCCTGACACGTCTGCCCATCCCCCTCAGGTCATTATGTGTGCAAATCACTTGATCTCATCTCTCATCATCTTCCTGTTGTTGTTGTTGTTGTTGTTGTTGTTGTGTGTTGTTTGTGTCCGTCTCCATCCTCCCCCCATCCTCACGTGCACTCCCAGCGGCACAGCAGAACACGACGGCGAACGCAGACTTTGCAAACTTTGACGCGTTCGTCGCCGCCTCCGGCTCCACAGGGGGCGCTGCTAGCTTCCACAGCGCACCGCAGGCCCCCTTCCAGCCCACCAACGCAGGTAGAGAGAGAGGCACGGCTGGAACACACACGCACACGCACACACACGCACACGGCTAGAACACACACACACACGCACACACACACACACACGGCTAGAACACACACACGCACATGCACACGCACACACACACAGCTAGAACACACACACACACACACACGGCTAGAACACACACACACGCACACACACACACACACATACACACACGGCTAGAACACACACACGTACACACACACACACGGCTAGAACACACACACGCACACACATACACACACGGCTAGAACACACACCACACACACATACACGGCTAGAACACACACACGTTTTGACAGGTTCCCTAACATCTGTAACGCGTGCATTTTGTCTGCAATGCACTCACACACATTTCACACCCTGAAATGTGTTCATTGAATGTGGTCATTTTCATTGTCATCGCCACATATTGTGTCCTCTCCATAGACGTTCAGTTTGTTTCGTATAGTTTCACGGCGCCATCTTAGTTCAAAACCTCCTCCTCCTCCTACCCCTGGTCCCTCTGAGGGGTCGCAGTACGCTCTGCTGTGGTCCGGACATGCAGCATCCCCGCCGCAATAACCCTCTTCCTCCTTGTATGGCCGACTCTCGGCCCAGGTTTCGACCACAAGTTTACATACATGCACACGCACACGCGTACGTACGCCCACGCCTAGTATCTACCACTGTACCAAGGTTGGGGTAGCATGACACACGCTGCCCCCTGCTGGAGGTCGCCTACCTTGATGGCTACTGTCTGCCCAGGGTCATGATGGTGTCTATTATCGGTTTATGGATAAAGCCTCACTGGCTCTTGCTCTTGCTATCTCTCTCTCTCTTTCTCTCTCTCTAATTCTGTAAGATAATCCTTCTCTCACGCACTGGCTGGCTGCTGGGCTTTAGCTGTCACACCTCTCATCTTGTTATATGCTTATTATTATTTATGTATTTGTCTATTTTTGGGCGGGCATAATTTTTACGATTGCTTTGCTGTTGCTCGACGCCATGTTGTTGCTGCTTTTTTTTGCTTTTTTTTTTATTATACTTTTGTTTGTTTGTTTGTTCCCTGTTTCTCCACCTCGTCTCTGCACCACTCATTCTCCTCTCCACCCGTCTCTTCTTCCCCTCCCCTCCCCGCCCCTCCCCTCCCTGACCTCTTGCCATCCTCCTCTGGTCGCTCAGCGTTCACTGTCCTCTCATCCAGCCACAGTGTGGGTGAGTTTGCCAGCGCTCTGTCTCCTATGGGTGCGCACAGTAAGTGTTCTCTCTCTATCTCTCCCCCTCTCTCTCTCTCTCCCCCTCTCTCTCTCTCCCCCTCTCTCTGTCTCTCTCTCTCTCTGTCTCTCTCTCTGTGCTGCTTTCTGCCCCGCCCCGCCCCGCCGCCTCTGTGTCGCTAGCCAGCAGCAGCATCCTCTCCTGGCTCCCTCTGGTCTCCTTATGTCTGCATGTGTCCTCCTTTTATACTTGCCTGCCGTTGACGACTGGACCGCCTGCGCCGGCGGTCACGCTGATAATGAAGGAATGTCTCAATCGGGCCTCAACGTAACGTTTTGTAGGTTCTAGAGAATCCAGACGCACACTTACAGTTGACCGGAGGTTATAGTGACGATGAAATCAAGTCAAATCACGCTAGAGAACGCCTGCTAGCCTGCCGTGTGTTAAAACATTGCGTGTGCAGTCGGTGTGTCCTTCGTTGTTATGGACCACAGAGGGGTTGACAAACCCTCAGACCCATTAAGAGCCAGACAGAAATCTGCCCCCTTGAGTAATGATGCGGTCTGAAACTAGTGCTACGTCGGTATCCCGAAGTCTGGGGCTCAATTAAAATCTGCTGTTATAGTGAGTTAATCATACTGTTGGCATGAATACAAACTAAGCAGGGCTGGAGCTTTCTAAGCACTTTCATGGCAATGCATTTGTAGTGTGTGTTGGTATTTTTTTAGCAGCATCGCGTTGTGTTGCCTGTAGGACACACTGCCATGCACCGTCTGTCTTCTGATGGAGCTGTTGAGGCTACCAGCCCTCCTCCCCCCGCCCCTTTAGAACACCCCCCCCCACCCCCTCTGTATCATTTTCTCCTCCTCTTTTCTTTCCACCTCACGGAGCTGTAGTGATTTTGTGTGCTGTGGGAGCACACAAAGCTCGGAGCCGTGTCTCTCTTCTTTTGGTTGT
>PIJE02000866.1:64418-79418 GCA_002895965.2 Coryphaenoides rupestris
ATGTATGGATCGGGGACGGGGGTGACGTCCAGCCAAGCACAACAGGGCCTGCCCAACATGGGGCAAAGCTTCGGGCCAAGTAAGTTAAACACCCCGGTTTTTCAGGAGAGGAAGGACTGGAGAGAGCCCGGCGGTCGTAGCCAAGCACACACGGGTGACATCATTGATTGTCTGCGGTGTTCTTTTTCCCTCCACAGCTCCGACCAACCCGTTTGTCGCCGCCCCCCCGGCGGCCGCCACCAACCCGTTCCAGAGCAACGGCAGAGCAGCCGCCGTGGCAGCTGCAGGTACAGACCCCTGTGGGGAGCACACCAGAGTCTGTCTGGGCTCTGATAATTATTTAGAGAAATAAATTAAAGCCATAATTATAGCAGCTGAAGCACACATTGCCTTCCTCCTCCTCCCATGAAATGGAGCCAGAGCACACAAAACACTCCGGCAACGGCAGCAAATTACCGACGAGACTTACTGTGGGAATGGAGAATGTATTGATAGGAGTGCTGCGGCATTGTTATTGAATTACACACACCCACCCACCCATCCACCCACAATACGACTGACTGTTCCAGTTGCAGAGGGAAAAAGTTTTCCTGTACTGTATTGAACAAAAGTGTTTGTGTGTGTGTGTGTGCGTTTGTGTTAATGCGCTTACATAGCACATGACAAGAGCTATCCCGTTTGCTGGGATAGCTCCTATCACCTGGATAACGAGCTGGGAACACTCCTTGTTAGAAACCTATTTGTGTAAAGGTTACATGAATGGTGTCAGCTCCTTTAAGGAATTGCCGCTTGTCAAGAATACCATGCAGTTCTGCTTGCTCTGCAAGGCTGCATGGGCTCATTTTTGGCTAACAAGGCAGCCCTTTAAATAATTATGAAAAAAAAACATGAAAGCCTGCACTACAAACCAATTTGTACAGCGCAAGGCCTTTATAAGAAGACAGAGCAACCATCCCATCCACTTTGCCAAGTCAAGGAACCTAACTACTATGATGTTTCCTATGAAAGCATCCTTCATTATCCATTCCCTAGAATTTGCTTCCAAGCTACGAAGCAACCGAGCCATCACAGCCTATCGATGCCTTCAGATAATCCAAGTGGCTGTATATCTTTGAATGAATGACGATGAACAATTCTGTCGACTCAAAAATGGCTACTGGACAGAAGGCTATACTGTGCGTTTCCTACGTTGGCATGTGTATCTATCTGCAAAGAACGGCAGCATCATCATCATCACGGCGTCAGGGAAGAGAAGGGACCTTAATGTCTTGTCTTGATTGCCCCCCCCGCCCCCGTCCCGCCACCATGCTCCCCCAAAGGCATGATGGGAGTTTACCCCGGGCAGGGTTTTGCCCCGGCGCCGTTTGGTAGGTTCCCCCCCCATTACCGTGTGGTATTGTTCATCCTCTCTCCACTGCTCTCCCCTTTTAACTTGCTGTGGTAGTCCTCCCCCCCTCAAATTTCACAAGACAGTATCTGGCTATCTTTAATAACTTGCTGCTATTTGACTGTGTGGTGTTTTTTGTTTTTAGATCCTGCAGCATAACTAATATATGCTAAGTTAGACGACCTGTAATAACGACTAATAATAAGTGGTCAAAGAATGTCGTTGGCCTTGTTGTGAGAGCAAAATGTGTCTGCACAATATTGGTATACTTAAATGAAGCAGCCAAGCATTGAAGTGTGTGCTAAAAATGTAAAAATTCAACAGTGTAAACAGTAATGTAGGACTATATAATGTAGCCCTGTACTGCAGTGAGTTCATCTTATATTCCTTAGCTTATGTGCCGACCTCGTTTGCCCTTTCCATGTTTTTTTCAACTGCATTTGCCCACAAATGCATATTACCTAGATTGTGCAGAAGTGAAACGGGCCAAATATGCCGACACATGCAGTTCTGTGCTGCTTACTTCCACCCTATTGTGTGGAAATCCAAAATAGCTGGCTGCAGATCACCCCGCCCTGCTCCTCCAACTCCCCCACACCGCCCAGGCTCTCCTGTAGATAACCCCCCCCCCCCCCCCCCACTGTGTTCTGCTGATGCTGCTCCTACAATACCCCCGGCGGTCTGTGTTGTATTTGGTAACGGCACATGTAGGAAGCAGTACTGGCTGTGTTGGTGCTACTCCAACACGACACGGGTTCACCACACCTTGGTTCTGGTTGCATCTGGATGTATCTTGATGGTTGTGTCTTAACACGGATTGCACTTCCTCTTGGCATTACCATGGCGTCTCAACAAACATCACCAGTAATTCCCCCTCCCCCCCCCCCACCCCCCACCCACCCTACTTCAGATGCTAACACATCTTGGAATGGAACCGGACCCATGTTAATGCCAAGTGTAAACAAGGTGTTTGGTTTATTGTGCACATTGGGCGTTTCCTCATCCTCCTCCTCCATCCCCTAATCATAAGCCCCCCGCTCTCTCCCCCTGTGTGTGTGTGTGTCACTGCAGCGTCCTTCGGCACGGGCTCCATGAGCATGCCGTCCGGCTTCGGGAACTCCTCGGCCTACAACCTGCCCACGAGCTTCAGTGGGACCTTCCAGCAGCAGTTCCCTGGCCAGCCCCCCTTCCCCCCGCCCCAGGCCTACCCCCAGCAGCCCAACGGTGGGTGTGAACAGTGTCAATTAAGTTATAATTGATAGGGGTCGACCGATTATCGGATAATCGGATCCGATATTCATAATTTTTCCGATTATTGGAATCGTTATTTTGTATGATCTGATTGCCGAAAATGTAAATGTGCTCTTTGCGGCAAAATGCGCTCCTTGCAGGCGGCTCTGATGCAGTCGCCTCTATCTGGCTCAGTCTCCCGCTTGCAGCATTATTGATTGGCTATACATCACGGGTACAAAATAGCCAATCTGTACTCCGTACTTGTGGGAGACACGTGGGAAAGAGGTCGCCAGTGTTTGCAGTGTCAGTCTGCAGTGTTTGTCTCGACACGCCCATTCGCTACGATTGGCGACACAGGCAAAATAATGCGACAAAAGCCAATCGGTCTGCAGTGTTTTGGCTCGACACGCCCATTTATACTATAAATGGACACGCCCATTTATAAATGTTGCGTTATTTTGGCTGCGCCATTCGCCAATCGTAGCGAATCCAATAATGCTGCCGGCGGGACATTAAGTCAGAGAGAGGCGACTGCATCAGAGCTGCCTGCAAGGAGCGCATTTACATTTTTTTTTCATTTAATCGCAATCAGATCATACAAAATAACAATTCCAATAATAGGAAAAATGATGAATATCAGATCAAATTATCAGCCTATTATCGCCCCCTAATTACTAATAATCGGTATCGGCCCAGAAAAAAACCATATCGGTCGATAATTGACATGTCAATTATAACTTGACACATGTATGGTGGTATTTGATTAGATTAGATTTAATAATTTTACTCAACACATTTAGGCAATTGTAGTTGATGTATTGGATTCATATTTAATAATTTGACTCTTGACACATTTAGCGGATGGTATTTGATGTGTTGTATTCATATTGAATCATTTTACTCCACACATTTTTGAGTTGACTATTAAAAAGTGAAAGCCTCTGGTCTGACGTGTTTGATCTTCCTCTCAGGTGGAGGCTTTGCAGCCTTTGGTCCGGTGAAGCCCGTCCCCACGGCCTATGGGCACCCGATGGCTGCACCCGGGGTGTCCAGTAACCCCTTCCTGGTGAGTAGGGTGGAGCCTTGATAACCCCCCCCCCCCCCCTCCGTTCCTAGACCTCAGAGCCACAAAAAGATTTTGAATTTCTAGTTGGAGCTGTAACATGGGGTTCACTTGGAGTTTAACCAGGGCTGGGTGATATATATCAGTATCGTGATGTGAGACTAGATATTGTCTTTTCCTGGTTTTAAAGGATGCATTACAGTAAAGTAATGTGATTTTTGCCAGACTGTTCTAGCTCTTCTATTATTTGCCCACTTCTGTCATTATCCCCACATTACTGCTGATTATCTGTCAAAAATCTAATTTTGTATACAGGAATATACAGAAATTGGCTTTACCATGTGGTTCTATTATATTTAGAAAATATTTATTCTTTATTGAATTACCAGAAAACATGCTATATCGTGGTCTATATCATTAGAGATAGATATTAAATTACCTATATCGAGATGGATTGTGGCCACATCGCCCAGCCCCAACATTAACCAATTCGTCAGCAAGTGCATATTTATAGAACTAATTTTAGTGTGTGCGTGTGTGTGTGTGTCTCTCTCTCTCTCCATTAGGCCGGGGCCCCAGCTGCACAGTACCCAGCCGGAGGCTCCTCGACCAACCCCTTCTTATAGCGGCTTCCCCCCCCCCCCCTCTTACAGCTGCACTACAGGGTCAACAGCCGGTGCGCTCGCACCTCTTGCACTGTTTTGTCTCACGAGTAGCTTTAAAGGAGAAAAAAATGACAAAAAAACAACGACAACCCAATGTTTGTAAGAACGTGTATTTTCTATTGTGATTCGGGGGGAAACAAACAAACAAGCAAATGCAAAGACAAGGAACGAGAGGGAGAATGTGACGGTATTGCGACAAAGGAGCTCAGAAGTAGGAGATTGTGTGCAGAGGGAGAGGATCGCTCCTCTCCATGCCTCTGGTAAACCTGTGAACTGGCCTCTACTGAGCCACCATGTATATTCAACCTGGCTGATAAGTTATTGCAAATATCCTATTCATTCTGCTGCAAATGTGTACAGATTTGTTTCGCTTGATCCCTCTCTCTTCTCTTCCTCTTTAGAAATATTTAGCTCTTTGTGCATATCAGTATTTGTATCTTGCACCCAAATGGTCTGTTAAGAGAACTGTTCACTCTGAGAGTCGACAGGCGCTGCCCGTCGTAAAGAAACCAAACGCGAGTTGTGTTGTGCAGTATGGGTTTACAGGGACCTGTGTTACGGAGGTCCAGACGTGTGTGTGTTGAGTGTTGCGGTGCTAACTGCTGCATCAGGTAAGGGCTGGCCACTCCCCACCCCCTCCCCCTTTCGGTCTCTCTGACTCCTCCTCCTTTTTAAAGGCACAGGCTCCCAAAATATCATTTAGGGCTAAGACATTTTGTGACATTGAAGTCGAATAACCTTAAAAACACACACAAAAAAAACACAATCATGAATGGGGTTTTCTGGGGGTGGGGGGGGGGGCAAAGCCTGCATGGTTGACCATCATGGCGTCCCACTTACACCAGGTGTTAGAATATTTTAAGTTAATGTGTAAATATATATATTAAAAAGAATTTTAACTAATAAGGTGACCAAACATTTCATTTGCATTGCATTGTACATGTTCACCTGTGAAAATGTCCTCCTTTTTTTGTATAAAAACAATTTATATTAATAGCCTTGGAGTCAATAATTTGAAGACTTTGAAGGCGGGTGGCACTAAAAACACAGGAGGGGCCAAAACGATCGGTGATCATCATGTGCGACTCTTCACAATCTGTCTTCGAGGCCGGCCCCGGGGTCTGGGGGGCCGCTGTCTGATGCACACGCAGGCTCTTGGCTACGGCTCCGCCCTTTCCAAGCGGTGAACGCTCCCCGGAGCGTGAATAGAACGGCGATGATGGCAAAATAGCTGGCGTATATGGTGAACTGGAGGAAAGGAAAAACCAAAGTGTTCAATGTAGTGGGGATGATTTTGAACCATTTCATCCTATGAAAAAGAATTACATTTAGGGCATTTGTCCAGACGATTTTATCCAAAGTGACTTACAATAAGTACATTTGTAGAAAGAGACGGCAATATATCGCTGTGGTGCATACAGATAAGAGAACAGGATTCATGCATTCATACTTGCAAGGTTAGTGTTTCATAATTGCTAGGTAGCCTGCCTAATAGCTGGGATAAGAGCAGAGACGCACCTGAGGGACAATGGCGAGGCCCAGCCCTCTGCTGTCCACCACGATGGACGTCACGATCGTCTGCAGGACCAAAGCCCCGAAGTTGTTGGCACCGAAAACCAGAGCGTATCGTTCCATCGATAGGTCTGCAGCGATCTGGAACCTATACGGGAAGCAAGGGGTTGGTGTGGTTTGTCGTGACATATCTTGTATCAAGCTCAGTTGAATTCACCAGGTTATACACTACCTACATAGTCTTCTCAGAGATTTAACTGAAAAAGGAGAAGGCTTTAGGAATGGTGTGTCTATGTAAACCCCTTTTCAACTTTTTACAAAAAAAAGTATTAAATTCTTCTCTTCTTTGGCCCATAACTCCTTTTTTTTTTAGGGCAGAATGTTGCTGTGACCCCAAACGTCTTACATAGTTGTGCATCTGCTTCCCCACCCATCATTTTACACCAGTCAACATCTGCCAGTAATATCAATGTGAAGTACTGAGGTAGTCCACACATGGCTACAAATCATCAGTTCTGCTCCCATACCACCTTGACCTTTCACAAATGTAGAGTCAAACATCTGTAGCTCATGAGCCTGCAATCTCCTGCAATGCGATAGACTATGCCTTTTGTCAAACCCCTTCATAAGCGGGGCCCCCCAACACACGGGTTGTGGGCACCGGGCCCCTAATCCCCATCATCACAAGGTGGCGTCGTCTCACGCTCTCTCGCTAAGCGCAGACGTACATCGCTATGGTGATCAGCAGCATGTACAGTCCCTTGAAGACCACGTAGCCGCCGTAGCACACCCAGATGTTGCCCGTGAAGGTCATGATGAAGAGGGCGGCGGCCTCCAGGCCGGAGGCGGCGCCCAGGGACAGCTCCCCCCAGTTGTCCCAGTTCACCTGGGTGAAGCCGATGCCGTAGGCCGTCGCAGCGCCTGCAGATGCCATTTCAGAATCGGAAAACGGCTTTATTGCCTTAGTTCTTGCAAACAAGTAATGTGCTTTTGTGTAATTGGTGCCCAACATTGAACATTAAACAGAGTAGAATTAAATGGAGAAGAAATTACAAAAAATATATAAAGAAATAAGCAATAAAAAGGTGCACGTTTCCAAATGTAAAACTCATTGGAATATGGGTGTTAATGCCATTGGAAGATTTGAAAATCAACTTTAAAACAAATGTTGGTAACACTTTACAATAACTTTAATTGACTAACTAACCTTTAATTAACTTTACTTAATGCAGCAATAAGCATTAAGTTAACTAATGGTCTAGTAATTGCTTATTATTGGTGTTTATATTAACTAAGGTATTCATTTATACATGATTTAATAGGGTTATGGTTGACCCTAACCCACTGCCCCTAACGCTAACCCTTATACTAATGCTGTATAACAATACTTATACTGCATTAACTAATCAGGTAATCATGTATCATTCATGTACCCTCGCTTTTAAAGTGTCACCACCCAAGCGTTTGAGAGGATTTTACCAAACAGATTGGACACCGCCTCTACTCCTCCATTGTAGATGGTGAAGTTCTGAGAAGGCTCCACATGTTGCCACAGCACCTGGTGGACGCATGTTTAGACTGCATCAGACATGAGTCCATCCTCTGTCTGAGCCTCTGAGTGTGTGTGTGTGTGTGTGTGTGTCTTCCGAACACACCTGTACATAGTTGACGGTCTGGTTGTAGCCAGCGGTGGCCAACGCCCACCACACAGACCAGTAGAGCATCTGCCTGGAGGAGTAACACTGGAGGAAGTCTGCCCAGAGCTGGCGGATCACCTGCCCGCAGCCGACCGGGCGCACAGAAGAACCCTCGTCGTCATCTCCTCCTCCTTCTCCTACCTTCTCCCGTGCCGTGAGTTCACCTGTTCCCCGCGTCCTGTGTGTTGTCCATCGAGCCCTTGGGGGGTGGGGCCGGGACCGGGGCCTCGCTGGCGGTGGAAGAACATACTGCGGCGCGGCATGGGCAGGAAGCAGGCGGGAACCGTGCCGATGGAGATGAGGACCAGCGTGAGCACCAGGATGCCGTGGTAGGACAGGAGGTCCAGGCTGACCAGCACCTGGCCCAGCACAGCGCCCACCGTGTAGCCCAGGAGCTGCACGCTGCGGCAGTACGACGTGGCCTTGCGGTACTTGTCCGCGTCCACAACACTGCAACGGAGAAGGCGGTTGAATGAAGTGACGTGGACGCAGATGTGGCCTCTGCCCGGACTCATGTTGGATGATACATGGTTGTTTTCTGCAGCTGTGTCATTGGTGTGTGTGATGATGATGAACATGAGGGCTACTTGGCCACATCAAGAAATAGGCCTACACTTAAAGGACTCCTATTATACCACTAGGTGGGAGTGTCCACCGAGAAGTATGCTCGATGGATCAGCCTACCAGCCTACCCAGTGGACCATAGCAACTGGTAGTCTGATCTATCCACCTTACATCTTGGTGGACACTCCCACTTGTGAAGTGGGGCCATTCCATTCCAACCGGTTATTGAAACCGCTTGGGATGGCTAATGAGGTTCACACGCGACAAAAAATAACCTGTAAAATAACCTTAGAAACCTTAGAACATCTCAGTTGGGGAGGCCCAATGTCACGTCAAGTGTTCCCATCGACATCCTGATCCTTTCCCGCCAATCACAGATGATGCCCACGGAGGTAGCCCACCTGTAGATGTAGGAGAAGTAGGCCACCTCGGTGGCGGTCACCACGCCGAAGAAGAACTCCACCGCCTGCATGGCCGCCACGCTGCGCAGCCACAGCAGGAAGGCGGTGGTGACAAACAGGTTCACGCTCTGGAACACCACCACCGGCTTGTAGCGCAGCCAATCGGTGAGCAGGAACACGGGCACCAGCACGCACAGGTAGGAGTACGGTCCACACCGGGAGGATCTCGTTGATCACCTGAAAATGCAAGGTAACAACCAACACGTCAGGAGCAGTTAGGGTTAGGTGGTGTCTTGATCAGGGACACCTCGACACTTAGCTAGGCAGAGCCCGGGGATCGAACCAGCGACCTTCCCGTCAGAACCGCTCTTACCTCCTGAGCTACTGCCGCCCCCTAGTTATGTCATCATTGCAATGTTGTCATGATGGCCTGGACTCCTCTTACCTGCTCTGTGGTGAGGTTCTTGTCCGGTCCGCTGAGGTACGGGATGAGGAAGGGCTCCAGGGGCTTCACGGTGCTGAAGAAGCCGTAGACGCACAGCAGGGTGGTGGGATACTCCCAGCCGGCCTTCCCACCTCTTCACCCGCTCCATAGCTCCACAGCGTTGCTGTGCCGACCTGGGACTTTCCTTCTCCTCCTCCTTAGCCGGTGTGCAAGGTGTGTTCTCCACTGCTCATGGGCAGCTCCACTTGGCTTGTGGTGTGTGTTTTATTAGAATTAGTTGGGGTGGTGGTGTTGCTTTTTTGCTTCTGTCAATCAACAACCCGCTCAAAGGGCAACTCAAGACTGCAATGTCTTCCTTCTTGCCTGCCTGTGCTGATTATGCGAGCCATAAATTCGAAATTGATTATTCTGATGACTTTATTAATCTGTATCAGTTGATTATCTGCTATGCAGCAACATAGACAGTTCATTCACATGGTGTACAAAAAATACATACACAAGGAATGTCAATATTTGAGGTAAAGTCTAGCTTCCACAGAGTAGAGGCCGTTCATAAGTGCAAACACCACATTGGATATCAGTCCACAGAGGTGGGACCAAGTCATTTTTTTGCAAGTCACAAGTAAGTCTCAAGTCTTTGCACTCAAGTCCCAAGTCAAGTCCCAAGTCAAGACAGGCAAGTCCCGAGTCAAGTCCCAAGTCAAGACTGACAAGTCCCAAGTCAAGTCCCAAGTCCTAAACTTTGAGTTTCGAGTCCTAAACAAGTCATAATGCGCTCTTCACCAAATGTAATGCCATTTTAAGGGAGTCGTTTCTTGCCCTTAGGGGGGCGGGGCTAGGGCTAGGGGGGTCTCATAAATCACTTTTGACCCATAATAATCTGGCCTGTAAAGCCCTTTGAGACTGTCTTGTGATTAAGGGCTATACAAATACAATTTAAAATGTTTTATTGAACATCTACATGAAAGCAGCAGAAGTTAAGAGGTAGAAGATACAAGGTAAGACAACTATTAGAGAATTGTGCAATGAGCGTGAACCATCCCTTTAAAACAAGTGCGACTGAACTTAATAAAAAAAAAAGTAATCCAAACAAAGAAGCAGCATTTTATCTTATTTTACAATTAAATGTATTTTCATTCAAAAGGTATCAATGAAACCCCTCCCCCCTCATACCACACTAACCAATTCCTCTATTTTCTCTGTCCCTCTCTCTCTACTGATATATTCTAGACACCTAAAAAAATCCTGCGTAAAGTTACAATCATTTATTATAAGGTACATCAAAACAATTGCTACTGACCTTCAAGTAGGCCTACAATTTGAACACTGGCCTGAATGTCTGAGAAAAACCATGCAGATCCCAGAGATGGGAGACAACACGTGATTCATGGAGACTACGTGTGTGTGTGTGCCATGCAAAACCATGCAGATCCCAGAGATGGGAGACAAAACGTGATTCATGGAGACTGTGTGTGTGTGTGTGAGAGAGAGAACGTGAAATGCATAAACAGTTTCATTTACCCACAGGGTTGTGCTGTTTCTGTTATCTCAGGGCCCTATGATGCATTGCATTTGCAAAAGACCAAATTGGCCAAACGTCTGTCAGTCATGTGTCAGTGTCGAGTGCGAAGTCGATCGGAGGAGTGGTTCTCGAGAACATCGTCCCGGTCCGAACGGGCACATCCCGACGGGCACTACACTAGCATTATTAATTTCATAATCAACTTGTTGGCAAAACAATCTAATTTGTCAACAATCTAACGTTAATATTAGCCTCGACTTACCGTTCTATGTGCAGCTTCAAATGTCGAACAAAGTTGGAAGTTGTTGCGTCTCCGTCTGTGATTGTCGACCCGCACGTTCTGCAGACTTCAAGTCGTTTTTTGTTGACCACCGCGTAGTTTTTATACGCAAATGAAATAATCTTTGGTTTCATTTTTCCAATATTGCTCCGTCGTTCTGAATCATAACGTTAGATCTTCATGGTTCTCTCGCGCAACTTGATCGGATGCTGTCTGTCTGATTGGTTCAAGGTGGATCTGGGAAATGAAGTGTCGATTCGCTGGAAATGTAGTTCATTCAGGAAATGAAGGGAAATGAATTGATTCGCGGCACACTTTTTAAATAACATATTTTTTTATCTTTGGGCTCGGGGGAAGGTATCAAGTCTTTTCAAGTCAAAAGGCTCAAGTCCAAGTAAAGTCACGAGTCATTGGTATTAAAGTCAAAGTCGAGTTGCAAGTCTTTTTTGATTTTGTCAAGTCGAGTCTAAAGTCATCAAATGTGTGACTCGAGTCTGACTCGAGTCCAAGTCATGTGACTCGAGTCCACACCTCTGTCAGTCCATAAGCAGCAGCAGGGAGGTGATATTCAACCTCGTGTTCATGTGTGAACGTATACAGTACATAGGGCCCGGTTACCTTTTACACTTTAAAGTAAAGTAAAGGTAGCTGCTCTTGGCTTCGGGGGTCCCTGACTAACTCGTATCAGAAGCGTTCGGAAGCACAGAGGTCGTCCACGCTGGGGGTCTCTGCTTCTGGTTCTGGTTCCCTCATGGTCTCCGTCTGCTCGGGCCTACGGTAATGTGTGCTTGCTGTGTATATGCCTCTGATCAGGAAGACCACTGAAATGGCTGCGTAGTAGCTGCCATAGATAATGAACTAGAGAGAGGGAAGGGAGAAACAATATTTTTTATTAAAAAATATATAAAAACAAAAATCAACCGTTTTTTTTTTTTAATGTGTTTAGGTGTAACTGCTGCTCACCACCACCAGGTGTCGCCCTTGACCTGCTTGTGGTTGAGGCCTTACCTGCTAGTGCAGTTAGTATGGTAGGAGACCGAGTCCCATCTTGACCTTGACCTCATCTTACAAACCTGTGTCACAATGTCCAGGCCCAGCACTTTTTCGTCCACCACGATGGCGGTCAGAATGGTCTGCAGGCCCAGGGCTACGAAAGTGTTGATCCCGAAGGTCAGCGCGTAACACTCCATCGAGAGATTGGACGCGATCTGAAAACTAAGAGGATATATGTGGTTTTACATTTTAAATGAGAAAATTCTTCACGCTTATCTCTTCATGATAACTGCATCTATACGAGTCTTGATTCATTTTATATTATCTTGCAATATTACCTTGCAATATTGCCTTTCATCATCATGTGCAGTATTCCTCATATCATGTGCAGTACTACTTCTCATTACCATTGCCAATTTGTTTTGTTTCTAAATATCTTACCTATATTTTTCTTTTAGGCCTATTCACTGTACATGTATTATTTTAATGCTTATATTCTTATGTTGTTGGTATTTTTGTGCAACCTCTGGCAAAAGTATTTCCTTCGGGATGAATAAAGTTCTATCTTATCTTATCTCATCTTATTTGAGTCTCAGTCCAATTCATTAACTGACGCTATATAGTCTCAGGACTGCGAGTTCAGGAACTCTGTCTGGACTCAGTCTCTCCCACAACTCACGTGGTGATGGTGATGAGCAGCATGTAGGAGGCCTTGAACAGCACGTAGCCGGCATAGCACGCCCAGATGCTGCTGGCGAGGGCCATGAGGAACACGGCCCCGGCGCCCACCGAGGAGAACGCGCCCAGGGCCAGCTCGCCCCACACCGTCCAGGTCACCCTGACGTGGCCCGCGGACAGCGCCGCCGCGGCACCTGGGAGGAGAGCGCAGCTGTGAGCTGAGAAGCTGTGCTCCCGATACTCACTGTTCCCTTTACCATCCCCGGTAAAGCACGGCGAACCATATCTCACCTACGAGGGTGCAGACGGCCTCGACGGCGCCGTTGTAGACGGATGAGGTCGCGGACGGCTCCACGTGGTCCCACATCAGCTGAACGTAGTTGAACACCATGTTGTACCCGGCCGTGGCCAGGGCCCACCACAGGGACCAGCAGACCACCTGCCTGGATGAGGGCCACCATGCAGGGTCCCATTATGATCATATTAAAAAAGCATTTTTACACACATTTACATATTATGTATTATAATGGGATTATTATGAATTAGGGTCTTATTGTGGGACGTATGGCCTTATTAATGGGCCTAATTAAATACTTATGAAATAACCACCCTCTTACACAAATAGGTGCAGAAGACTGAGAGAAAACTGCCTAATCTGCATCAATGCATTGCATGAAATAAGTATATATTTAAAAAAAAAAAAAGTATAATAAATGCCTGGATGAGTAGGACTCCCGGAAGCTTCTCCAGAGCTGTCTGCCGGCGTAGATGACGTCATCCCTGCCACACGACCCGCCGCTGCAGCCCGCATCTCCCCGCGATGTCGTCCTGACCACAGTCTGGTCTGCAGCGGCCCCCTCCACCTCCACCTCCACCTCCACCTTCGCCGCTCCGGGCCCCTCTCCCCGCTGGAAGAACATCCCCCGCTGGGGCATGGGCAGCCACACGGACACCAGAAGGGCCACGCTGACGATGCCCAGGGTGATGGTGTTGATGTGGAAGTAGTCCACCCCTGTGTCACTCCGGATAGGAGTTGGGGAACAGATCAGTGATGGGACAGGTTGTCGCTGTCGTCCATGGGTTGTCGATGATGCAACAACATCACAGACATCATTCTTTAGACAACTATGTGATATTAACTTGTGATATTTGTATTGTTCTGTTGCACATTCCGCTGGGCATCCCCACTTTTTCATCCCACTGCATATCCTGTGTGTGTCTGTGACAAATACAATTCTTGATTCTTGAATCTTAAATCTTGTGTTTCTTTTGTATAATGAATTCCCATGCACGAGTCGATTAGCCTGGAAAGGGATGGGTCTATCTATCGTGGACTCCTCAGTCATTAACCATAGACTGCCGGCGCACATTTACTTGTCGTGTCGTAAAATGTCAATAAAACCAAGCAAACGTGACACACTGTGACTGAAGTACAGAGGTGTAAGTCTACTGGTTACACACCTGGTCGTTTAGATTTCATTCGTTGTGACAGCTGCTCATCGGCAGAAATTGGTCACTCTAACTAAAAGTATGAGGCGTTTAAGTCATTGTCTCAGGGCCTCAGCTGCGCTTGATGCCGTGTATACCTGCCAGGGAGACGAGCAGCTGGCCCAGCGTGGCTCCGAACGTGTAGCCGCTCAGCATGGCGGCGCGCAGGTAGCCCGTGGCACGCTGGTACCTCTCAGCAGGTATCACGCTGTAAATGTAGGAGAAGTAGGCCACCTCTGTGGAGGTCACCACGGCGTAGTTCACCTGTTTGCAAGCAGCAGGCAGAGTATATTTCATTGTCTTAAAAGTGTGGCGTGTACATGATGTATGTGTATGTGCACCGGTGGTATTTGCATTAGAACCATCATGCAGTGGAAAGTCATGCACTGCAAAATGTTTTCTTACAATTGTAATAACATGCCATGTATAGAAATAATAATAATAATAATAATATAATAATAACATACAAATTAGCTCATTAGCTTACTCTGGCACATTGACATTGACATGGAAACTGAAATGTTGATTACTGTGCACCGTCCCTGGTAAATCCCTAATAAAAGTGTGTGTTTGGATTGTAAATGGACCTGGAGAAAAGCCATGGCAGGCAGGCCGGGGGCGAAGCACAGCAGGAGGTAGTTGGTGACCAGGAACAGTGCCTGGACCACTATGATGGGCTTGTATCTCAGCAGGTCCGTCAGCAGGAAGACGGGGAACAGGATGGCCAGGTAGGAGTATGTCCAGATGGGGAACAGGTAGTTGGTCACCTGTTGGTAAGGGAGTGATACAAATAAATCACTAAATGAAGGTGTTTAGGGGTGTGTGTGTGTGTGTGTGTGTGTCTGTGTGTGTGCGTGTGTGTGTGTGTGTGAGCAAGAGAGTGACACAGAGAGATAGATATCTTACCACTTCTGCAGAGATGTTCTTGTGGGGGCCGATCAGGTACGGTGTGAGGAAAGGCTCTGCCACTCTGCAGTTTGCAAAGAATCCATAGACTGAGAGCATCGCGGTGGGATAGACCCAACCAGAAGACTCCAACTTGGCCAATAAGTGCATCTTTTTAGATCTGTCT
>PIJE02000866.1:85529-90529 GCA_002895965.2 Coryphaenoides rupestris
GGGGCTTTGTGATTGGCCCCGTCCTTATCCTAATCCTTATCCTCGGTTTCTCTTTGTATTCCATTGTAGAGCGGTGGTCTGTCCTACATCTCCTATTGTAGTTCACAGTCATTTATGCTTCCTGGTCAAACGGATTCTTCTTTGAGGGGTTGTGGGGGGGGGGGCTTTGTGATTTGGCCCCCGTCCTTAATCCCTAATCCTTAATCCTCCTGTTCTCTTTGTAATTCCATTAGAGCGGTGGCTCTGTCCTCACATCTCCCTTTGAATAAGTTCACAGTCATTTATGCATTCACTGGTATAACGGTAATGAGGTAATGACCATTTACAGAGGGCTGGATGAGCAGCTCCTCCTGCAGTGCTCTCTCTCTCTCTCTCTCTCTCTCTCTCTCTCTCTGTCTCTCTCTCACAACATGAGGGTGAATAATACAGCAGTAATGAATTAATAGGGTAATGTTCCCCTACTCCAGGGAACTAAAGGCATCTCTTTATTGTGTCTCTGCATGGCGGTGGTGGTGGTGCACCCTGTGTGACCGGAGCTGTGCAGCACTGGGAGGCAGTGGGAGCCAGCAGCATCCCTGAAAACATGTCTCTATTCGTCCCTGTTCTTAGGGGTTCATCATTATTTTGGTTATTTCACGTGAATAAAATAGGTTCAGAAAATAGCTAATGGATTTGTAAAAGAAATCACAACTGATCAATTCTCGTTATTCCAGTCCACATGTTATTTTATATTTATGTATTTATGATGGGGTCGTTTTTTGTCCTTGTCTTGTGTGTCCAGGGTCACACGGCAGAGGTCATCACCGTGTCCTTCAACACCGCCGGGGACCTGCTGCTCACCGGCTCCTTCGACCACACCGTCTCCCTGTGGGAGGTGGCCTCGGGCAGGTCCCATATCCATGTCTATCTATATCACTTCCAGCGTGTGTGTATGTGTGTGTGTGTGTGTGTGTGTGTGTCTGTGTGTGTGTGTCTGTGTGTGCACGTGTGTGTGTGTCCGTGCTCTAGTGTGCGTGTGTCGTGTGTGTGTGTGGTGTGTGTGTGTGTCGTGTGTGTCGTGTGTCGTGTGTGTGTGTGTGTGTGTGTGTGTGTGTGTGTGTGTGTGTGTGTGTGTGTGTGTGTGTGTGTGTGTCGTGTGTGTGTGTGTGTGTGTGTGTGTGTGTGTGTGTGTGTGTGTGTGTGTGTGTGTGTGTGTGTGTGTGTGTGTGTGTGTGTGTGTGACACAGGCGGTGGGGAAAGGCATTTGTGTGACTGCAGGTAGATGGGTGTCCTTGATGCATTGCCCTACATGAATCTATTCATGTACTCTTTATTGTTTCCATGTGTATGTATAAGTGTCACAGTATCTCTCTCTCTCTCTCTCTCTCTCTCTCTCTCTCTGAGTGGATGGTGGGAGTGAACGTGAGCGTGGTGAGTTTGGACTTGAGTGAGTTTGTTCGTACTTTGCTCTTTATTCTTTCTGTGTTGTTTGCGCTTTTGCGTTTTGTTTCACTTTATTTCATAGTTTGTTGTACTTGTTTGATAACATCGTAGTTTGGTTTGTTTGGTAGCGATCGCTACCGCCTGCAGGGCATGGCGCCCGCAGGTACCGCAGGTGTGGCGCTAACTCGCCGACATGCGATCAAGGTTTCCCCGACAATTAACTGTTCTGTGGAGGAGTGTAGTCTGGCAGTGGGAGCGGTGGTCGGCTACCCGTCTGTTAATATAGCAAGCGAGGATGAACACGCGCGGTCGTCATCTTCCTTTGATATGTTGATAAAGTGAATCGTCATGGGTGGAATCCGGTGTCGTCATAACGCGACAGACTTTCCTGCTTAGGTCTCCCCCTGGTTAACCCTTCCCGGCCAAGAAGTACATATCTAACGTCCCTCCATTCGTTAGTACAGGAAGCTCTGTCAAAGAGTTGTCCTAGACACGGGCCAGCTGGTGTCTCCGATCAGAGTTCCGTCTCCCTGGGGTGCAAGGCTCTGCAGCTGAGACATGTGGTTGTCCTTTCGCAGGCAGTCTTTTATGCTGCTCAATACAAAGAGGACATCAACCTAAAAATGAAATTTAAGGTTGAAGATTTTGATTACATGGTGTTTGTGACGTCTGATACTATGCGTTGTTTTAAATGCGGGGGGGAGGGGCATCTGATCAGGTCTTGTCCTGAGGGGAGAGACGGCCCCCCCCCGCAGCCCCTGCTGCAGCAGCCCACTACGAGCGGCTCCTCTGACGTCACTGGTGACAATACAGAGGCTCCAGAGGAAAACAATAATGATAAAGAAACGATTGAAAGGACAAGTGGTCAAGAGGACGTAGACCTCCAGGGTGAGACAGAATGTCCCCCACAGCAGCAGGCAGAGGAACAGGGTGAAAAAGAAGTGAATATTATTAGAGGAGATAAGCAGGTGGAGGTACAGGTGGAGGAGGACATGCTGGAAGGAAACCAGCTAGAGCAGAGCAGGCAGACTGGACAGAAGACACCTGGACTCAGGAACCAGTCTGACCAGACGGCGGGGGGGGGGGGCTTTGTGATTTGGCCCCCGTCCTTAATCCCTAATCCTTAATCCTCCTGTTCTCTTTGTAATTCCATTAGAGCGGTGGCTCTGTCCTCACATCTCCCTTTGAATAAGTTCACAGTCATTTATGCATTCACTGGTATAACGGTAATGAGGTAATGACCATTTACAGAGGGCTGGATGAGCAGCTCCTCCTGCAGTGCTCTCTCTCTCTCTCTCTCTCTCTCTGTCTCTCTCTCACAACATGAGGGTGAATAATACAGCAGTAATGAATTAATAGGGTAATGTTCCCCTACTCCAGGGAACTAAAGGCATCTCTTTATTGTGTCTCTGCATGGCGGTGGTGGTGGTGCACCCTGTGTGACCGGAGCTGTGCAGCACTGGGAGGCAGTGGGAGCCAGCAGCATCCCTGAAAACATGTCTCTATTCGTCCCTGTTCTTAGGGGTTCATCATTATTTTGGTTATTTCACGTGAATAAAATAGGTTCAGAAAATAGCTAATGGATTTGTAAAAGAAATCACAACTGATCAATTCTCGTTATTCCAGTCCACATGTTATTTTATATTTATGTATTTATGATGGGGTCGTTTTTTGTCCTTGTCTTGTGTGTCCAGGGTCACACGGCAGAGGTCATCACCGTGTCCTTCAACACCGCCGGGGACCTGCTGCTCACCGGCTCCTTCGACCACACCGTCTCCCTGTGGGAGGTGGCCTCGGGCAGGTCCCATATCCATGTCTATCTATATCACTTCCAGCGTGTGTGTATGTGTGTGTGTGTGTGTGTGTCTGTGTGTGTGTGTCTGTGCGTGCACGTGTGTGTGTGTCCGTGCATCTACACCACTCCCAGTGTGTGTGTGTCTGTGTGTGTTTGTGTGCATGTGTGTGTCTGTGTGTGTGTGTGTGTGTCTGTGTGTGTGTGTGTGTGTGTGTGTGTGCGTGTGTGTGTGCGTGCATGCATGCGTGTGTTTGTGTGCGTCTTTGTGTGTGTGTGTGTGCGTGCATGTGTGTTTGTGTGTGTGTGTGTGTGTGTGTGTGTGTGTGTGACACAGGCGGTGGGGAAAGGCATTTGTGTGACTGCAGGTAGATGGGTGTCCTTGATGCATTGCCCTACATGAATCTATTCATGTACTCTTTATTGTTTCCATGTGTATGTATAAGTGTCACAGTATGTGTGTGTGTGTGTGTGTGTGTGTTCTTCCAGACGTGTCCACACACTGAGGGGACACAGCGGTGAGATCACCAATGTCCAGCTGAACTGGGACTGCTCCCTGATCCTGTCCGGCTCCATGGATAAAACCACCAAGGTGCCCATCGATCAACCTGATGCTAGCCAGTATAACAGTATAAGCCCATCCCAATATTACTATTCCATTTACCATTTGTACTTTGTCGCTTATAATTGTAATGCTTTGTTACCCCTTTGTATGCCCGTATGACACCCACTTAACAGTAACTGGCCAGCAGTCCTGGATAGATGGCTTCGCAAAAAAAATACGGAATAAACAAAAACCATTCGCTGGTCATGACTCATGTTCATGTTTTGTATTTGTTTGACATTTTCCGAAATAGTCGTGTCATTCAGAAAACATTGGGGCATGACGGAGTGCATTTGTATGGTTCTCTTGGAGTCACGAGGCCCATTCAAAGGGCGACTCATCATCACACTGCAGGCCCCCCCCCCGGTGTCAGACGTGCAAGATGACTAGCACTAGCACTAGCACTAGCACTAGCGCTGGTGTCGGGGACTCGGGGGCAGTTTGCATTCGTTACGTATTGTATTTCATTACCTTTCATTACCTTTGACCATTGAGAGTCTCATATCGTAAGGCTGTGTGTGTGCGCTGCTGTGTGTTTTATTTGAGCGCAGCCGATGGCCTCTCCTAGGCGACGTGCCCCCCCGCCCCCACCCCCCCCCCCTTTGCTCACGCATCCTTCACTGTGCTCACATCTCGCACTCCATTTCTTCCCACCTCCTCTTCCTCCTCCCGCCTTTTAAGCTCCGCGTTTAAACACAGGGAATTAAATCCCCTCTCTCTATCTCTCCCCCCTCTCTCGTTTCTCTCTCTCTCTCTTGTCTCTCTCTCTCTCTCCCCCCCCGCCAGGCACGGCCAGAGTTTACAATGCCGCCACATATCAGTGCCTGGTGATGTTACAGGGCCACCAGGGAGAGATCTCCAAGGTGAGTCACCGGGCCCAAAATGGCTGCGGCGTGTCGATGGCCGCGAATAGATCTTTTACGGCAACGCGCCGCGCCGAAGATTAGTGAACGGTGGCAGTTGGCGGATCATACAGAGCCCTACTTTCTCCATCTGGAAATAGGCCACTTCTTGTTCCACTAAACGCTGTTCTGAAAAATTTGGTGGGGGGGGGCGTGCATGCATCGGTTTACCTGCTGTTTTAATAGTGGGCCACACTGCAGAGGGTGCCTGTGTGTGTGTGTGTGTGTGTGTGTGTGTGTGTGTGTGTGTCAGCGATGATTGTGTGTGGAGGTCTAAATG
>PIJE02000866.1:95529-108535 GCA_002895965.2 Coryphaenoides rupestris
GATGAGCAGCTCCTCCTGCAGTGCTCTCTCTCTCTCTCTCTCTCTCTCTCTCTCTGTCTCTCTCTCACAACATGAGGGTGAATAATACAGCAGTAATGAATTAATAGGGTAATGTTCCCCTACTCCAGGGAACTAAAGGCATCTCTTTATTGTGTCTCTGGATGGCGGTGGTGGTGGTGCACCCTGTGTGACCGGCGCTGTGCAGCACTGGGAGGCAGTGGGAGCCAGCAGCATCCCTGAAAAACATGTCTCTATTCGTCCCTGTTCTTAGGGGTTCATCATTATTTTTGTTATTTCACGTGAATAAAATAACTTCATAAAATAGCTAATGGATTTGTAAAAGAAATCACAATGGTATGAATAACTGATCAATTTCTCGTTATTCCAGTCCACATGTTGTTTTATCTTATGTATTTATGATGGGTCGTTACGGTTTGTCCTTGTCTTGTGTGTCCGGGTCACGCGGCAGAGGTCATCACCGTGTCCTTCAACCACCGCCGGGGACCTGCTGCTCACCGGCTCCTTCGACCACACCGTCTCCCTGTGGGAGGTGGCCTCGGGGCAGGTCCCATATCCATGTCTATCTATATCACTGCCCCAGCATGTGTGTATGTGTGATGTTGGTGTGTGTGTGTGTGTGTCTGTGTGTGTGTGTCTGTGCGTGTGTGTGTGTGTGTGTGTGTGTGTGTGTGTGTGTGTGTGTGTGTGTGTGTGTGTGTGTGTGTCTGAGTGTGTGTGTGTGTCTGTGTGTGTGTGTGTGTGTGTGTGTGTGTGTGTGTGTGTGTGTGTGTGTGTGTGTGTGTGTGTGTGTGTGTGTGTGTGTGTGTGTGTGTGTGTGCTTGGTGTGTGTGTGTGTGTGTGTGTGTGTGTGTGTGTGTGTGTGTGTGTGTGTGACACAGCGGTGGGAAAGGCATTTGTGTGACTGGGGTAGATGGGTGTCCTTGATGCATTGCCTACATGAATCTATTCATGTACTCTTATTGTTTCCATGTGTATGTATAAGTGTCACAGCTATATGTGTGTGTGTGTGTGTGTGTGTGTTCTTCCAGACGTGTCCCACACATGAGGGGACACAGCGGCCGAGATCACCAATG
Organism: Coryphaenoides rupestris; assembly: GCA_002895965.2. NCBI lineage: Eukaryota > Metazoa > Chordata > Actinopteri > Gadiformes > Macrouridae > Coryphaenoides > Coryphaenoides rupestris. Next base: position 96,624 of record PIJE02000866.1, read on the forward strand.
TCCAGCTGAACTGGACTGCTCCCTGATCCTGTCCGGCTCCATGGATAAAACCACCAAGGTGCCCATCGATCAACCTGATGCTAGCCAGTATAACAGTATAAGCCCATCCCAATATTACTATTCCATTTACCATTTGTACTTTGTCGCTTATAATTGTAATGCTTTGTTACCCCTTTTTATGCCCGTATGACACCACTTAACAGTAACTGGCCAGCAGTCCTGGATAGATGCTTCGCCAAAAAAAATACGGAATAAACAAAAACCATTCGCTGGTCATGACTCATGTTCATGTTTTGTATTTGTTGACATTTTCCGAAATAGTCGTGTCATTCAGAAAACATTGTCGGCATGACGGAAGTGCATTTGTATGGTTCTCTTAGTACTCACGAGGCCCATTCAAAGGGCGACTTCATCATCACACTGCAGGCCCCCCCCCCGGTGTCAGACGTGCAAGATGACTAGCACTAGCACTAGCACTAGCACTAGCGCTGGTGTCGGGGACTCGGGGGCAGTTTGCATTCGTTACGTATTGTATTTCATTACCTTTCATTACCTTTGACCATTGAGAGTCTCATATCGTAAGGCTGTGTGTGTGCGCTGCTGTGTGTTTTATTTGAGCGCAGCCGATGGCCTCTCCTAGGCGACGTGCCCCCCCGCCCCCCCCCTTTGCTCACGCATCCTTCACTGTGCTCACATCTCGCACTCCATTTCTTCCCACCTCCTCTTCCTCCTCCCGCCTTTTAAGCTCCGCGTTTAAACACAGGATAACCCCGACTGTGCGCTAGTCCTGGTGGGTTAGTAATCATCAGAATGAGCCCCCCCCCATGATCCCAGAGCCATTGTTCCAGATGACGGGGGTCCGTGGGTCGTGGGGAATACGCCCCGCTGGAAGGAAAGCAGCGAAAGCAGGATTTTTTTTATTTTGCTCGCCCAGTGAACCCATGCTCAAGTGTTGTTCATATACTGTATATACAGTATATAAACAATGGACCAAATGGATCGAGGAAGGAAGCAATGTGTTGTTTGTTGTCTATTGTTGTCTTGTGGATGTCTTGTTGACGTGTATCCTAGCGATTGACGACATGAGCTGTTTTAGTAGAGGACTGAGCGAGCGAGCGTGTAGTGTCTCCGCCGTGGTCCGACACTTCAGATGAACTCCCGCTCTACGGTGCCACGGTCCTCGCCGTGTCGCCGTGTTCCTGAGAAGAATTTAATTTGTTTGGATGTGAATAAGGGACGCAAAAGGTCCCCAATGAGACTTCCTCTACACCGTAACATAGCAGACATTAGATAACAACGAGGCTAAAATTGATTCGGAGAAGTGGTTTGTCTCGGCTCGGGAGCCATATTCCATTGCCATTATTATGAACCCCGTATCTTATTGATTTGCACGGCCCATGTGCTCATGTATTATCCATTATTATCCACTGAGCAGTATTTGTTAATAAATAATAATAATAATAATAAAAATGCAATGCTAATAAAAAAAGCAGGATGACAACTGAGGTCCGTTCTCTCTGCTTTGTCACGTCTGATGAGGTTCTTCGTCAGCGCGGCGCCGAAGCCTCTGTTCTGGTTTTCTACCGAAGTGTGTTTTATTTCACCGTCTCTGTGGCTTCTTGGGAGGAAACACGCGTCCTCAAACGTGCTCCTTGGTCTGTTTTCTAAGAAGAGAGTTAGTTAGGATGTCGAGAATCAACGTCATGACGATGACCACGGTGTCTTTCACATCACATCGATTTATTGATGTCAAAAGATAAATACATTCAAATGTTACAGTGACAGCGTTGACAGTTGAGTTGAGTTCTGTGTGTGTGTGTGTGTGTGTGTGTGTGTGTGCTTTTTTTTTTCTTCAATGATAAAACACCAGGCGACGACATGTAGAGAAAGATACGGACTATATTCACAAATAAATCAACGGTTACAAACCATGCCCCGCCTCCCCGTCTCCATGGTGACCGGAAAAAAAACAACGGATGAGAGTCCAGTCTTCCAGCTCCTATGTACAACGATCCAGAATGAAGCGCTCTCCGTTCACAAGAACACCGACACGGGAGTTACTCAGGACGCCATCTCAAGGTCACAACAGAAATGTATTGGCCGCATAAACATAAGCATAAACAATAAGCTATCATTTTTAGTTTTACGTAAGACATTTCTACTTTAGAAAGATATGGGTTTTGAAACTTTGTTTTTAACGATATACGGTCGACGAAGAACAGAAGAAATGGCGCGTTGAGATGTACAAAAGCATGGCATTGAGAAGAGATGTGAGAAAAGAATCAGTTTGAGGGCTAAAACATTCCCACTGAAGTGGTCCAAGCCTTTTCACTATGATGTTGTGTGTGTGTGTGTGTGTCTGTGTCTGTGTCTGTGTCTGTGTGTGTGTGTCTCTGTAGACCACGAGCTGAACGAAATGCAAACATGCGTATCTTTAAAGGGAAACTTGTCTAAGAGAGGCATCGACACAACATCCACAGACAGGATTAAGGTGAGAGGGCAGTAATAACGGGGTGGGCGGGGTCACTCTTTAAGGCCCCGCCCTCCCCTCTCCCAACAGGGGGGGAGGGGTTGTGTGCTTGTAGTCTAAAGCAGGAGACTGGCGCGGCGCGGCTCGGCTCGGCTCGGCTCGGTTCGGGACCTCGGCATCCGGGAACGCACTAAAGAGTCTCCAGCAGCCAATCAAACAGGCTGGACAGGGACGGCCCTTCCTCCTCCCGCTCCTCCTCCTGCTCCTCCTCCTCCTCCTCCTCCTCCTGACCCTGCTTCTCGCGGAGCTGACAGAAGCGCAGCACGGCGGAGAACAGGTCGGCCACCCGCCACGCCTTCTGGGTCACCAGCAGCACCACCCTCTGGAACTGAGGACCACCACCACCACCACAACATCAATATATTGCTGTGGTACATGTAGCTGTGGCCATATTGTATATTGTATGCAAATAAAAAATAAATGGTACGGAAACATTCGTCGTCAAATGTGCGTCTTCGGACCCACCTTGGAGGAGGCGCTCATTTCCACAGACTTGCTGAAGTAGAGGGCAGACAGGCCCAGCTCGGAGGCTGCGATCCACTGGAGGGCCACTCTGAGCTCCCAGTCCACCCGCTCGGGCTCCAGGTCACAGTTCAGCACCAGGAGGCCCCGACTCTCCGTCGCCCTCTGCAGGCCGGCGTCCTCTGCAAGAGGGAGGGGCCCAGAACGAGACACGTAAGCAGACATCACCGCCCACCAGATTCACTTTGAAATAACCTTTATTCACACACACACACACACACAAACACACACATACACACACACAGATTATCTTGATTTATGTCTTCTTATTTAAAAATCTAAATTGAGAAAATATGTCTTTTATCATATTATACATTATTTTATGTGGGGTCAAATGACTAAAAGTAATTTCCCTTCCTGTGATCAATTTCTTCACATATTTATGCAAAAGCCACAGGAATCATTTTCAATAATTAGTGCATACGGAGCCAAAAGCATGCTGGGTATTATATCCCAGCGAGTCTTCGGGAATTCACTTGTCGGCGCTTGAGGGACACAATTCAATAATTCAACACCTATTTAAACAAAATAATAGTAACCATTCATTGCCCACGGTTTGATTCACAAGGGCAGTCGCTTTCAAAGTGGGATGAATACAAGATTATTAGCGCAGCACAAAGTCCGCCTGACTCACTCCACCTACCAAGGTCAATCCCCCGGCTTTCTGCAAGGTGGCCTCTCCCTGTCTCTGCACTGTGGGGAAATAAACAACATTACACTGAAGAAACAACACCGCCTGAAAGATGATGCATTCCAGAAGCAACAACAATGGTGTTGGCTTTCAGAGAAGCCTCATGGCCGGGCTTGCTTGTTTTTTTTAGAGACAGTCGCAGATGTGTGTGTGTGTGTGTGTGTGTGTGTGTGTGTGTGTGTGACTTAGACTTGAATGATCTCAGAGAGGCAATTTGTGTTACTGCACAGAACACACATGTATACCACATCCCCTCGTCCACGTCTTTCCCCAGACTCCCCATGAATCCAAATCCTAAATTCCTTAATTATGCCGGGAGATGAGTCACGCTCACGAGTGAGAAGTGATTCATGATTGCTCTGCGCTCCTCTGGAGGACGTGGATCAAATGATGCTACTTAAGGCGGATAACGCTAGCGAAGTGCTGGTGTGCGTGTGTGTGTGTGTGTGTGTGTGTGTGTGTGTGTGTGTGTGTGTGTGTGTGCGTGTGTGTGTGTGTGTGTGTATGTGTGTGTGGAACATCTGTGCCTCTTATCCTACACGGCGTGCACTCAAAAGTGCTCTCGTCCCCGCCGTGCATCCACAGCAGGGACGCAACATCCAACATCCAACATCCAACATCAACTCAAGTCGGCGTGTCGGTTTGTTTTTATGATGCAATGCACAGTAGGACTTGGGTCATTCTTTCTGTGCCGTAAAAACCAGTACGACGATCATGCGATGGTCCGCTACAGTTCTGTTAAAGGACTCCTATTATACCACCAGGTGTGAGCGTGATTAGCCATTCCAGGCGGTTTCAAAAACCCAGTTGGAATGGACCCAGATGTACGGTGGATAGATCAGCCTACCAGTTGCTACACGTCCACTGGGTAGGCTGGTAGGCTGATCTATCCAGCATATCACACCCGGTGGTATGCTACTAGTATGTCTCCTTTAAGACACATTTTCACACAAACACACAAATAGGCGGGAATGACTCATGTACGTACGTTTTGTGCGTCTCAGCTGTGGTGCCGATCCCAGAGCCATTGTTCCAGATGACGGGGGTCCGTGGGTCGTGGGGAATACGCCCCCGCTGGAAGGAAAGCAGCGAAAGCAGGATTTTTTTTATTTTGCTCGCCCAGTGAACCCATGCTCAAGTGTTTTGTTCATATACTGTATATACAGTATATACCACATGGACCAAATGGATCGAGGAAGGAAGCAATGTGTTGTTTGTTGTCTATTGGATGTCTATTGGACTGAGCGAGCGAGTGTGTAGTGTCTCCGCCGTGGTCCGACACCTTCAGAATGAACTCCCCGCTCTACAGTGCCGGCGGTCCCTCGCGTGTCGCCGTGTTCCTGAGAAGAATTTAATTTGTTTGGATGTGAATGAGGGACGCAAAAGGTCCCCAATGAGACTTCCTTTACAACCGTAACATAGTAGACATTAGATAACCACGAGGCTAAAATTGATTCGGAGAAGTGGTGTTTGTCTCGGCTCGGAGCCATATTCCATTGCATTATTATGAACCGCCGTATCTTATTGATTTGCACGGCCCATGTGCTCATGTATTATCCATTATTATCCACTGAGCAGTATTTGTTAATAAATAATAATATAATAAAAATGCAATGCTAATAAAAAAAGCAGGATGACAACTGAGGTCCGTTCTCTCTGCTTTGTCACGTCTGATGAGGTTCTTCGCCAGCGCGGCGCCGAAGCCTCTGTTCTGGTTTTCTACGAAGTGGTGTTTCTATTTCACCGTCTCTGTGGCTTCTTGGGAGGAAACACGCATCTCAAACGTTGTTCCTTGGTCTGTTTTCTAAGAAGAGAGTTAGTTAGAATGTCATGACGATGACCACGGTGTCTTTCACATCACATCGATTTATTGATGTCAAAAGATAAATACATTCAATGTTACAGTGACAGCGTTGACAGTTGAGTTGAGATTCTGTGTGTGTGTGTGTGTGTGTGTGTGTGCTTTTTTTTTTTCTTCAATGATAAAACACCACAGGCGACGACATGTAGAGAAAGATACGGACTATATTCACAAATAAATCAACGGTTACAAACCATGCCCCGCCCTCCCCGTTCCACGGTGGACCGCAAAAAAAAACGGATGAGAGTCCAGTCTTCCAGCTCCTATGTACAACGATCCAGAATGAAGCGCTCTCTCCGTTCACAAGAACACCGACACGGGAGTTACTCAGGACGCCATCTCAAGGTCACAACAGAAATGTATTGGCCGCATAAACATAAGCATAAACAATAAAGCTATCATTTTTAGTTTTACGTAAGACATTTCTACTTTAGAAGATATGGGTTTTGAAACTTTGTTTTTAACGATATACGGTCGACGAAGAACAGAAGAAATGGCGCGTTGAGATGTACAAAAGCATGGCATTGAGAAGAGATGTGAGAAAAGAATCAGTTTGAGGGCTAAAACATTCCCACTGAAGTGGTCCAAGCCTTTTCACTATGATGTTGTGTGTGTGTGTGTGGTGTGTGTGTGTGTGTGTGTGTGTGTGTGTGTGTCTGTGTCTGTGTGTGTGTGTCTCTGTAGACCACGAGCTGAACGAAATGCAAACATGCGTATCTTTTAAAGGGAAACTTGTCTAAGAGAGGCATCGACACAACATCCACAGACAGCATTAAGGTGAGAGGGCAGTAATAACGGGGGGGCGGGGTCAACTCTTTAAGCCCCGCCCCCCCCCACTCCCAACAGTGGGGGGAGGGGTTTAGTGCTTGTAGTCTAAAGCAGGAGACTGGCGCGGCGCGGCTACGGCCTCGGCTCGTGTTCGGGACCTCTGCATCCGGGGAACGCACTAAAGAGTCTCCAGCAAGCCAATCAAACAGGCTGGGACAGGGACGGCCCTTTCCTCCTCCGCTCCTGCTCCTCCTGCTCCGTCCTCCTTCCCTCCTCCTCCTCCTCATGACCCTGTTTCTCGCGGAAGCTGACAGAAGCGCAAGCACGGCGGAGAACAGGTCGGGCCACCCCGCCACGCCTTCTGGGTCACCAGCAGCACCACCGCTCTAGGAACTGAGGGACCACCACCACCACAACATCAATATATTGCTGTGGGTACATGTAGCTGTGGCCATATTGTATATTGTATGCAAATAAAAAATAAATGCTATGGAAACATTCGTCGTCAAATGTGCGTCTTCGGACCCACCTTGGAGGAGGCGCTCATTTCCACAGACTTGCTGAAGTAGAGGGCAGACAGGCCCAGCTCGGAGGCTGCGATCCACTGGAGGGCCACTCTGAGCTCCCAGTCCACCCGCTCGGGCTCCAGGTCACAGTTCAGCACCAGGAGGCCCCGACTCTCCGTCGCCCTCTGCAGGCCGGCGTCCTCTGCAAGAGGGAGGGGCCCAGAACGAGACACGTAAGTAGACATCACCGCCCACCCATTCACTTTGAAATAACCTTTATTCACACACACACACACATAGACACACACACAGTTTAACTTGATTTATGTCTTCTTTTTAAAAAATCTAAATTGAGAAAATATGGCTTTTATCATATTATACATTATTTTATGTGGGGTCAAATGACTAAAAGTAATTTCCCTTCCTGTGATCAATTTCTTCACATATTTATGCAAAAGCCACAGGAATCATTTTCAATAATTAGTGCATACGGAGCCAAAAGCATGCTGGGTATTATATCCGAGCGAGTCTTCGGGAATTCACTTGTCGGCGCTTGAGGGACACAATTCAATAATTCAACACCTATTTAAACAAAATAATAGTAACCATTCATCGCCCACGGTTTGATTCACAAGGGCAGTCGCTTTCAAAGTGGGATGAATACAAGATTATTAGCGCAGCACAAAGTCCGCCTGACTCACTCCACCTACCAAGGTCAATCCCCCGGCTTTCTGCAAGGTGGCCTCTCCCTGTCTCTGCACTGTGGGGAAATAAACAACATTACACTGAAGAAACAACACCGCCTGAAAGATGATGCATTCCAGAAGCAACAACAATGGTGTTGGCTTTCAGAGAAGCCTCATGGCCGGGCTTGCTTGTTTTTTTTAGAGACAGTCGCAGATGTGTGTGTGTGTGTGTGTGTGTGTGTGTGTGTGTGACTTAGACTTGAATGATCTCAGAGAGGCAATTTGTGTTACTGCACAGAACACACATGTATACCACATCCCCTCGTCCACGTCTTTCCCCAGACTCCCCATGACTACCACGTCTTGTTTAATGGCGTTATTGCCATGGGAATGAACAGGTTTTTGTGCACGGTTAGTTCTGATCTCAGGGTATCAATACCTCTGACCAGAAGGGAGAGAGAGTGTGTGTGTGTGTGTGTGTGTGTGTGTGTGTGTGTGTGTGTGTGTGTGTGTGTATGTGTGTGTGTGTGTGTGTGTGTATGTGTGTGTGTGTGTGTGAGAGAGAGAGAGAGGAAGGACAAGCATAATAAAACAATGCGCCGTGGTCTGCCATGTCTTCCATTTCTAATGACAGCCCGCCTGTCACGAGTCACTCAACCGTAGACTGCCGGGGTTAAGAGACCAAGGCGGGACCACGGCCGGGCAACAAAATTGGAAAGCTTTATTGAAAAGGCACGCACACACACACACACACATCCGTGAACATAAACACACGCTCTGTGGCATCCAGAGTGCCACACCGTGATGTGCCCCCCCCCCCCCCCCCGCCCTGTGCAGGCGAGAGCCAGCCATCGGTGATGGATTACCTGGTGATGGTGACGCTGCTCTGAGACGGCACGTCAGAGAAGGCCTCCAGGTCGGCCACGCCCACGCTGGAGGAGCTGCTCGTCCCGTTTCTGTGGAGCCACGTGGCGTGCACACACACACACACACACACACACACACGCACACACACACGCACACACATACACACATACACACACACGGAGGGCATCGCTTTACATCATCTCCCCACATCTCCGGCCATTCAAGGGGATCACTGACTTGTGAAGGGAGAATAACGGGGTGTGAGGGCGGGGCGCGGGCTGTCTTGTTTATTAGCCGTGGTGATTAGCATATAAATAGCAGCGGCAGAGCTGAGTGGGGGCGGCATGGCTGCTGCCGGTGACGGGCGGCGGGTGGCTGCTGGCCAGAGCTCCGACCGGAAATGAGGATGAGGAGATTTGGCGGGGAGGGGTTAGAGGGAGGGAGGGGTTAGAGGGTTAGAGGAGGGCGTGTCCCCATATCGCATCGGTCTGCCTGGTATCGACTCACGCGGAAGAAGTGCCACAGACGGCTCCTCCAGCCGGTTCCTCGCCCACCGGCGTCTATTTACTCGCGGCTGCCAAGCTACGCCCCTAGAGCCCCGCTGCCCTGCTGCCCTGGAACACGGCTGCCAGTTTAGCTTACAATAGCGCTCGTAATAATGAGCAGGGCTTCATAAATAATAATAATGATAATCATAACAATAATGAGTTACGTTTGTTTTCGCAGACGCCCCTGCAAAAGCAACATCTCCAAGCTCCTGGGCTACAGCTCATGTCAAGACAGATACGACGGGAGGTCCTCTGAATGGCGGAGTGGGTGGATAAAGGAAAAGAATACGAAAAACAAGAATGGGGCATTTGGCTATGCAAGGAATGGTGAGACGGGATGTTGTGAACCACTAGTTCTGGATGCTGAGAGATCCCAGAGCCTTGAGCCACTGGGCCCACTGCGTCCGCGCCCGTGTTATGGGGTGAGGGTGGCGGCGGTGTTAGCGTTAGCGTTAGCGTTAGCGTCAGCGTTAGCGGCGGTATGGTTCGGACGAGGAGCAGCGGTTACTGACCCCTCGCTCAGTTGGATACAACTACTGGTCTCCTCGTGGGGGTCGTCTTCAGGAGTGACCTGGGACCAGCTCCCCGTGCTCTCCTCACTGCTAGCGCTCATTGAACGCTTGTCCCGCTTGACCAGAGCGGCCACGGGCCCCGCTGGCCTCTCGCTGCTGGGGAGAGCAAAGGTGGAGGAGGGGGGTGACCACCGTGGACTGGTTCCTTTAGTCCTTTAGTCTGTTCTCCTCAACTGACGGCTGACCTGTGAGACTGCTGTTCCTATTTTCTACTCCTCGTTTTTCCCCATTTGTTTTCTTTTGACATTGATATCGGTCTATTTGCGGCTTTTTTCTTCCAAGTTTCATCTGTGCAAACTGCAGGAGGTTCATACATAATGAATGGCGGTATTTAGTTTGATACGGCCACATTTACAGCACTACTTTGACTATAAATAGCAACAATTAATTCTTTTAAATAACAAGGTCTTTAGAGGATTTTTCTCATCACCAAAATAGCCACCGGGGCCTTGACCATGAGCTACAACGCACTGCATTTCAAAATCCCTTGCCTCATGAGTCATGGGGGTCATGGCATTGTCATTAGCCGACGGCATAATCAGATGATGGAAGGTTGCCATCTTCAACAATCCGAGAGGGAAATCAGGTTATATTGACGGGGTCGACATTCCATTTTCACACCAGGGAGCCACTCCACTCCGCCCTGATTAGATGTATTGTTGAGTGGAAGGTGCTGTGCGTTGTGATGACGTGAGTGGCCCTGGTCTATACCCCCTCTGCCTTTGTCACAGCGTAGAGAAGCGAGGAGACGACCGTGGATCTCTCTCGTCGTCGCGAGCCTTTTTTTGGCTCGGGCGTGAAACCAGCGTCATGCCTTTCGCCCAAAATAGCCGCAGCTCAACTATTCTCCACTACTTTGCCATTTCTTTTCTTTAACAGCTTCACAGCTTATCTCCGTAATATTTGTGTGTTCGTTCATCGTTATACGGTACCCTAGGCTTTATCTCCAAAATGATGGGTGTTGCCACCCTGCTAGCCCTCACTTAGAAACATCAGTCTGCTATCTCCTCTAATAAAGAGTGTCATAATAATAATCATACATGACGTGATCTTATAGCGTGTTACCCGGAGGAGGATGACCACATTTTCTAAAAACATGGAATCTCTGTTGCGCGCAAAACTGCTCGTCACTGAGTAGATAATCTCGTAGAAGCTTCATTTCAACCTTTTTACGGGATATGCACATTTCGGTGTAATTGGTTTTCAGTGCGCATGTGAAATATTGACTCATTTAGATGAGGTCATCCGCCATGGAATTAATAAACAATGAAGCCACTAAAAGCCGCCTTCTTACACTAGATCACCCTGCAAATGCATGTAACAGTCAGGTCAGAAACCCAGAAACCCACACAGCTGAAATAGACATGTTCTGCCAGTAATGCGCCATTATGTGCCACTGCTTAGCAATCAAAAGCTGAAAATAGATTATAGATAACCACAGCTATAATTCCTGTCATCGGACAGTTGTATTCATGTATTCATCCATTTGCAGATCCCCCATCCATCCAGCTCTACATGTTCCATACCAAAAAACGAACACTCCCAGCAACGGACCTGCTCCTTTGAGCTACCCAAGATTGTCATAGTTCAAAGCCCAGACAGTGCTGAGGGTTCTGCAGAGTGGCCGGGAACCCAGGCTCCCCAGTCTGGAGATGAGGATGACTCTGTTGAAGCCCAACTTGTGTCAGAACAAGGGACCCAAACTCATAAGGTCCACCACAATGGAGGACACCCCTCTAAACCTGTGGAGGTGGCTTTGGCCTGTGCCGCTAGTATCATAGGTACCATCACCAACCCACAAATGACAGAACAGATTACCATGGAGTCCAGTTCAGAGGAGGACAACGGCGAAGAGCAGCAGGAGTCAGAGGATGGAGTCGACTACTCCTTCTCTTCAGCGATGTGTGGCATGGCTAAGGTTGCTGGGGCTGTAGCTGCCGTGGAACTCACCGAGGAGTCAGGGGAGGGTGGTGACTCAGACGCAGACTCAACTGAGGTCTATACAACCTCTAGGGGGCTGATGTCCGCTGCAGAGGCGTCAGCTGCATTTACTCTCCACTGCAGCGTCACAGAGGGGACCAGTATTGAGGCCTTCCGTGCCAACATCGCTGAGGTTCTCCACAGAGAAGCAGCGGAGGTCCTGGCCCAGCCACAAGGCTACAAGAGTGTGGCCCACCTGCTGGAGGTCACACATAACAAGATAGTCGATGGCATCACCTGCCCAAAGAAATCTTACGTGGATGATACAGAAGTTGATGATTTTTTGAGTGAGGTGGCTGACAGTCTCTTCAAGCATGCTTTTGAGAAAGCAAAAAAGAAAAAAGAACTGGAGGGTCCTGGGAAAGATGCCCCTAACCTCCA
>PIJE02000866.1:110006-152506 GCA_002895965.2 Coryphaenoides rupestris
CGGCCGACCCCTTGGGCACACATAACACCCTCGGTCCCGGGAGTCGGCTGGGACAGAACTTGAGCAGAGGTAGTTCCATCTCCAAACAGTCCAGTTGTGAGAGTATCACAGATGAGTTCTCCAGGTTCATGGTTAACCAAATGGAAACCGAAGGCAGGGGGTTTGACCTGTTGCTGGACTACTATGCAGGGAAGAATGCCAGCAGCATCTTGGCTGCAGCCGTTCAGCAGGCTGCCACCAAGAAGAATGGCCACCTTAATGTCAGGGCCTCGTCCTGCTTGTCTAAACAGTCCAGCACGGAGAGCATCACAGAGGAGTTCTACAGGTTCATGCTCAAAGACATGGATAAGGAAAACAAAGACTACAGTTTTACCAAGACTAAAGAGTGGAGCAACAGCTTGCTCCCCCCTTCTCCAAGAACATCCTTCTGTATCCGACAGTCCTCCGTCCCAGACCGCCGTTCCTCAGGACTCAAGACTTACTGTGGGCTCACCTATGAAAGCCAACTCTTTTGATGGATTTACCCGCAATTCACACGGAGATACGCTGAACATCTACCCCAGCAATTCGGTGTCGGCTTCTGGCCTCTGTAAGTCGGACTCGTGTCTTTATCAGAGAGGCAAGGCTGACCAGATAACCGACATGCTGATTCATGAGACTTGGTCGAGTTCCATCGAGTCTCTGATGCGGAAGAACAAAATAATTGCTGATCCAGAGGACAGCATTGAGCTGGAGGCGGCTGCGGCAGACTCCCAGCCCCAAGTGCAGCAGTTTGCCAACCGCCTAGCAGCTGACATTGTGGAGACCGGGAAGTCCTCACTTTCACTTGGGGGCCCACCGGAGGGAGCTGGGAGCCCCTTAGGGAGACAGCAGCAGCAGCCCCGCATGCCTGTAGGGGAACGCAGAAGGGGCTTCAAACAGTCGCGGCCAGGATGTAGCCGAAGCAAGGGAAGCCAGGAGAAGGCTGGGACCGGTGACGCCGGTGCCGCTCTGCGAATGCGGTGCACTAGAGATGTACCACTGATCCACATCGAGGGAGACCAGAAAGACGCGAAGAGCAGCCAGGACCCCATGAGGGTAAAAGCATGTCGCCAGGACATCCCAGAGGTGTTAGCCCCAAAACACTCAGAAAGAGTATCAGCTGGGAACAGCAGGTAAGCCTTGCCCACTCACACATCACAATCTTCACCATAAAAGACCAGCACAGCCAAGGAGAAAATGATACTGCAAGGGTAATATTATAAGGTTACCAAAGCACTGAGGTGACTTTCAATTGGTTTGCTGCAGAAAGAGAGTGCAAGATTAGAATACAGTAGCTATTAATAGTTGTCCTGTAACATGTAGAGCTGGATGGATGGGGGAAGAGCGAGACGCTCACAGCTGCCCCTGGTACGAATGAGGTCTCATCTTGGGACAGTCGTATGAAGGCATCCTGTAGCACAGACTCAGTCAGGTTTGTGGCATAGTGACCAGCCGATTCCTTTGTGTGGTGGATTGTTTTTTGGGGCCCCTTTTTCCCCGGGACCCCGACAGTCCACTCAAAGTCCTCGCTGCCCCGACAAGGAGTACTCTGTCCCCTCAGAGAGGAAAGTCTGACGCAATGCCTCTGTGCGACCTCTACCTGGCCTTCTGCTGTCTCCCCACTCCCTGGCTCTGTTGGAGACAATGAGGGACAGAGAGACAGAGACAGAGAACATTATTCTGATCAATATTTGTCTTTACTGTAAATTCAAGACGTATCATAGCTTAAATCAGTGTCCATTATTTTAGAATTAAGGTCCCCTGTTTTACCACCGAGTGGGAGTGTGATTATGCCATTTCAGGACTACGCACTAGCTCTGTCTGATGATGACTAGCTCTGTCTACCCAGTGGACTGTACCAACTGGTAGGCTTATCTATCCATCATACATTGGGTGGACACTCCCAATTGTGATGTCACCAGAGGTTAGTCACATGACAATTTTTAAATGGCTTGTAATGGCTGCTCACATTCACACCTGGTTGTATAATCGGAGCCCTTTAAACCCCCGCAAAAATACTGCCGCGCTGATGTAGAGCTGGTCTATATTACAAGACACTGGAAAAGGCTAACATGACCCTGATTCAGGTTGCTGTTCCATCTCCCAGTGGGAGTAAATAGCCTTCTTATCTGTGATGATTTAATTACGAATATCAAACAGACTCAAAGGAGAGCGCAACCTCATATCATATGTAAGATTAATTATAGATTAAGGTAGGTTCACCAGCTCTGCGGTGCTAAAGAGCTCAGGGCAATATCCAACTAAAGGAGACGTATAGCGTTGGCCTTGCTTCGCTCAGCTACACAAGACCCTTAAACAGATGAGGAAGTGAACCATGAAGGGAGCCACAGAGAGGTAGGTCCATAGATGAGAAATGACAGGCCACACCAAATGAAGAGACGACCAGCACGCGAACACTGCCTTCTTTGTATGAACCACTGACTCTAGAAGTGTTGTTATTATTGTCTGCAAATCTATGTTCATAATTTTTTTATACTGAGGCCTAAATGATACATCATGGATTTCATTATTGCGATCCTTCGAGACCAATTAGAAGATCCGATCTACGTTCTAGCTGGGAAAATTAGTGCTTGACCACAAGAATTAACATTAAGCCTCGAAAAATGATGATCATTATCATATTAGTCACGCCAAACGTTTGTGTGTAGATACAATGCGATGGAATAACTATAGAAGATAATAATAGCAAGAGTCTAAAAGTAGTCTTGCAAATCACATTAAATCAAAGTCATAGCACACGGTCCCAGTGGAAACCCTGTGTGTGCACACAGAAGCCCACAAAGCACCCAGAAGCCATGAAGTGCTTATGTTTGATTATATTCCAACACTTTATGGAAAACATCCTCCACTCGCTCAGTACTCATCTGTGCATAAAACTGCTCATTACAATTCATGTATGTCAACATTATGCTAATTAAACTCTGAGGGAACTTTGCCCGTTACAAATGACTTTAATTCAAGTAAGGATGAGTCATGCAGAAAATCAATGTTACCGTAAGGAAACCTTTAAAGCTAAAAGAGTTTTGGGGCCTAGACTCACCGTTTCTGTAGTTTTCCTCTTCGCTGTCTTCTTCCAGGTGCTCCGAGGCGGTGAGGAAGTCTTCCTCGATGGAAGAGATGGAGCGATTGGTGTCGTCGTCGATGCGCGGCCCGGCCACGGCCCGGCCCTGCTGCTGCTGCTGCTGCTTGCTGCTGCTGCTGCTGCTGCAGGTGCCGATCCTTGCCCCACTGGAGGCCAATCAGGAACCTGTTGATCTCCAGGATGATGTTTGCGGGGTAGCTGCTGAGTTTCTGTCCTGAACACTGCACAAGACACACGTCTGGCCCTCGCTGCTGCTGCTGCTGGCCCTGGTAAGAGAACACACACAGATTTAGATGTTTAGCATTTAGTCATGCAGTATAGTCTCCCTCCACGCCGCACACGTGCTGGTTTCTAGTCTAAAGCGCTTGTATCCACAGCAGTGTACAGTGCATTTAAAAGCAGATACCGGTACACTGCAGAGATTGGGCTTCAACCGCAGTCACTTTTGGCTGGGGGTCAAAAAGCTTAGTTATCTAGACTACTCTTCCCCCTGTGTTGTACTAATTAATAACACACACACACACACTGTAGGGACGAGAGATATTAATTATATCTTAATTCAGCAGAGGCAGGCAGCAGAGCGCTGCGGCTCTTAATTAAGTTTTTATTTTTATTTCTTGTGTAACTCCTGCAGATCCGTTTTGTCCTCTTTATACATATTGATATTACACCTTCCATGTATTTTGTTCCTGCACATTGTTGCAGGAATATTGACTCTGGGCTCCTCATTTCAAAAGAACATTCTCTGCCGAGGCTTTGCAATGTTTTATTTAGGCGAGGAAGGGAGTGTTCCAAACACTCCTTCCCTAAATATAACTATATTTTCATACTATTATCTCTGCGGATGCGCTCTGCCGAGGCATGACCTTGTAGATAATAACACGCTGGTTCAACAAGAAGGGGACCGCCGAGTTGAACAGGATGGGAAAACCTGAGGAGTCTTCTTCAACAAACAAAAGTGATTCGATGTATCACAGCACTGCGACTCACCTGCGTGGAGGCTTGTGAGCGAGAGTGAAGGCTGTCCGGGGCTTGTAAGCCTCCCAGGAGCAGGACTTCCTCCTCCTTGGGCTGCTGGATGCTCAGAGACTCCACCATCTTTGGCAGATCTGGAGACACAGAGGCCAGCCTCTGCTTTTTTTTTTTTTTTGCGACAGACACAATGGGTTTAGATTGCATTTACATGTATTCTCATGGAAGATGCTTTTTAAAAAAATCTCAAGCCAATTATCTTTGGAACAACAAAAGCATGCAATCAATGTTGGAGAAAGTAGATCACGTAAGTGTGTCTCCAAAGAAACCAACATATAATGCAGATAAGGAAGATACCATATATCTTCAGAATGGTCAAGTTGGCTATGCGTCAGTGGCAACGAAACATCACAATGAAAGTAAGGTGTATACAACTATAGTGCCAGAACAATGAACACATTTACTTTAGACTATGTCATTGGCAGTGGCAGTGAATGCGGAGAGTGTCTTCCATCTCGAGTTCGTCACATCAAGCACCTCCTCCGCAAGCAGCAGCGTAACTCTGCACACGTTACCTAAACAAATGAAGCCTCTAATTCCAGCTAA
Source organism: Coryphaenoides rupestris (assembly GCA_002895965.2). Lineage (NCBI taxonomy): Eukaryota > Metazoa > Chordata > Actinopteri > Gadiformes > Macrouridae > Coryphaenoides > Coryphaenoides rupestris. Next base: position 114,709 of record PIJE02000866.1, read on the forward strand.
TTGCCCAGAATCCATGGCAACTGAGCTAATATTTTCAGCGTTGGAGAGACAACTGCGAGCAACTGAATTGGGATGCGCTGGTGGGAGATACACACAAAAGGGATGCACAATGAGGCTGTGATGCGGAACCTGCGAGTTAAAGGGGACATTTTCCTCACCTTGATTCCTTTGTCGTCACGGCCATCCATTCTCTCACGATTTAAACTCACAAAACAGATCTGGGAGAAGAAGAAGAGTTGACACAAGAGAGCAAACGGATGCTGAAATATAAACCACGGAAAAGTCCAATATTTAGGCAACATCTATCCATTAACATAGTGAAATTAATTGCAAGTATAATTGAAGGCACTTGTTTTTTACGTCATTACTTTTATCTGCCAATGCTTACTTGCATGGGGTTCGAGTTTGACTCCCAGCCTCATGTGTACGGGTTAGTTTGTGCATTCATGACAAAAACAAACCGCTTGGTTAGCCTCTCAGATGGGCGGAACGACAGCTCTGGGTTCTCCCGTCCAACACCTATAAAGAACACCTGCCTCTCGAGGTGGAATCAGCCCTCTCTGTGTCAACCTGCCATATATCTGTCCTCTTGGAGTCAATGGCTGGCAGCTGATGAAAAGGTTGGCAAAAAAAAATATTTTAGAATCGATTTGAGTTATTTCTAGTAGCATACAGTAGGCTACATTGCTGAGATTGACTGAGCGTGAGCGTGACTAAAAAGCATTTTCAATTAGCTGAAAAATGCTGTTCTGAGTTGATCAAAATACAGCAGACACTGTATTTGAATAAATATGAATAAATAACGCAATAACACAATACGTACAATAGCACACAGTCATTTGAAAATGTCTGTTCCGTTTCATGCATGATAGATCATGCATTAGTAAAAACTGATTTCTCCAAATAACACAAATACTTTGGTATTCAAGGGGAATTTGCATTCAAACAAAGTAGTTTTTCAATGTTACCGTATTTCAGCTATTTTGGGAGCTACCTGAAAATATTCCCAGAATGAGGGCATATTCTGTTGACATTAAGTAGCCAATATGAATGCTTTCTTGGACCGAAAAATGCCCCAAAAAAACAACCCTGATTTAGACAATGGCCAATAAATTGAATATCTGTCAGCGACTAAAAAGCTTGACTGTGGCAAAGCAAAGAAGCAGGCCAGCCCATTGTGTTTGAATAAAGCAAATGTCACAGGTGACAGAATAAGCCCTTAAAAGCAGCTTACAAACGGGACCACTGTGAATTATTTTGGCTGTCCCAATTTTAATTCGAAATGTAAAATAAAAAATGTGAATTGTGTACGTAGCTCAACTATCATCTCCAAGTGCTGTTGGACTGTGATCATGCAACAGACCCCCCGCCGTGCACTGCAGGAGTATGTGGACCAGGTCCCGCTGTTCATTTTGGATGTCATTGCTGTCATTGCTGAGGTTCTCGTCTCTATAAGTGATCTGAAGGCAGGGCTGAAGCCTCGCGGGCAACATACTGTAACATGGCATGGAATTCATGGACTCAATGAACAGACGCTCTGACTTCTTTGGCAGACCGTTCGCCCTTATTCAGCGGAGAGCTTCAGTGCACACGTTGTATGTGCACTGTCTGGAACTAACCCTGTAACATGAGCATCAACGCAATATACATACTAATGGTATTAGAGAAGGACCCTCCGATCAGTTCATGACGATATCATAAGGGTCCTGGTGGGACTCCTGAACCAGCTTGACTTCACTCCAGTGAGGAGCGAGTGAAAAAACTATCGAGATAAGACTGAGGGCCCAAATCAAAATTCCACTCCTGGCCTCTGTCTTCACATCCACATCCACACACACACACACACACACACACACACACACACACACACACACACACACACACACACCTCTGAGTCCGTACAGATGCAGCCAATTGCGACACAACAAAGCCATAATTAAATGCAGCTCTGTTTCTCTTCGTCTTCATCCTCGTTATCATCTGCTCATGCATTCGCTGGTTTCCACGCACGTACGTTTATAAATTAATCCATCAATACCGACTCGAGATTAAAGAGTCACGATTTCTTTATTGCCAAATATAACAACCGCAGTGGAATTCTTACTCCCCATTCACTCCCGCAGTATTATTCTAAACATACATTCTAAAGGGAGCTGCTCTATCCAGATATAGGAACGAGGGATTCATCATTAGGGTAATACTTCAACTTAAAAGGCCGATGGAGGGCGTCAACTTAAGCACTGTCTGCTCGAATATCCAGGTAACACGAATCAAATGTGACATAAATAGTTCAAATGAAATGCCCAAGGAGAATGAATACGATTATTATTATTTTAGAGGTTTTTCTGAGCTTGTCTTGTTAAAAAAATGTTTTATGGAAGGTGATGGGGCAAAGGAATTAGGGAGGATGTTTCAGCTCGGCAGCAAGACAAGTCAGTCCAGTTCAGTCAGTCAGTGACATGGTTACTGTCAGAAAGCGAGGAGTTAGGGGAGGCAACATCCGCGCAGTGTGTGTGTGTGTGTGTGTGTGTGTGTGTGTGTGTGTGTGTGTGTGTGTGTGTGTGTGTGGCGTGTGTGTGATTAATAATGACAGACACAGCACGGCTCGACTTCAATCTCCCAACTCAACAACATCGCCGGGAGATAATATTGACACGGGCGCGTGACGGCTTCGCCCCGGCGTGTGTCGCGTGCATACTAATGTGTGTTTGTCTCGTCTTTGGATTTCACGCATACGCAACGTCAAATGTTCCCCCCCCCCCCGTCCGTTCATTCACCGTCTTGTCGTGTATGAATTATTATTATTATTATTATTATTATTATTATTATGAGGAGTTTGCCGAGTCAGCCACCGTGTCGTGTCAGTGCACTATCCCCAATATAGCGGCCTAGTCCCGGGCACAGTGACAAGGTGCCGCCGAGGTGCTAATCTACATCAGATGCTCCGTTTCAAAGTGGAGCCGGTTTCAGACGTCTCGTTCTAACGGGAGACGTGCCATCACACTCCATTTAAGCACAAGCAAAACAGGTAATGAGGCGGAGAGTTGTCGGGGTGGTGGTGGTGGTGGTGGTGGTGGTGGTGGGGGGCGTGGGCGGGGGAACGCTAACATGCAGGGTTGGTAACAAGGAAGAAAAAAAAAACCAGGGTGGACCGTGACGGACGACTCAAGAGGCCGTGGGAGGGAAACGATCTTAGCGATGGCGCCGCGAGTGCAACACAGTGTTTTTCAAGTGGTACGCATTCTTTTAACAAGCACGGCTGTGAGTCAGCCAAGAAATAATAACCCTCTCCCGGTGAATGTGAAAGAATCTCTTCCAAAATATTGAAAATGGATATTACTACTTCATGTGACACTTCCACCTGAATTGTGTCAGGTGTTAATTGCGCTGTGGTGGCTGTGCTTCGTGGTCTCTTTGGAAGGAGTGGTTTCAGTGCAGTGCGGTGGCGGTGTGTTCTTAAGAGCGGTTGCTTATCGGCGCGTTGCAGGTGCTGTGCGGTAACGGCGCGCTGGACTCGGCGGACTACTGGGCGCGGAACGAGAAGGCGCTGTGCCGGCTGGGCCTGCTGGACGCCGACGCCGACGATGCGGATGGCAGCGGCTGCACCACAGTGAGTACGGACTAGACGACGAGCCGACGACAATAGTGGGAGAGCGGGAGAAAGTACTTTGGTCTCCGTAACCCGCGGTTACGCTGATATGGTAATTCAGAGAGGAGGAACGGTTGAAACGATGCACGGCGTTGACTGGGAGTCGTTGCGCGTGAACAACAAAGTTTTTTTTGGCTCGAAGCGGCGGCCTCAGAACAGACACGGGTTTGATTCCCGTGCCGCTAAAGGGCACTGATCGTCATTGAGGGAAGGAGGGTGAGAGAGAGCATGTATGTGGTTCACTTGCTATGTATAAACCTTTAAAGTATGTCTGTCTGTCTAAATCTATATCATGTACATCATGACCTAAAGGTGTTATCACTTCAGTGTCATTTGTTTGAAATGCCATAGCCATCCGCCAGCTATCAGCGAGTGAAATGTTCTGTGAAATATCGGTTTCTGGTTGACCGCACGCCTGCCTCCCGTATGAGAAAATGTTTTAGGCCACGCCCAGCTGCTCTCTTCTGACCAATCGGGGGCATCTCTTGATTTAAGGGATTCCATTTTGCCTCTCAATCGCAGGTGTGTGAATGCCACACTTCAATGGCGGAGGAGGGTTTTTTTTGGGTTGCTTATTTCAAAATCTTGTTCTCTTTCGCCCTTTTCTGCTCCGTCTCTGTACGACTCTGAAATATTTAAGGTCTTACAAATGGCTTATGATGCAGAATCACAATGTAATCACTGTGATCTATTCTACGCCATGCATCACAATGTGTAGAAGTGAGCGGTTGAACTACTTTAGTTAAAATGTAAAATGCAACTATGCTATTATTGCTTACTTTGTGGATACATACGAAACAACATTGTTTTAGTTGTTGCCTGACTTATGTTTTGCCCTTACAGTAGATTAGGGCTTTTGGTCTTATGTCAACGACTTGTTCTCACGGCAATGCATTTGTTTGCAAAGACAAGACATGCTTGTTACATACAGCAGTTACTGTATATTGCAAAAACTAAATAATATGTCGTTTTATAGTATATACAGTGAGAGACGAATGAAAATCGCTTGGCTACCTTCTTGAGAAACATTTTGGGTGGAAACATTACTAATGACAATGACACAAACAATTTACCGAAATGAATAATTAATAGATAAATCGTGACGCATAACACAGGGAGACACCGGCCACCAGAGACATTGTGACCAATATGGTTATTTTCTCGCTCACAATTCCCTGTTCCAGTAATTCCTTTTTCTTCCCTCTGGAGACTTAACAAGCTCATCGGATGTTTGCTTTCGTTTTTTTTTTCTTCGTTTTTTTTTCAAAGAGAAAGTGCCGTCCCACGGGCCACCCGAAGGCATCCCCGTAAATAATTAGGTCCCCAGAATTTCATCTCGCTCTGTTGGAAAATCAATTTCCACACCTTTGGTACAAAAGAAAAGCTGCTTCTGCTCTTTTTGCACTTCCCTCATTAGCTTCTACCGATGTGATGGCGATTAATGATTAATTCTTTTTGTTAAACAAACCATAACCTTGGAGCCAGGGCCTTAAAGACATTCCTATCGCTCCAACTGGCGACTTAATGACTCAGGGTTAATTTGATTCTCAAATGTACCTCTCTCACAGGCACACTTATATAGCCTAATGTCTGATTAGAAAATGGCTTTCCTTTGGATGCTTCGTGACTGAACAGGCTGTTAATCTGTAGAAATCACACAGTACAATCGAAATTGTTTAAAATGTACCCCCCCCCCCCCCCCCCCTCCAGTTTATAGAATTATAATTGATTACATGAATTTATATATTGATTACATGAACTTTTATATTGAACGTTTATTCTCCAATCTTCTTTCTGATTGGTTAAATACTTTGCACAACAGTACATAGCATATAGTTTGAACTTTACTGTCATATGCATCGATTACAATAATAGCGTGACATGTACACATCAAGTATCTGTCATTCTGTAAATGTCTGAGGTAAAAGTTAAGTTGAGGAGGTGACTGTGTAACAACTACTATAGCGTAGTTGTTCGTCCCAATTATGCAATACACGTAGACACGATGACACCTCACACAATTGGAGGTGGTGTTCACACAGCATTTCATTTGTATCGTACAAAAACACCAGCTGGCCTAAGCTAAGATCAGATTTCACACTTAATCATCTTCATACTCATACAAAAGGTGATATGTGTTCTGTAACATCTAAACAAATGATCATTTTATTATTTCAACGCCTCCAAGAACCGCGCAGAGCGATAGCCCGGCACGCTCGTCAACTAAATCACAAAACAAACCGTTGTTTTTTCAAGAATTCACAGCGGCCAAATGTCCAAATCTGCATTCACATGCATGGTTTGGGTACCCAATCCACTTCCCGTGACACTTGGCACAGGGTTCCTCAAAACCCAAACACATTTTGCATCTCCGGTGGCATTCGTATATACGGCGTGCTGTGATCAAACAGGACCGTGGGCATTCTGCTCGTTCTCTCCCCCCCTCTCTCTCTCGTCCAACTGCTGTGTCTGTTGTGTCTTCCATGAATCACAGCATTAGCGGTTAGCAAGGGGAACAGATGTGGCCGGATTCGCCCGTAACCTCTCGCACTCTGAAGTGACGAATCACCCCTGCGTCTCTCCACTGCTTTTTTCCTGCCTTCCACAGCCAATCAATCAGAGAGAGAGGGGTTGGTGAGGGTGGGGTGAGGGGGGAGGGGGGGAAGGATGGCGAGTAAGCCTAAGGAATTCTATCACCCGTCCTGGAGATGCGAGCCGAAGTGGACCAGCGGGGCCCGGGGACGGAGGGAGGGAGGGAGGGTGGGTGGGTGGGAGGCTTGGAATGAAGGAGGAGGAGGAGAAGGATAGCGACAGATTACAGAAGAAATGACAGGGAATAGAAGGGGGGCGGGGGGGGGGGGGGGGGGTAATAGGATAAAGAAGCCAGAGATCTGCTGAAAGAGAAGATTAGTGATACACGTGTGTGTGTGTGTGTGTGTGTGTGTGTGTGTGTGTGTGTGTGTGTGTGTGTGTGTGTGTGTGTGCGTGTGGTGTGTGTGCAGCCTAAAACACAAAACACATGATAGAGAGAGGATGATGGAGAATGCAATGTGTTAAGGAGAGAGAGCGAGGGGAATTCATGGAGATCACTTGTTTGCACTGCCTGTGATTGTTATTGACTTCAGTCAGTGGCTCGGCTGTTTATCTCCCCGCAGAAATGTTCTGGATTGGATCCACAAACCCTCCAGGACCCCTCCAGGACCCCCCCCCCCCCCCCTCCCCCCGCCTCACCCCGCCCCCCACATAACCTCCCCTAAATCACACGTTAATACCACTTGTATGAGTTATAGTCAAGCATCATAATAAGGGCAACAGGAAATAGTCAAGTCTTTCCACGGGGACAATATGGCAGCAGATCATTTGGAATATGATCTTCTTGCCCACCTGCGTAACGTCCCAGAGGATCCTAATGGATTCTAATTTCTATGCTGGATCTAAGTTAAGCATCATGGGATGAGGTTATGCAGTGGAAAATATCATTACATTATGTTGCGCTCGCATTGAAGGCCATTTAACGGGTAACTTCAGGAATTTTCAACCTGGACCCTATTTTCTTAACATTTAGCCTCCAAGTGACTAATGCGCACAATTTTTGAATTTGGTCAAGTATGAGTGTAATTGCTTCGGCCACAAAGCGTCTGCAATATATAAGCCTTTGTGGCAATGGCGCCCCGTCAATGTTTGTCCTCCAAAAGTGCTTGTTTTTGCCAGTGACAGGCTCAGATTATTAATATAAGTCTTTGACAACATTATGGAAAGGATCCCTACAGATAAATGCAACGTGTTCTTTATCTTTCGCTTGATCCGTTCCGTTTGTCATTGTGTCTTACCAAGTCTTGCTCAACGCAAAGTCTTGCTGAGTTGTGCAGGAAGGGATTTCAGAGCGAGACTTTTGACTGGAAACAAGACTCGGTTAGACACAATAACCAACAAGCGAAGGTGAAGAAAACATTTGACGTCTCTGTCGGCATCGTTTCCATAATGTAGTCAAGCACTTAGGCCTATCGTAACAATTTAGCCTGTCAGTGGCAAAAAAACAAGTACTTTTCGAGGACATACATTGACAAGACACCATCGCCCCAAAGACTTAAATATTGCGGACGTTTCGTGGCTGGCGGCTGAAACAATCTCGATCAATACTGGACCAATTTAAACAATTGTTGTCCATGTTAGTCACTTAGACCCAGAATGATGAGAAAGAGGCTCACCCACAGGAACCAGTCTTATGGATTGATTTTACTTGGCTTTAGCTTGGCCTCATTGGAGCAGATTCTTTTATTTATTTTTTTTAAATGTAGATTACAATTCGTCACGTCGGATACATCATCTTTAACACGTTAGATCTCAGCGTCAAGCCTTGATCGAGGCTTTCGATTAACGACGTCATTAAATCAACCACACAAGGATTTAGGTTGTTTTTCTTTTTTTCAGGATTGTAATAAAAGCGCGAGATAAAAGCGCAGGATTTTCCCGCTTCATCACCCGACTGCGGCCCCATCATCGCGTTGTCACCTGTGATCACTCGTGTTCTAATGCGTGAAGTCACAGCAAAGTGTTATGTCGCCGCGATAGTCACACTACATTTCATCAGTCCCTCGAGACGCTCGGCGGCGAGGCAATTTGAAACGGGAGAGAGCTCCGCGGGCTCCTCGCGCTTTCCCGTCGGCAGCCGGCAAAACTGTTGTCCCCGCGCGCCGTGTCGTAATAACTCGATGACAGTGCGACTTATTTCCATATCGCAGTTGATTAGAACGGTCCCTTGTTTGAATTATTCAAATGAAGGTGTTAACAACTTGTGTGATTACATGCATACACACAAGTATGATAATCCCAAAAAAATCTTTGAATCCAATTTCAAACAATACAGCCTCAAAATCAAATCACCATTTTTAGAAATGATTACTAAAAAAAATACATTTACTTTCAATAACAGTGTAAATGCAGGGAAAAAGAACAAGTAAACGTCACTCACACAATTGAAATAATGTCGGTGCATTTCTTGTCTGAACATTGTCCATTTCCCCCCCGGCAATCCCTCGTCCTGTTTTTGAAGTCCTTCCGAGGAGAAGGAACCCCATCCATCCGTCATTTGATTCAAACACTTGACACATGGGCTGTGTACTGTGTCCCGACCCGTCCCCCTCCGAGCCTAAGTAGACGGCTCCGGCGGTGAGAGAGAGAGAGCAGAGATAAATATGCCATCTCTTTAAACAGGAAAAAAGTACACTTACAGGACGGATCCCGAGACGAGACACGACGATCGGGCCGCAAAAAACCCCATGCAGTTCACAGCCGGGAACAGGAACCCTCGCTCCATTTCTAAAGACGGATCATCGTTTTGACATGAGTATAGGAAGGAGAGGACGTGGCTTAATCCTCCGATGTCTGCTGTCTCGCTCCTGAATGACATGCATCTGAAATAACTTATAGATTGCATTCATATAGTGCTTTTATTCCAAAGCACTTTACAGTATGGCCTCACATTCACACACCGTCGGCGGTGTCAACCATGCAAGGTACAACAACACAAGTCAGGAGCAGTTAGGGTTCGGTGGCGTCTTGCTCAGGGACACCCCGCCTTTGGCATTGTATAAACGACTAAATAGTTAAATAATAATCATGATAAGAGTACAACAATACAGTTTTACATGAATCAAACATACGTCAAGCTGGTTCAAGCGTGTTACAAGGTCCCGAGTGTGAAGTCATATGCAGCCCGCCTTATATTACATTATTATCACTTAGATTGGTGACTGAGGGCCATTTTCTACATGTACTGTCACTTATCATTAGCAGGAGGATATGAACAGGCTTTTGGTGCGTGACTGGTAGGACCAACACATTACTCGATGTTTTATATTGATATTTGGGTCTCTATTTGTATTGATTGTATCTTACATAGTTGAAGTTCTGTACGTTCATTGTAAATCGTCACTTTCTCAATATACTTCTATATGTATGGACACCTATATTTGATATTTATTTTTTGGCTCAGTGATCTGATCTATTACGGGGCGTGCGTTGATAATACGTCTTTAATAGACCAAAACGGTTAGAGTTTGGCATAGTTTTCCTCCAGTGTTGCCCAGAGAAGATTTCTTAAAAAAAAATATTTTGCAACCCATCTCACCTGAGGGCAACAGAGAGGCAGGCTGTTGCAAAAATCCAATCTCTTTCTCTCGTGTTTTTACATTAAGAGGTGGAGTAGGTACAGTATAGCTACCAGTAAGTGGGATACAAGAGACACAGATAAACCAGGCAAAAGCCATTGCAACGGTTAAAGCAATGTTATCTAAGCAAATTCCAGGGGATTACTGGTGTGATCAGACCTGTTGCACCAGGAACGCAGGTCGTGGTTGCAAATGCAGATCGGTTACTAGTTGTTTGGTACACCCAGGGCTGGGCCCGGGGCCTAAAATAATATTCAAGACTTAATTTCAGGTTTTCTTTGTTGCATTATTTATCGTGGTAAAAAGTAAAAAAGCAGCTGCCGAATAAAAACAAATAAAAAAAGAAGGGAAGGCAAGACAGCTGTGTGTGTATGTGTGAGGGATGAAGCGAGGTAGCAGGGGAAGTGAGAGAGGAGGGAACGGGGGCTCGCCGCTTATAGACGGACTAAACACTATTTTAATGTGATATCTCCGCGGTCTCTTAAAAACCGTGGGTACCCTTATTCTGAGAAGGCTTTGTTTGTGGTGTGCATTTTCCCCTGGCACAGCAGAACAAAAATAGGCCCTAAATTGAATTGACTAAAATCAATAACGTGGTGGTTGGCAATGGAAAGAGATATGAAGTATATACATACTGTATGTGTGTACTTTACTTTATCAGTTGTGTTCGATCACAGTGTTTCCTCTCAGTGTAATCTGAAAATTGTTTGTAAAATATCTGAAATATCTGCAAGTAAATGCAGGGAATTGAACACCTAGAGTTGAACCGAACTTGTCCTGAAACACAGCTACGAAAAAACAATTTATATTTATTTTAACCGTGTTTTTTGATTACAACCTGCATCGTAAAACATCCTTCACCGCGTTGTTTACGGTCGACCTTCTCCTTGCTCTCGCGCCTCAGCGGCGCTGTGTTGCCGGAGGGGGGGCTTGCTGTTTGTGAAATCTCCCGGTTTTGACAATCACGGTCCAGCTCCTCTCTCGTTGGTCAATGCGGGCGAGATAAGGGCCAACCGCAGATCTCCCGCCGGTAAGCTGGGCGGAATGTGGCGCGCGGCTGTTTGTTTCCCCCTTCGATGGAGGCATTTGTTGAACCGACAGACCCTGGAAAACGTGCACATCCCTCCCCACTCCTCAGGGGAAACAGTGTGCTTGCTGCACACCGAGAATGGGCAAAATGCTCAAATATAAACAGCGGAAAAGTCCAATTTAGGCAACATCTATCTCATTAACATAGTGAAATTAATTGCAAGTATAATTGAAGGCACTTGTTTTTTACGTCATTACTTTTATCTGCCAATGCTTACTTGCATGGGGTTCGAGTTTGACTCCCAGCCTCATGTGTACGGGTTAGTTTGTGCATTCATGACAAAAACAAACCGCTTGGTTAGCCTCTCAGATGGGCGGAACGACAGCTCTGGGTTCTCCCGTCCAACACCTATAAAGAACACCTGCCTCTCGAGGTGGAATCAGCCCTCTCTGTGTCAACCTGCCATATATCTGTCCTCTTGGAGTCAATGGCTGGCAGCTGATGAAAAGGTTGGCAAAAAAAAATATTTTAGAATCGATTTGAGTTATTTCTAGTAGCATACAGTAGGCTACATTGCTGAGATTGACTGAGCGTGAGCGTGACTAAAAAGCATTTTCAATTAGCTAAAAAATGCTGTTCTGAGTTGATCAAAATACAGCAGACACTGTATTTGAATAAATATGAATAAATAACGCAATAACACAATACGTACAATAGCACACATTAATTTGAAAATGTCTGTTCCGTTTCATGCATGATAGATCATTCATTAGTAAAAATGTGTACGACAGATTTCTCCAAATAACACAAATACTTTGGTATTCAAGGGGAATTTGCATTCAAACAAAGTAGTGTCATCAAGTATTTCAGCTATTTTGGTAGCTACCTGACAATATTCCCAGAATGAGGGCATATTCTGTTGACATTAAGTAGCCAATATGAATGCTTTCTTGGACCGAAAAATGTCCCAAACAAACAACCCTGATTTAGACAATGGCCAATAAATGGAATATCTGTCAGCGACTAAAAAGCTTGACTGTGGCAAAGCAAAGAAGCAGGCCAGCCCCATTGTGTTTGAACAAAGCAAATGTCACAGGTGACAGATTAAGCCCTTAAAAGCAGCTTACAAACGGGACCACTGTGAATTATTTTGGCTGTCCCAATTTTAATTCGAAATGTAAAATAAAAAATGTGAATTGTGTACGTAGCTCAACTATCATCTCCAAGTGCTGTTGGACTGTGATCATGCAACAGACCCCCCGCCGTGCACTGCAGGAGTATGTGGACCAGGTCCCGCTGTTCATTTTGGATGTCATTGCTGTCATTGCTGAGGTTCTCGTCTCTATAAGTGATCTGAAGGCATGAGCTGAAGCCTTGCGGGCAACATATGGCATGGAATTCATGGACTCAATGAACAGACGCTCTGACTTCTTTGGCAGACCGTTCGCCCTTATTCAGCGGAGAGCTTCAGTGCACACGTTGTATGTGCACTGTCTGGAACTAACCCTGTAACATGAGCATCAACGCAATATACATACTAATGGTATTAGAGAAGGACCCTCCGATCAGTTCATGACGATATCATAAGGGTCCTGGTGGGACTCCTGAACCAGCTTGACTTCACTCCAGTGAGGAGCGAGTGAAAAAACTATCGAGATAAGACTGAGGGCCCAAATCAAAATTCCACTCCTGGCCTCTGTCTTCACATCCACATCCACACACACAAACACACACACACACACACACACACACACACACACACACACACACCTCTGAGTCCGTACAGATGCAGCCAATTGCGACACAACAAAGCCATAATTAAATGCGGCTCTGTTTCTCTTCGTCTTCATCCTCGTTATCATCTGCTCATGCATTCGCTGGTTTCCACGCACGTACGTTTATAAATTAATCCATCAATACCGACTCGAGATTAAAGAGTCACGATTTCTTTATTGCCAAATATAACAACCGCAGTGGAATTCTTACTCCCCATTCACTCCCGCAGTATTATTCTAAACATACATTCTAAAGGGAGCTGCTCTATCCAGATATAGGAACGAGGGATTCATCATTAGGGTAATACTTCAACTTAAAAGGCCGATGGAGGGCGGTCCAAACAATAATAAGTCCTCATTAAAGTGGGGATGTGAATAGGCTGGGATACATGTACTTTTTTTTTTTAACAAGCACTGTCTGCTCGAATATCCAGGTAACACGAATCAAATGTGACATAAATAGTTCAAATGAAATGCCCAAGGAGAATGAATACGATTATTATTATTTTAGAGGTTTTTCTGAGCTTGTCTTGTTAAAAAAATGTTTTATGGAAGGTGATGGGGCAAAGGAATTAGGGAGGATGTTTCAGCTCGGCAGCAAGACAAGTCAGTCCAGTTCAGTCAGTCAGTGACATGGTTACTGTCAGAAAGCGAGGAGTTAGGGGAGGCAACATCCGCGCAGTGTGTGTGTGTGTGTGTGTGTGTGTGTGTGTGTGTGTGTGTGTGTGTGTGTGTGTGGTGTGTGTGTGTGTGTGTGTGTGTGTGTGGTGTTATTGGTGCGTGTGTGTGTATGTGTGTGTGTGTGTGTGCATGTGCGTGTGTGTGTGTCTGCGTGCGCGTGTGTATGTCGCGCGCGTGCGTGTGTGTGTGTGGTGTGTGCGTGCGTGCCAGAAGTTGATCAATCTGTACTCACTTGTGCAGCGTTAGCATAGCATAAACTGTGACACTAGTATATCTCCCTCCCTCCTTCCCTCCGTCCCCGGCCCCGCTGGTCCACTCGGCTCGCGTCTCCGTCTCACGACCAGGACGGGTGATAGAATTCCTTAGGCTTACTCGCCATCCATCCCCCCCCCCCCCCCCCCCCCACCCTCACCCACCCTCCCCAACCCCTCTCTCTGATTGATTGGCTGTGGAAGGCAGGAAAAGCAGTGGAGAGACGCAGGGGTGATTCGTCACTTCAGAGTGCGAGAGGTTACGGGCGAATCGGCCACATCTGTTCCCCCTTGCTAACCGCTAATGCTGTGATTCATGGAAGACACAACAGACACAGCAGTTGGACGAGAGAGAGAGGGGGGGAGAGAACGAGCAGAATGCCCACGGTCCTGTTTGATCACAGCACGCCGTATATACGAATGCCACCGGAGATGCAAAATGTGTTTGGGTTTTGAGGAACCCTGTGCCAAGGTGTCACGGGGAAGTGGATTGGGCACCAAACCATGTATGTGAATGCAGATTTGGACATTCGGCCGCTGTGAATTCTTGAAAAACAACGGTTTGTTTTGTGATTTAGTTGACGAGCGTGCCGGGCTATCGCTCTGCGCGGTTCTTGGAGGTGTTGAATAATAAAATGATCATTTGTTTAGATGTGTAACAGAAACACATATCACCTTTTTGTATGAGTCAAGCGTGAATCTGATCTCAGATTAGGCCAGCTGGTGTTTTTGTACGATACAAATGAAATGCTGTGTGAACACACTCCCAATGTGTGAGGTGTCATCGTGTCTACGTGTTGCATAATTGGGACGAACAACTACGCTATAGTAGTTGTTGCACAGTCACCTCCTCAACTTAACTTTTACCTCATTTACAACTTTTAACATTTACAAATGACAGATACTTGATGTGTACATATCAGCTATTATTGTAATCGGTGCATATGACAGTAGAGTTCAAACTATATGCTATGTACTGTGTGCAAAGTATTTAACCAATCAGAAAGAAGATTGGAGAATAAACTTAACGTTCAATTAAAAGTTCATGTAATCAATATATAAATTCATGTAATCAATATAATTCTATAAACTGGAGGGGGGGGGTACATTTTAAACAATTTAGATTGTACTGTGTGATTTCTACAGATTACAGCCTGTTCAGTCACGAAGCATCCAAAGGAAGCCATTTTCTAATCAGACATTAGGCTATATAAGTGTGCCTGTGAGAGAGGTACATTGAGAATCAAATTAACCCTGAGTCATTAAGTCGCCAGTTGGAGCGATAGGATGTCTTTAAGGCCCCTGGCTCCAAGTTATGGTTTGTTTAAAAAAAAATTAAATCATTAATCGCCATCACATCGGTAGAAGCTAATGAGGAAGTGCAAAAAGAGCAGAAGCAGCATATGTGGCCTTCAGCTTTTCTTTTTGTACCAAAGGTGTGGAAATTGATTTTCCAACAGAGGAGATGAAATTCTGGGGACCTAATTATTACGGGGATGCTTCGGGTGGCCCGTGGGACGGCACTTTCTCTTTGAAAAAAATAAAAATAAAAAAAAACGAAAGCAAACATCCGATGAGCTTGTTAAGTCTCCAGAGGGAAGAAAAAGGAATTACTGGAACAGGGAATTGTGAGCGAGAAATAACCATCTTGGTCACAATGTCTCTGGTGGCCGGTGTCTCCCTGTGTTATGCGTCACGATTTATCTATTAATTATTCATTCGGTAAATTGTTTGTGTCATTGTCATTAGTAATGTTCCACCAAAATGTTCTCACAAGTAGCCAAGGATTTTCATTCGTCTTCACTATATATATAAACTACATATTATTTCGTTTTTGCCATATACAGTAACTGCTATATGTAACAAGCATGTCTTGTCTTTGCAAACAAATGCATTGCCGTGAGAACAAGTCGTTGACATAAGACCAAAAGCCCTAATCTACTGTAAGGGCAAAACATAAGTCAGGCAACAACTAAAACAATGTTGTTTCGTATGTATCCACAAAGTAAGCAATAATAGCATAGTTGCATTTTACATTTTTAAAAAGTAGTTCAACCGCTCACTTCTACACATTGTGATGCATGGCGTAGAATAGATCACAGTGCTTACATTGTGATTCTGCATCATAAGCCATTTGTAAGACCTTAAATATTTCAGATCATACAGAGGACGGAGCAGAAAAGAGCGAAGAGAACAGATTTTGAATGAAGCAAACCCAAAAAACCTCCTGCCGCCATTGAAGCATTCAACACACTGTGATTGAGAGGCAAAATGGAATCCCTTCAATCAAGAGCATGCCCCCCGAGTGGATCAGAAGGAGCAGCTGGACGTGGCCTAAGAATGTTCTCATTACGGAGCAGGCGTTGCGTCAACCAGAAACCGATATTCAACATAACATTCATCGCTGATAGGCTCGCGGATGGCTATGCATTTCAAACAAATGACACTGAAGTGATGACACCTTTAGGTCAATGATGTACATGATATAGATTTAGACAGACAGACATACTTTAAAGGTTTATACATCGCAAGTGAACCACATACATGCTCTCTCTCACCGTCCTTCCCTCAATGACGATCAGTGCCCTTTAGCGGCACGGGAATCAAACCCGTGTCTGTTCTGAGGCCGCCGCTTAGAGCCCAAAAAAAACTTTGTTGTTCACGTGCAACGACTCCCAGTCAACGCCGTGCATCGTTTCAACCGTTCCTCCTCTCTGAATTACCATATCGGCGTAACCGCGGTTTACGGAGACCAAAGTACTTTCTCCCGCTCTCCCACTGTTGTCGTCGGCTCGTCGTCTAGTCCGTACTCACTGTGGTGCAGCCGCTGCCATCCGCATCGTCGGCGTCGGCGTCCAGCAGGCCCAGCCGGCACAGCGCCTTCTCGTTCCGCGCCCAGTAGTCCGCCGAGTCCAGCGCGCCGTTACCGCACAGCACCTGCAACGCGCCGATAAGCAACCGCTCTTAAGAACACACCGCCACCGCACTGCACTGAAACCACTCCTTCCAAAGAGACCACGCCGAAGGCACAGCCGCCACAGCACACACACGCACACACACACACACACACACACACACGGATATACAGTACACATACACACACACACACACACACACACATGCCATCCTTGTCACCGATCCACCTTTACCTGCCTGTGATTTTTCCCTCCTCTCTCTCCTTCTGCTGCTGATACCCACTGACCTTTCTCAGGCACCTCTGATCGGGGTTGGTGTTGGTGTTGGGCGGTGGGGGGGGGGGGGGGGGGGGGCAGGTGTCACCACGGCGAAGCAATCAATAGGGTGACGGCTAACCAGACTCTCAGTGTTATTTATGCTCCACTTATTGTATTTCCCACAAGAGCATTATATTATGGAGTCGTGAAGGCGGTGGGTGACAAAGAGCGAGAGTCATCAAGTGTCGTCTTTTTGTCTTTCCTGACGTGCCGATCGAGTGTAATTGATTATGGATGGACTCTCGCCGTCTCTTTGCGTTCCAAGTTTCCGCTGGTGATTCTGCCATATAACCCTTTTGTTCTTTCTCTTCATGAAGAACGTTGCCTCGTCGGGAAATAATTCAACAGATTAAATAGCACTGAAAGCTAATTCTAAAGGTGTTATAAAGGTTCCTTACTAATGTGTATACGACACATTATCCCCATAAATAGACAACAGGATCTCTCTCTCTCATCACATGGCTCATACGGAGCCATGTGATGAGAGAGAGATCCTGTTTTCTATTTATGGGGATAATTCATGCCCACCTCTGTGCACTGAGCAAGCCTGGGCCAAGGGCCGTCTGTGCTGGCCCTGGGCCCGGACCCCGGGGCTCAGCTGAAGGGACGTGGGCTCGGATGACTTCTGTTGTGTTGTGATGGCCTGGCTAAGGTTCAGCGGAAATGGAGAGACTCTTTCTAAGAAAGCCATCACCTGTGTTCCACCACGACACTCTGCCGGATCATTAGGGAGGGTCAATTAGTGCTATGAGTGGTGCAAGCTAATTAAAAACATATGCCCAAGCAGCTAGCTTGCTCACACACACATGCGTGCGTGCACACACACACACACACACACACACACACACACACACACACACACACACACACACACACACACTCTACATACACATGTACACAGCACATATACAAACACAGACATAATCTACATGCACAGGCACACACACACACACACACACACACACACACACACACACACACACACACACACACACACACACACACACACACACACACACACTACATACACCTGTACATGCAGGCATACTCTACAGACACATGTACATAACACACAACATACACACACTCACACACTCGCACACTCACACACACACACTATCATACACACACATACGCTGCGCTGTGTGTGTGTGTGTGTATGTGTGTATATAGACGTACTCTATATATACACACACACAGACACACACACACCTGTGTGTACACGAAGGCCACA
Organism: Coryphaenoides rupestris; assembly: GCA_002895965.2. Lineage (NCBI taxonomy): Eukaryota > Metazoa > Chordata > Actinopteri > Gadiformes > Macrouridae > Coryphaenoides > Coryphaenoides rupestris. The sequence continues at coordinate 132,732 of PIJE02000866.1, forward strand.
GCCATAAACACTTGTGCACATTTCAGGGGAAATCCAATTTGACTTTCACCTCGGTGCTCTGATCTGGGCGCTCTGTTCCTCAGCTGTCTCTGTCGCCCGGGGAACCCATACATCAACCGCTCTGACCTGGGGCCTGAGCTCCTGCTATGTTATTATTATTATTATTATCATGCAGCCCCTGGGTTTGAACAGCCACCCCAGAGCATGGCATCCAACCGCTGCTCTCTCTCTCCCACACACACACACACACACACACACACACACACAGGTAGACATACTGACAGAGATACAGACAGGTGGGCAGGTGGACAGACAGACAGACAGACAGAGAGACAGAGAGACAGACAGACGGAGAGACAGAGAGACAGATAGAGACACAAGATGGGCAGATAAATAAAAAAGGGAGACAGGTTGGAGGGTGTAGGGATGGGAGGATGTGATAGATGGACCAGCGGGATGATGGATTCAAACAATAAACATGCATGTAGATGTGAGGTCACACACGCACACACACACACACACACACGCACATATACAAAGGGTACACAAGCCAACATTAACGCACACATGCACTGTTGCACACGGACACACACACACACGCACGTGCACACACCCCAGGTTCCCCACAGTGTGCGTGGGGTGCAGTGTTTACCTTCTTACAGGTGGTGACGGAGGAGGCCAAGGTGCTGTCGGAGCTGGGTCCCTCGGGCTCCGTGATCTCCGAGCCCTCCAACATGGCCGACTGCTGGAAGTTACTGCACATGAGAGAACACACGCGTCGCTTTGATGCTTTGGTTTGGTTTGGTTTGCTCGTTTGATGCTCTTGCTTCATCTCTTTTGTGTGAATGGCAAAATTAGGAGGAAATTTTTTTTTTCTGTTATGCTTCAGACGTGACTTCCCCTTAGCAACTCGTCACAGCTTGAGAGAAGGTGTCGCTATTTCATGGTGTCAAATATATCTTCACTTCACTGTTCATTGTGCGCTTCTTTTTTATTTTGTAAATGGGATTCACAGCCTAAGCTGGGGATTGAGGTGAAATGTGACAAAATAGGCTAAATAGTCCAACTAAATGAGAATGTTTTCGTCACTTTATTTGGATAGGCCTGCATATTTATGAGGCAGCGTCTTCTTCTTCTTTCTTTTTTTTTTTTGCACAGTCCTCCACACATTAGAGCAATTACAAAAGCGCCCGGAAGGGATCACATGGGCATCTATTTGTGGCTAAATGAGCATGTTTGATGTAAATGTGTCAAATAGCCCAACAGATGTGCTGCTGTGGGTATGCTACTGGTGGAGTGTGGGCTGTAAAACACTTGGAAGGATATAAATGAAAGGATTTGTTCTGGGTTTTTTTTACGTGACCTCAACAACAACATCCTCAACTGGACCCCCCCCCCCCCCCCCCCTCCCCCCCTGCGTAACGTTAGAACCTTGCCTCTTGTTCTCATCATAATGAATACATAAAACCTTGATTAAACTGCGTTTTTTTGTGGTTTTTTTAATCTCCTGGGAGGTTGTGCTGCAGCAGTGGGGTTTAGGTCGAACCAGATCACACTGGGACTCTGAAAACACCAATGATTGACGGCCAAGTCTGGTCGTGACCCTTGGCGCCCCAGGTACCACAGGAACTGCGCAAAACTGAAGTCAATAAGACGCAATTAGCGCCAACATTGTTTTAGCAGGGGGGGGGGGGGGAAGCAGAAAATACATTTCTTATAGGCCGAAGCCAAGCGTTTGCGTTTTTTGCTGTTCATTACGAAAACGTTTGAAGAAAGGAGAGTGAGTGACCAATCACGATTTGGTTTCAACATGATGGATTATTGAATATTGCTCTTTGCATCTCTGAAGTAAAATGCTGTCTCTGTCTGCAGCACCACCACACTATAGGATGATTTCGTGGAGGTTTTTTTTTCCAAATTCTTTTATCAAATTCCCATGCATCCACATTCTGGGCATGCTTAGAATCACACGCCTGCCCAGCTACTTATGCAGACAACTTGGCAATTATGAAACTCGTTCTATTCGTCTCGTAAATAGGAATGCTCGAAAACAGCTCTATTCTTATCTTCAGGTACCACAGTGATATATTGCTGCCTCTCCTTCAACAAATGTACTCTTTGTAAGTCTGCCAAATGCCCTAAATGTAAATGTAAATGTAAATGTACAGTATGTTCATGCACGACCTGTCTGGCAAAACCAAATAATTATTTGCAACTGAATTTTTAACATTCGGTGTAAATAAAGTGCAAGATGTTCACTTTGCGCATGGATGGATGAATTGTGACTGTGATGAATTGTGATTTTGTGGTGCTGATGGTGCCCACTCACTGGCACCATCAGCACCATCATCAGCAGCAGCAGCAGCGTGTTGGTGGAATAATGCGATCGCGTCTCTTACTCACCCGGGGGTTTTGAGATGGCACTTGGCGCCTGCCATTCTGTCAAATAGACCAAAAACTGTCCGACTTGCTGCTGTCTGTTTGTTTGTTTAGGTCCGTATTACGCAATTGCTGCGCGTAATTGTGCCCGGGATCTCACTCCACTCCACTCCACTCCACTCCCCACCACGGTCCAGATCCTGAATGATGTCCGTCCGCCTGAAGGACTGAAGGAACCCCAACGAAGCTGGGGATCCTACTGCTGCTGCTGCTGCTGCCTGCTCAGCGGCGCTTGGTGAGTCCACTCTGAGCAGCGGCGTCCACACGGACGCGCGAAAAACCAGTGCGCCGTGCGCCGAGTGCGCACGCGTCGTTTTCCATTCCATTCGTTTGTTTTGGCATTTTGCGCACCCACTGCGCCCCCCCCCCCCCCCCCCCCCCCCCCCCCCCCCCCCCCCCCCCCCCCAACACACACATGCACGCACACACACACACGCACGCACGCACACACACACGCACACACACGCACAAAGTGTTACGCACAAACACGCACCTGCATACACGCACACACGCACACACACATGCACGCACACACACACACACACACACACGCACACGCACCTGCATACACGCACACACGCACACGCACAAAGTGTGACGCACAAACACCACCTGCATACACGCACACACACGCACACAGTGTTACGCACAATCATACTAGTGCGCACACACGCACCTGCACACACACACACACACACACACACACACTGTTGTATAAATGTTAATTTAGTGAGAGGCATGTTGGTAATGTTATCCGTGTAATAGTCAGTTGAGTCAGTGCTGAGCATCACATAGCCTACCATGTGTGGAGCACACAATAAAGCAGTGAGGACACATTTATGTTTCATTTCTATAGCAAAATTATTCTGTTCTGTGGAAAGTGCTCAGCTCGATCCTTCTACCAAACCCAATATGATATTATATTAAATCCCTTATTTTTAATGGTAAAACCAGTTTCCATAACTTACCCAAACTACTAAAGTGATAACACATGAATGTAGAATGTAACTGTCCTCCGGGGAAACCATTTAGTATCCTCATAAAGTGTGGACACTAAAAGTGAGGAGGATAGACTTTGGCTCAATTAAACCAGCCGCTCTTGGTAAGCCGTTAAAAGATACAGAAAACAAATGAGGAGCAAATGAATCATGAATAAGACCGAGCAACTAGAAATGAAACACTGTTCATTTGACCTCAGCTGGCCTCAGTGTGTCGGCTAAAACTGCCCGATGAAGAAACGAGAGAAAGTCGTGCAATGCACAATATTTCCATGTGAAAGTTTCCATGGTAATCGTCAAGTTAGTGTCAAATGTGTTTTTTTGTCTTGTACTTTAGATTTCTCCTTTTCTTGTTTCCCTTTGTAAAGAGAAGTCACTGTGGCCTTGTGTTTGAATGCTGCTGTATAAACTACCTTGCCTTTGTTGTCAAGTCTATGTTATAGGCTATGATACAGTACACCCGCATGCAAACAACAGCCAATGCATTCCCGAGGCCCTGAGGGAAACTCCCTTATTAGTTATGCCAACCGATTGGTCATGACCAGCTGTCAATCATCAGGTGACATGAGGGCAACAGCCAATCAAGAAGTGATTCTCTGAATTCCAATTGGCCCTTGAGGCAACTCTGCATCTCAATCACCTGGGCAGCTTTATAAGTGAGCTAGGCTAGTGTGTGTGTGTGTGTGTGTGCGTATGTGTGTGCATGTGTGTGTGTGTGTGTTAGCAATGTCTATATCCGCCCAGCTGTGTGATGTACATGTATGTTTTATGCAGGTATTTTTTTTTCATTGATTAACATTCATGCCTCATTGACATTTTTTTCCCCTTTCCGCCCGGCCGAGACATCATCCATTTCATGTTCCTGCACATGCATTCAAAATGAGCTTCATTTCTCCTTATTCAGTGGTCTCCTCGCCTGATGTTAGAATTATTTTCTAATAATATATATAATATTTTTCTCTAGTTTGTAAACCAAGGGAGATGTTGACAATATATAGTATATTAACTGGTCAATCACAAAAAAATATGATCAGATATATCAGATATCTGCAGATGTTTGTGTCGTGTCAGACAAGCTATCCTGCGGAATTCTAGAAAGGTGTTTTATGTTGTTTGTGGTCGTAATGTTGCTTTGACGGTTTATTTTTGTGTGTCAGTGTTTATACGGACAGACAAGTGTGTCACTTGACAAAGGGGATCATTGTATGAACAAGGCTGACCTGGCAAAGTGTATTCATAAAGACATTTTAGAATACAAAAGGCGAGTACAGGCTGCCGACGCCACCACAGGGTAATGATGCTTTTAGCACCCCCAGGGTGCGAGTGTTTTCAAGAATTTTTGGTTTGGAAGCATTTTAACAAAGAGCCTCACTTTCATCAGTCGCATAGGCAACACCACACGGAGTCCCGACTAGAAACAGACTTTCCAGAAAGAGCAGAAACGCACAGTTCCTTGTCCCTCATCGACAAGGAAATTAAAACCCAAAAATTGATGGATAGGATCGTAAGCCAAGGGCACAGACGTTTTAAATATATTTTTAGCACATCGCACATATTTTAATGTTCAATGAAAGGGAAACTCTAATGCTCACACACACACACATGCATGCACACACGCACACACACACACACACACACACACTCATACACACACACGCACACACACACACATGCACACAATTACACTTACAACTTCAGCGGTGCCACTGCCGCCATTTTGCGTCCATTAAAAATGACCCGTCACGCTCGGCTTCCTCCTGATCTGAGCGAGCGCTTCATAATCACCGTCGAAACATCAGCATCAAATCACACAAGTTGGGTCGTTTATTTATGCCGACGGTCAACACAAAGCCCAGACCAATGACGTAAACACAAACACTAACTAATCCTAACCCTGTTACCCGCTGGCCAATTATATATCTTTTTCCCCTTAATTACGTATAACCAAAGCCATGGAAAATAAGGCCTTACTACGTCAACTCCAATCTACTGTTCCACAGGTCCGAGCCTGGGATCTCTGCTGGGATATATTTCTCCCACTCAAGGGAGCTTTCTGGTGTAAAAGGGGATTTGGGCAGAGCTAGGAATGGCCCATATAATGGGTCCATATAATCCTACGGTATATAATTGGTCTTATCTCTCTTTCTTTCTTTCTTTCTCCCTCTCTCCCTCTCTCTCTCTCTCTCTCTCTCTCTCGCTCTCTCTATATATACTGTATATATATACAGTATATAGTGAGGGAGAGATATCGATATATATCTATCTATATATATACTATATATATACTGTATATACAGTGTATATAGAGTGAGAGAGCGAGAGAGAGAGAGAGAGACTCCTGTCTCCTACGATGAAGGAAGGAGTGAGTAGAGGGAGGACAGATGAAAGCCGGGACAGTTGCCGCCAGGGGAGAGAGAGAGAGAGAGAGAGAGAGAGAGAGAGAGAGACATCAGAGGGAGCTGGTGTAATGAAGACAAGGGAGCGACCAGCTGGAGATTATCTCAACTACCACAGCGCTGTCAGACACACGAGGCCGTCTCTCTTACTGACTAGAGACCCAGAGCAAGCCAGCCTCACGCTGGGACGAGCACAGAAGAGAGAGACGAGGGCGACGACGAGGGTGATGAAGGGAGCTTTTCGTCTTTTCCAAACAACAATATTCTTTTCTTTTTGTAAATACCATCAGCATATAGGATCTACAGTATCATATGTAGAATATTAAAAGTCCAATTCACGTATGAATTACGGACCGGAGCATGCCCGATATGTTTGATGTATTTATAAATGCAACATGCAATTCATCAAGCCGCTATTTATGTCACAATAAATATGTGGCCTGCTGTGTCTGTACTTAGCAAACATCTTTAATGGAAGCAGATGCAGTCAGAGGTCCCCCGGAGATGTCTGTAGTCTGTAGTTGTCACCGTGGTGCGGGAAGACAAATAACAACGCTAACACAACTTCCCATGTCAGCTCGTGTCGTTAGCGGAAGAAAAAACAAAACACCTATCCGGAGCTGTAAGCTGTCATCCCCGGACAAACAAGTGAGGAGAGGACAAACAAACCCAACCTACGCCACATCCCTCATTATAACAAGGCGTGCGGAACGGGGAGGTCTATAATAAGACGCAAGTAAAAAAAACTTATTTACTGCTGAACAAGAAAGGAGAATGCTAAACACATATGTTTATTGCACTCAAGTTCAGAGTAAACACACACACACACACACACACACACAATCTCTCTCTCTCTCTCTCTCTCTCTCTCTCTCTCTCTCTCTCTCTCTCACTCTTGCGTGTGGAGGGTATTGGCTAATGCACCGTAGCTGTGAACAGGGTTAGCTGGGCTGTTGACGCACTGATGTGGCTGCAATTAGCGCTAATGGGCTCGTTAATCAGTCTGATCACAGCCTCCTCGCGCCACAGTTATGCTTTCGGATTTATTTTTATTTGTCCTTTTCCGTTCCTATCTCTCTCTTTCCACCTGGGATCTCGCCGGAACGGAAAGTTGTGATTACGGGACCTGATGATAATCACGGGGAAAGGTTAACGGTGAACCACGGTATTGTGTGTGTGTGTGTGTGCGGAGCGCCCCCAAAGGTTTCGTTGCGGGAATCACTGATTAGGCGCTCGGCTAACCCTTCCCCCCTTTCACAATTTGGAACGTAATTATTTATCTTTCCAAATGGCCAACAACGGCGGATGAATAGCACTTATTCGCCCGGGTGGTTTTGATTGCCGATTCACACATTTTCTAGATTATGCCAGCGTTGTGCAAAAATCGAGGTGGCTAATAGTAAAGCTGCGACCGGCTTGTTTTACGGGCAAAAGCGGTCGATGTTTGTTGACTTGGAGGTCGAAGATCACGTCGACGTCCCTGTGAAGTTTTATAAAGATTCACTTTTGCACTGCAGACTTTCTGGACTACGAATGTTTGATCGTCAATATTTGAGGTCCACAACTCATTTACGGCTCCGTTTTAGGGAATATTTACATGGGGGGGGGCAAGATTGAAACGAGACCATCGTTGTGTGTACTCGGACGGCACTGGGGGCTGCTGCTGGTGGTGGTGTACCTCAAGCCTCGCTCATCTCCCCGAACCTATTTACACGGCGCACTAAAATCCTCTCACCGAATGCACCTCAGAGGGAATTGAAAGTGGAAGAACGCCGCGGCACGTAGAACGGAAACGCGATTCTAGGCCATCGTCGCCCTGTGACTAAAGATGTCATGGTGTTGACGCCCGGGGAGCTGGATCAGTCCCGGGGGGGGGGGGGGGGGGGTGGGGTGGGGGGTGGAGAGGAGCGACCGGAGAGAGGGCGCTAGGTGTGATTAGCCTCGCATAGCGCTGGAGCGCAGAGCTGAACGGTACTCTGTACTGTACGGTACAGTAGCTGGCGCTGGGCGGTGACAGATTGTGGTTCTGGAAGGATGCCGGGAAGCAGGTGGAGGCAACGTTTTCCAGCCAAGTGTCCATGGAACCGTGCTGGGCGTGTGCGTGTGTGTGCGGGTGTGAACATGACACACACACACACACACACACACACACACACACACACGCACACATTTCGCCTTGCCTTGAGCAGTCTCGATGTAGTTCGCTGGCCAATATGCTGCGGATCAATACGATATTTAGAGTCTGCCCGGGCATGGCCACCTGCCAGATAAGACGGAGTCCGCTCTGGAGCTCCACACGTCACTGTCAGAGCTCTAAGCCGTGCGGCTTCATTATAACCCGAGTGGCTTGTTTAATAGATTTTCCTGTCGAAACCACGACAGCCTCTGCCTCTCCCTTTAACTCTTAGGATACCGTCTCTTATCGTTTCCTTCTTTCCTTCTTCCTTCTGTCTCTTATCGTTCCGGTTCTTCACACGGCCATATTTGGGCTTGCTCCAAAAAAAAACCCCAAAAGCGACAAAAACAAACGGCTCATTGCGGATCCCCGTGATTGAAAGGCAGCAGCAGCAGCAGCGACATCATCCAGGCAGACACCCCCTTTGGTACGGAGAGACCAAAGGAAAGACCACAGCCATCAACCGAGAGCATAATTAACACTCACAATTAACACCGAGAACAAGCAGGTGCTCTGGTTCCACCATCCAATTATTGCTGCACCAGGGGCAACACTCGGAGCAGAGGTCAAGCCGCTGTAGTAATTATGGAATGGCGTGTAGCCGTAGCGTTACCTGTTCATCAGGATCTCAACGCGCTAAGTACGACAGGGGAAAGTAATTAATTGATGTATTATATTGTTTCAGCGTGTTAATGCGATGGCCCAGTGGCATTGGTATTAACTGAAGTATTATAATTCCAGTTGTATTGCTGTGTAACGGAATATGAACCCTCAATCTGCACAATGAGTTAGAAAATGTAGAAGGATCATTTTAATTTGTAATTTTTTGACATTTGACCTTCTGCACTTCATCGGAAGTCACACACGTCTTCATTGTCTATTATGGTTGTAACAGAACATGAATTATAATGCATTCGCACAAATACAGTCTGATATAGAATCTGATACCGGGGTATTCACATATGTCGTTTTTAGTTCTGAAATGTGATCAAGTTTGGGAAACGACTCCACCTGTGGCAGATCAATATCCCAGACCTCTTGGCTGGTTCCAAAGCGAGGTCACTAACTCGAGAAAAAGAGCAGGGAAGAAAAATCGACGTCCCCACAGTCTTCGCATCCAAACTAGCTGTCAGACCTCAGTGGAAACACTGATCTATTATTCATTGTGATCCGATCAGTGATCAATTAGCTCCGTGGCGGAGAGTGACTGCAGTGGCTGGATCGCTAGCACCGGTCCTCGTGGACATGGGTGCCTCTACTTAGCGTACAAAGCAGTTACGAAAAGAAAAGACTGTACACTTTGCAACTCTAAGCGTGACGTACACACCGTGGCTAACGGGAGACGTTACTTAGCGGTTAAGATTTCCACCGGTTTAAAAATTCATGAGGAAAATGGAAATAGCTCTGTGTTGGTCACTGTTGGTGCAGTGTTATAAACACAGTGATCAATGGCTGGATGGCTCGATGTCGGGGGCTAAATTTACCCCCGTTGCCCATAAAGCGGTGGCCCGGCCTGCGCTACAGCCCAGACATTCTATTACCGTGATTATTTATCCGATAACATTTCTCGATAACATGTCACCTTGCTCAACGATGTCCTCCCAACACCGCGAGACTATTCTGAATCTTACGTCCGACCGTCCATCTAATATATTGCATTTTATATCGCACTGTTATCCAAAGCACTTTACAGTTACCTGACATTCACCCATTCGTACACTGACGGCGGTGCCAAACATGCAAGGTAACAACCAACACGTCAGGAGCAGTTAGGGTCAGTCGGCGTCTTGCTCAGGGACACCTCGACACTTAGCTAGGCGGACCTGGGGACCGAACCGGCAACCTTCCTGTTGCCGGTCTTGACTCTAGCTAGAGCTGCGGCTGCCGCCCCTGTCCATCTCTATCATTTATTAACATCTCGGTCGACAGGTGAAGAGACACCCTTTCACTCCTGGGAGTCACAGGAACCTTTTTTCCGACCGCTCCTGCTCCAGCCCAGCCCAGTGCACATCATCACCAGGTGACACCGCCGCCGCATGGCTGAGGGGCCCGGCGGGCGGCGGCGGCGGGGGGGCGGGACAACCACTCAGGGGACCGGGAACATCTTAATGAATCTTAAAGAAGCATCCGTCCAAAAGATTGCCGTCTACTCATCCTCCCCCACCACCCACCACCACCACCACCCTCCATTACCCACCCTCCCACCCTCCCCGGCATCAGGACGCTGTGTCCCGCTGCCCTTCCGTCTTGACAAGCGTGACGTGCCGTGGTCTGGGTTGTTAGCTCGGCGTGCGTGTCAGTGTCCGACGCGGGAGTCTTTTAATAAGCCCCGCGGCGCAGGACACGAAGCGAGGCGACAACCATATCGCCTCCGCGCCTCCGGTCGACGGGGAGACGTGAGGAACGTGAACGGAGTCGTGCGTTTTTTGTTCTTTTTTTAAACAGCAATCATATGTTATCGCCAGCTGGGCAAAGAGAGAGAGAGAGAGAGACAGAGAGAGAGCGAGAGAGAGAGAGAGACATCCATTATCTTGAAGTCACAACTTGACATTTACATTAATAAGCACTTTTTTTTTTGTTTGAGCTGCAATTGCTGGGTAAATATCAGCTTTCCGTAAACCAAACATTTCTCTGACAAAGCAAATAAAATAACAATTAATGACGCCGGGAAAAAAATCCTGGCTAAGCCTGGCAAACACTTTTCTCTGAAAGCTAGTAAATAGCCTTACCGACAATAAAATGGCTTTTTATCAATTACTGTCAGTGCCAAAGCCAGACATTGGACACTTTTGCTAACAACAACTGAATATATGTTTATTTTCGTATTTTTAAAAAGACGACAACGTTGGATTCTGTTGTTTGGAACGAACCTCTCTACTCCTACCTAACCTCTGTTCTTTCTTATCTCCTCTCCTGCTCTGCTCTCCTCTGTTCTCCTCTCCTTCACTTTCTTCTACCCCTCTCTCCTTTTCTCTGTACTCCTCTCCTCCCTTCTTCTCTCCAAACCTGTGCTCCTCGTTCATCTCCTCTCCTCTTCTCTCCCCTCTCCCCTCTTCTGTCTCTCTCCTTTTCTCTACTCATCTCCTCCTCTCCCCTCTCCAAACCTCAGCTCCTCTCTCCTCTCCTCTCCTCTTCCCCCCTCTCCCCTCTCCTCTCTCTCCTTTTCTCTTTACTCTTCTCCTCCTTCTTCTCACCAAACCTCTGCTCCTCGTTCATCTCCTCTCCTCTTCTCTCCCCTTCCTCGCCTCTTCCGCTCTCTCTCTTTCTCTGTGCTCCCTCTCCATCCCTTCTCCTCTCCAAACCTCAGCTTTCCTCGTTCGTCTCCTCTCTCTCTCTCCCTCTCTCCTCTTCTGTCTCTCTCCTTTTCTCCTAACTTATCTCCTCCTTCTCCCCTCTCAGAACCTTCAGCTCCCTCTCTACCTCTCCTCTCCTTCCGTCTCCCCCTATCCCCTCTTCCTCATGCCTCCCTCCTCTTGTTTTCGGGCTGGGAATCGGGGCGGAGCGAGGCGGCTCATCGGTAATCTTGGTAAAGGTCAGGATTGGGACTCCCGAGGCCGCGGGCTGAATTGTCTCGGTGGCTCGGGAAAAACCGCGCGCTGGCAGCAGTTCCGTCTTCATCTCCTAACTTCTCCATTACACCGCTGCGCCGAAGAGCTAATCCTCGGAAAGAAGAAAAAAAAAAAGACCCGCTGTTTACCTCGGCGTCGAGTTGGTGTTTAAAGATCGTGATCGATAGATAGAAAGTCGAGTGCAGCATTTTTCGTCAGGTCGATGCGTTTGACAAAACTGTCCGGACGCCTGCCAACTTGGCCTGGGATGTAATCAGGTGTTATAGCCTCATAGTCAGCCTCATGTGGAGGCATGCGATGGGGAGGAGGAGGGTTTTTGGTGTCTTTTTTTTACGGTTTAATTTTCCTTTTATCTGCAGCTATCTGCTTTTTTTACTTTGACATCCACCTTCTGCCGTCGCTTGTGCCAGCGGAAAAAAAAAACCTCTAACCTTATGTCTCTCTGTTGAAACAACTTTGTGTCTCGTGGCACGCTGTTCCACTGCTCTGAAAGTAATTATGCTGCCTTCAATGCGCTGTGTCTGTGTGTGTGGTGTGTGTGTGTGTGTGTGTGTGTTGTGTGTGTGTCTGTGCGTGTCTGTGTGTCTGTGTGTGTGTGTGTGTGTGTTGTGTGTGTGTGTGTGTGTGTGTGTGTGTGTGCATAACAGTCTCTCTCTTGGAGCGAGTGCCGCTTTTTTGTAAGCCTCACAGGCAATGAGACAGATGGCCCAAGCCGTGGCACTCCAGGTGTCTCACCAGGTGAGGCCACAGCTTTGTGTCTGTTCAGATAAAGATGCACACACACACACACACACACACACACACACACACACACACGCACACACACACACACACACACTCCAACTGAGCCGTACAACGATAGCATCTGCCAAAAACAACAAAAACAAATGGTACAAACTTTCGATTATAATAGTAATTGAGACAGAATCTTCATCATATAAGGGCCCTCTCCTCATAGGATGATGAGGGTGCTATATCTGCAGTATATATCTGTGAAATATACATATAAATGGTGAGACTGAGGCGACACACACACTGTTGGGGGTGGGTGGGGGGGGGTGTGTGGGTGGAGGAGGAGGTGGAGAGAAGCCCCCCCCGCTGATTCACACCTGCTGTTTGAAGCCCATCCCCAAGCCGCCAACTGATTCCTCTCGTCTCAGAAACGGCTGCTCCCAGACCGCTGATTACATACTTGTGGTGCGGCGAAAACATCTGCATACACACCGCCGTGGATACGGACTCCGAGACCCCCCCCCCCCCGACCCCTTGACCCCGACCCCCTCCTCCACGTTCCTCCAGACGTGTGCATGAAGAGCTATTGATTTGTGGACCATCAATGTGTCTTTAACGAGCCGTGATTCATTGATGCGTTCACATTTTTTTCACTTGTTTGGTACGAGTGGAAAAACCAACCCCAGCATCACTCAGAGGCGTCTGTTTATTCACATAAGAATGACCTTTTTTTTTTTTTTTTTTTTTTTAAAGCTAACTGCTCTCAAAGAGAAGTCTGATGATTCCAGTTCTGCGAAGAGAGAGGAGATGTTTCTGGGCTTTCTTGTTAATGAGCCACTTTTAAAGACCGCCCCCACGCACTTTAAAATTAATATAAGTGTGCAATTACCCAATGTAATTATTGTCGATAATATAGTCTTAGGCTGTGGGGCTTTTTTTTACACTCATACGTCTTGTCAAGTGTATGCGTGTGTGTGTGTGTGTGTGTGTGTCTCTCTGCAGGAACTGTCTCTCTCTCTCTCTGTCTGTCCTCTCTTGCTCTCCCTCTCTCGGTTCTCTCTCCCCCCTCTCTCTCTCTCTCTCTCTCTCTCTCTCTCTCTCTCTCTCTCTCTCTCTCTATCTCTCTCTCTCTCGCTCTCTCTCGCTCTTTCTCTCCTTTGTTCTCTCTCTCTTGATCTCTCTCTCTCTCTCTCTTTCTCTCTCCCCCCACTCTCTCCTTCCCTCTCTTTCTCTCTCTCCCACTTTTCCTCTCTCTCTCTCTCTCTCTCAATTTCAATGTCAATTTAAAGAGCTTTATTGGCATGGGAAATGTACATTTACATTGCCAAAGAAAGTATACTTATAAAGAACTAAATATATACGGGTGAGAAAGTCAACTTAAAAAAATATATATATATAATACTGTGTATAGATATATATATATATATATATATTCTCCCTCTCTCGTTCTCTCTCTCACTCCCTCTCTCTCTCCTCTCTCTGCTCTCTCTTGTGCTCTCTCTCTCTCTCTTCTCTCTCTCTCTCCCTCTCTCTCTCTCTCTCTCTCTCTCTCTCTCTCTCTCTCTCTCTCTCTCTCTCTCTCTCTCGCACACACACACACACAACATGATGTTCTGCTCCCCCAAATTCGAGTTGACCTGCCATTATCTTCTGCTCTACTTACTTTTGGTCCCCAAAGACTCAGACAGGCAGGCACACAGCAGGTGCTGCCAGATGTTCCAGATGCCCTTCACCGCTCATCACCTCTGTCCTTTTACCAACGTGTGTTTCTCCACCCCGCTTGGAAACTCTTAACTTCACCGCCGTTCCCATTTGGATTCAGAAAGGCCGTCGGGGGGGGGGGGGAGGGGGGGGGGGGGGGGGTTGGAGAGGCTAAGTGTTGCGCTAACCTCGTTTTCACCTCCGCGCAGCAGGCTTACTTAACACCGAGTACCTTTTAGGGAACGCCACACACACCTGGTTCCCGGTAACCGTGGAACGAACAAAGAGAATGAGGAATGGGATGACGGAGGATAGTCTAGTGTAGCCCAGTGGTTCGGATTGACTCCCAGCTGGAAGGTCCCGAGGGGTTCAAACTCGGGTACATCCTTGAGTTGAGGAAGAGCTTGTAACTAAAAACCACAGGAAGTCACTTTGGATAAAAGCATCTCATGGCTCAATAGACACCAAGCCATCCATCCGTGCTCTGCCGGTGCCCCCATAATCCTCTGCTCCGTTGTGTGTCCTGTGTGTTGATTGTTGTGTTCCTCTGTGGGGCGGGGCCTCTCTAACACCTGGTAGGTATCCCATGATGATGATATGATGAGGAGGAGGAGGAGGAGGAGGAGGAGCTGGATAGTGGTGATGATGGTGATGAAGAGCAGTAGTAGTGATGATGATGATATTTCTGTGGGCTCACTCAGCAGCCTGGCAACCATTACTGCCCCCCCCCCCCCCCGCCCCCTCAGCAGCATCAGGACCTGCTGGGCTTCTCAGCACTTTATTCCTCTCTCTCTCTCTCTCTCTCTCTCTTTCTCTCTCTCTCTCTCTCTCTCTCTCTACCCCCCCTCACCATCTCTCTCTCTCTCTCTCTCTCTCTCTCTCTCTGTCTACTCTCTCCTCTCTCTCTCTATTCTTCGCTCCCACCTTTCTCTCCTCACCTCCTCCTTCTCTTCTCTCTCTCCTCTCCTCTCTCCGCTCTCCTCCTCCTCCACTCTCCTCCCTCCTCACCCTCTCTCTCTGTCTCTCTCTCTGTGTGTGTCTCTCTCTCTCTCTCTATCTCTCTCTCTCCCCCTCTCACTCATTCTCTCTCTCTATCTCCGTCTCTCTCGTACTCTCTCTCCTCCTCTCTCTCTTGCTCACTCTCACCCCCTTTCTCCCTCATACTCTTTTTCTACCTCTCTCTTCCTCCCGCTCTCCCTCTCAACCTCTCCTCTGCCTCTCTCCATCTCTCTCCCTCTCTCTCTGACTCCCCCTCCCTCTCCCTCTGGCTCGCTCTCTCCCTCAATTTCTCTCCTCCTTCACCCGACCTCCATATCACTCACTCTCTAGCTGCATCTCTCTCCCTCTCCCTCTCTCTCTGTATCTCTCCTCTCTCTCTCCCTCTCTCTCTCTCTCCTCTCTGTATCTCTCTCTCTCTCTCTCTTCTCTCCCCCTCTCGGCCTCTCCTTCTCTCCCACCCTCCAGCCCTTTCTCTCTCTCTCTCTCTCTCCCACTATCTCCCTCCCTCCCTCCCTCCCTCGCTATCTCTGTTCCCCTGGGGGAAGCCAGCTTGGGTGCTCATGATGAATTGCCACAATTTCTTGTCGGAGTCACCACCGCTACACCGGAGTCAGCCGCTAATGGGGTGGAACATGACTCGCCCCCGCTCGGTGGTGCTGGGGGACAGCGGCTCCACGCAGGCGGTGACCGGGCATGCAGACAGACAGACAGACAGACAGACAGACAGACAGGCAGACAGACAGGCAGCCTCGGTGTCCACACTAAGCGCTACACTAAGTACTGCTGATCTAGTCCACTCACATGTGGATGTCACAGTAATTCGTATAGAGGGTGTGAGTACACAGCTCGCTGTCACAGTAGTTGATGGAGGCCACGTGATGACGCTGTGAAGTGAAACGGTGCGCTATTTGAAAATAGTGTAAATGTATACGTTGCAAATATGACGTCAATTAAATACATACATTAGATTAATATGAATATTCACTCTTGCCGCTCCAGCAAGAAACCATCGTGATGAGGAGAGGAATGAGGAGAGATGAGAGAGGAGAGGAGGATGGAGAAAAGGAGGGAGGAGCAGAAGAGGAGAGTGGAGGATAGGAGAGGAAAGGGAAGGAAAACAGGAGAGGACAGGAGATTTCAGACGGCTCATACAGCTCAACGTGTGTCCATTTAATGAGAGGAATCTCTGTATGTATGTATGTCTGTATGTCTTTCCTTGGATTTTCTCGACATTGTTCATCCAATCAACACACTTGCAGGGGTATTGCTGAGCCGCTCACACCTGTAAACACACACCAGCATAACAGAGCATCCCGTTTCTCAAGCCTTCCTGTTCCATTACAGCGGGAACAGCTTTGACATGTTCTCCAGAAAGTCGGGAGAAGGTCTCTCTCCACACATCTCTGCCAATCATGCTGTCCTCCAAGCACATACATGCTCTCTGGTTTCTGATACTGGTTTCTCTAAAAACCAGCAGGTTGTTCACTTTTGCTCAAGGAAATTCAGTGTCGAGTGTGAAGTCGGATGTAAGCACGGACCCATTCTGAACAGGCACGGAACGGGCAACTGCGCCGGCGTGTGTTTGTTGCCGAGGACCCGAGGAAGTGCAGCGTGGAGTTCCTTACATCTCGGTGAAGGCCTGCAGCGCGGTCAGCAGCGAGGCCATCATCTTCACTCGCCCTCCAGCGCTCCCGCCCACGTCTGCTATTCCAGCCAATCGGTGTGTGTACCTTCAACAAACAGAAACCAGCCGTATCTTAACGGACATGAAGTCATACATAATAAAAAACATAATAGATGCGCACTTTAATACGGCGCATCTCTCTCAATCTTCACTTGCCACACATATTAAAAAAACCATCTCGTTCGCTCTTACAAACACACACCCCAAGCACACACACACACACACACACACACACACACACACACACAAGCACACATCCGCCATCCAGCCATTTCGCTCATCACTTGCCACACGCACAACTTACACACACACACACACACACACACACACACACAAAAACACATATACACACACACACGCACACACATACACACATACACCTACACACACATACACATTTTAATATACCACTTGCATATCACTCTGCACCCATCTCACTCATCACTTACCACACATATATATATATAAAACCTCATCTCTTTCACACTTACACACACACATGCGCACACACACACACACACACACACACACACACACACACACACACACACACACACCTGCAGAGTGTGTGGCTGAGTGTGGGGAGCAGATGGTAGTTCCTTGTCCAGAGGTGGTCCCCTGCGTCATGTAGCAGGTGTTTGGATGTGACATTGTAGGTGTAAGCAATTTCAAACCCAGCAGGGTGTCTGGCTCTCATCCACACTCAGATTCAGTCACTTCCGTTTCACATGCGCACGCACGATCTCACACACACACACACACACACACACACACACACACACACACACACACATACTGACGCACACTACTTACGCACACACACACACACACAAACATATTCACCAAAACGCCTTTTTAGCAGCTTTTAGCACAGCGCTCTATAAAATATTCACAAACCACAGACGCACAAACAATTCAGTATCACTGTAGATCCACAATTGTACATTGACACAATCTTGCACAGAAGAAAGAGGAAACATCTTTAGATATCCTATTTTGACCTCTTAACCCCCCTCCACCCATACACACACACACACACACACACACACACACACACACACAAACACACACACGCCTTGTTATTATTGATATGCCTACTTTTATATATGCCTCGCTGTTTATTTTGATTATTTGCTCATATTTCTCATAGTGTAGATATTCTGATTCTTTCCCTTACATTGTGATATTTCATATTTGTATATTTATATTTGTATTGTTCTGTTGCACATTCCGCTGGGCATCGCCCCACTTTTCATCTCACTGCATATGCTGTATGTGTATGTGACAACTAAACTTCTTGAATCTTGAACACACACACACACACACACACACACACACACACACACACACACACACACACACACACACACACACACACACACACACACACACACAGAGCAGTGTAGTAGCATTGGCATAGTGAAGCTTGGGTTCCACTGTGTCATTCCTGAATGTCGCTAAACTCTGTGCTCACCCAACACCAGCGTTACCCTTTAAAGTCTACGCCCTGTAATTACAAATAAATTAATGAATGAGCGAGAGGTGTAATGGCTGCCACCAGTTGTCCAATTGCTATTGTGTGCCCTGACATTTTAAATGCCATGACCAATTCTCGTTTAAATAGCAATTTACCTTTCGGTGCCCTTATTTTGTGTATAAATTGTTCATCATAATAATTGTCAAAATAAGTGTGAGTCTACGGTGACATGTCCAGTTAACTTGAACAGAAAACCTTGAACTATTTATTGGTATAATTAATTAAAAAAATACATCAATTAGCTTGGATTCACAAAGCCTTAATTTGCTCCTATTATTAGGTAATTATATATAAAAAAAAAAAACAGGTATTCAATGTTACAGGATTACAACACACGTGGATATCGTCGCGTTAACACTTCAATATCAGAATGGCAGCCGTCCACGTAGCCCAGCCATGCTTAACTTGCGTGTTTGTACATCTTGGCATTATTAACAGTACTTAATTAATAGCATTGTTTAGCATATTGTATGTTCTTAGATGTTGGTAATTTTTTTTTCTCTCCTCTCTCTTCCTCCCGCTCTCCCTCTCTTTCTCTCTTGGACTCCCCCTCCCTCTCCCTCTGGCTCGCTCTCTCCCTCTATTTCTCTCCTCCTTCACCCTCCCTCCATCTCTCGCCCTCTCTCTCTGTCTCTCCCTCCCTCTCGCTCTATCTCTCTCTCTCCCCCTCTCACTCATTCTCTCTCCCTATCTCCGTCTCTCTCTTACTCTCTCTCTCCTCTCTCTCTTGCTCACTCTCACCCCCTTTCTTTCGTTCTTAGATGTTGGTAATGCACTCAGAATGTCACTTCTGCTCTTATCTCAGCTATTATGCAGGCAACCTAGCAACTATGAAACTCGTTCTATTAGCCTCACAGCTATGAATGCTTGAAACCTGCTCTATTCTTATCTTTATGTACCACAGTGATATATTGCTGTCTCCTTCAACACATGTACTCTTTGTAAGTCGCTTGCCCTAAATGTAAATGTAAATGTAAATGTAAATGCTTATAAACACTAACTACAGACTACCTCAAAAACAGATTTTTTTCATCCATTGTTCAAATTGTCCGTGGCTGCAGATCATTAACGAGGTGCATTAATGTATCGTGCGACACGCGCTCTGTACCGCATGTTAACACTGCGCTACGATGAGGTTGTGGCTCTCGGTAATGAGGTCGCTGCAGACAAGATGGAGGCACGGGCATATTAATGAGTCCAGAGCACTTGACGGTGAAGTCGTTAGACGTTCGTTCGGTCATCATCATGTTGATGCTTAAATGCATTTCCATTGTGTGTGTGTGTGTGTGTGTGTGTGTGTGTGTGTGTGTGTGTGAGTGCTAATAGCTTCCCCTGATGTGATACCAGACCGCGTCCTCGTGGCTGTCCTCGTTGACACCGGACGACTAAGCCCAAAGTGTGTGTTATCTGCCATGCATCAGATACTGGTGGTCATTTCAGGTTACCGTTCAATCTGTCGGTTGTGGAGGTCCCTGGGTACCCAATTCAATGGGATAGCCTTGCAGGATTAGCCGAGTTAGCTAGCACTGCACACACACACAAGC
>PIJE02000866.1:156698-166893 GCA_002895965.2 Coryphaenoides rupestris
TGCCAAAACTTTTTCGATACCTATGTGTAAATAAAAGCACATTTCATAATGTAATTGCCAGAACATGTTTTTACTGTAATAAAAGTATTTTTACTAGTGGTGGGACTCAATAAAAAAAATTTGTCTAATTTAATTAGAGGCTTTGTAATTAATTAATCGCATGACACGAGAAGCAACATTTTTCAATTCAAATGGATTTTGGTATACGAGTGAATCAATGAATAGACATATACATATGTTTAAGCAGCAAAATCCTGTTTATTTTAGCTACACAGACCAACAGATCAGTGCAGCAATTTTAGGAATAATTTCAAAACCAAAACAACTAGGTCAACACCTAAATTCGATAAGGCGTTGCCACATTAGTGTATTATTTAATAAGAAAGAAGATCTTTAATCCACACGTATTGGTCACACAACACACAGCGGGAAGTGGTGGCCGCCAAACACACACACGCGCATGCAGGGAGGGTGGCCCGTGGAAATTGTCCTCTGCATTTAACCCATCCTGCGGCCAGCAGGAGCAGTGGGCAGCCAACTCAACGGCGCCCGGGGACCAGCAGCTCCAGGTTGTACGTCCACAGACCAACAGATCAGTGCAGCAATTTTAGGAATAATTTCAAACACAACCTAATGTTACACTAATGTTACACTAACCCTCCCCACCCTCCCAAATATCCTTGGTCAAAATAATAAACAGACCAACCAGTTTAACATAAAGTGCCATTTCTACCATCTAAAATGGTAACAAAAAAAAAAAAAAGGTCTCTCTGTGTGGTCCTCAATCCCTCTTATTCTTCCAATATCCATGTTTAGCATTGAGGTGATATTGTAGCTTGAACTGCTCCGGTGATATGCTAATTCTTTGTTGCACAATTTGCACACAACCGTTCTCCTATCGACACTCCATCAGGATGTTTCTTCATCTAAAATGGTAACAAAAAAACCCGGTCAAACGCGGTCTCTTCCGGTGCGTCCATGTTTGAGCCTCCAACGCTCTAGTGGGGCTTTGTAGTCTGACGTCACTCAATGCACGTTGTGCGTCGCTATGATCGGTATGCCTGGAATTAGTCCACTGAGAAACGTTCCGTGGTGTTTGGAGTGCAAAAATAAAGTGCGATTAAAATGCGTTAATTAGTTTTAACGCGTTATTTTTTCTGTAATTAATTAATCGAAATTAACGCGTTAAAGTCCCAGCCCTCCGCTTGGCTAAGTGTCGAGGTGTCCCAAAGCAAGACACCACCAAACCCTAACTACTCCTGACGTGTGGGCTGTTACCTTGGTTGGTTGACACCGCCGTCGGGGGGTCAATGGGTCAATGTCAGGGAACTGTAATGGACTTGTTTGGTTTTTAACTTCTGCTTCCCGGGCCTCACGGCTTTCTTGTCGGCGGCCATGTTGTGTTCTCTCTCCCGTTGAGTTCCCTGCTTTCATGGTCTTCCCGTAAACCACTACCAACACGACTCCCCCTACACCCACTCTCTTGTTTTGACAGTTATGCGTTTCCATGTTCTTCACTGAACTACACTGAAGTATTTTCTTTTTTTTTTTGGTATTATTATTTTTTCGCCTCACCTTAGAATCGTTTATATTGTACATGGCAAACAGGCCGCCCAGTGGGACTCGGAGAGACGCATACATAGCAGATAGCAACAGTGTTTAATTATAAATGAGGCCCATTGGCTTCATAAGGAACATGTTAATATTGTATTTAGTCGGCCTCGTGTCGGGTCCTGCTGCTCCATCCGTCCCCAGCCTCCTACTGTGGGGACAGTAACCAGGTGTTAATAAATATGATCAGGATCATTATACTCATCCCTACAGCTGCGGCAATCAATAAATATGATCAGGCTCATTATACTCATCCCTACAGCTGCGGTCAATCAATAAATATGATCAGGCTCATTATACTCATCCCTACAGCTGCGGCAATCAATAAATATGATCAGGCTCATTATACTCATCCCTACAGCTGCGTCAATCAATAAATATGATCAGGCTCATTATACTCATCCCTACAGCTGCGGTGATCTCAGGCGTGTTGCCGCCCCGCCCCCTTGTTTCACCCGCCGCTGCTAAACCACGCCCCCTCACATACCACAATCGCCCACCTGGTCCATTATTTTTATTCATATTATTTAGACATTGTGCACGATTCATGCTTGGGACACGGAGACGCAAGGTGCTGAGTCGGTGGCAGAAGCGGCGGAGCGCAGTCGGGATAATGCGGAACAGTCTTTAAAATGAGGCCCATTGTCTTCATAAGGAACATGTTAATATTGTATTTAGTCGGCCTCGTGTCGGGTCCTGCTGCTCCATCCGTCCCCAGCCTCCTACTGTGGGGACAGTAACCAGGTGTGAATAAATATGATCAGGCTCATTATACTCATCCCTACAGCTGCGGTAATCAATAAATATGATCAGGCTCATTATACTCATCCCTACAGCTGCGGTAATCAATAAATATGATCAGGCTCATTATACTCATCCCTACAGCTGCGCCAATCAATAAATATGATCAGGCTCATTATACTCATCCCTACAGCTGCACCAATCAATAAATATGATCAGGATCATTATACTCATCCCTACAGCTGCACCAATCAATAAATATGATCAGGCTCATTATACTCATCCCTACAGCTGCGGCAATCAATAAATATGATCAGGCTCATTATACTCATCCCTACAGCTGCGGCAATCAATAAATATGATCAGGCTCATTATACTCATCCCTACAGCTGCGGTGATCAATAAATATGATCAGGCTCATTATACTCATCCCTACAGCTGCGGTGATCAATAAATATGATCAGGCTCATTATACTCATCCCTACAGCTGCGGCAATCAATAAATATGATCAGGCTCATTATACTCATCCCTACAGCTGCGGCAATCAATAAATAGCCCATAATAAATTGCGGAATGAATTCAGGACCATCCAATACTTTATCCCAAATATATAGCTATACAATTAAATATACGTCACTTACAGACCTCTTGTCCTTAATTCCTAAGGAACATCTTTGTGCCAGGTTGCACCGCCAATACAAGTAACAATATGAGAAAAAAATTATAATACCAAAAAAAAAAAAAAATACTTCAGTGTAGTTCGGTGAAGAACATGGAAACGCATAACTGTCAAAACAAGAGAGTGGGTGTAGGGGGAGTCGTGTTGGTAGTGGTTTACGGGAAGACCATGAAAGCAGGAGAGAGAACACAACATGGCCGCCAACAAGAACGCCGTGAGGACCGGGAAGCAGAAGTTAAAAACCAAAAAAGTCCATTACAGTTCCCTGACATTGACCCATTGACCCCCCGACGGCGGTGTCAACCAACCAAGGTAACAGCCCACACATCAGGAGCAGTTAGGGTTTGGTGGTGTCTTGCTTTGGGACACCTCGACACTTAGCCAAGCGGAGGGCTGGGACTTTAACGCGTTCATTTCGATGAATTAATTACAGAAATAAATAACGCGTTAAAACATTTACGCATTTTAATCGCGCTTTATTTTTGCACTCCAAACACCACGGAACGTTTCTCAGTGGACGAATTCCAGGCATACCATCATAGCGACGCACAACATGCATTGAGTGACGTCAGACAACAAAGCCCCACTAGAGCGTTGGAGGCTCAAACATGGACGCACCAGAAGAGACCGCGTTGCTTGGCCCGGTGAATGGGACGTGTCTGTATAAGAAACATCCTGATGGAGTGTCGATAGGAGAACGGTTTGTGTGCAAATTGTGCAAACAAAGAATTAGGCATATCACCGGAGCAGTTCAAGCCTTACAATATCACCTCAATGCTAAACATGGATATTGAAGAAAAAGAGGGATTGAGGACCAATCACAGGACCTGTTTTGTTTGTTTTTTTGTTACCATTTTAGATGGTAGAATGATGGTAGAAGATGGTAAAAATAAATCTTTATGTTAAACTGGTTGGTCTGTTTGTTATTTTGACCAAGGGATATTTGGGAGGGTGGGAGGGTTAGTGTAACATTAGTGTAACATTAGGTTGAAATTATTCCTAAAATTGCTGCACTGATCTGTTGGTCTGTGTAGCTAAAATAAACAGGATTTTGCTGCTTAAACGTGTGTCTATGTCTATGTATATGTACAGTATATGTCTATGTCTATGTATATGTCTATGTATATGTCTATGTATATGTACAGTATATGTCTATGTATATGTACAGTATATGTCTATGTATATGTACAGTATATGTCTAGTATATGTCTATGTATATGTCTATTCATTGATTCACTCGTATACCAAAATCCATTTGAATTGAAAAATGTTACTTCTCGTGTCAAATATTGATATGCAATTAAAATGCGATTAATTTCGATTCATTAATTTCAAAGCCTCTAATTAATTAGATAAACAATTTGAATCGAGTCCCACCACTCATTGTATCTATTTTCACTACTCTTTTGTGTACTGTCGCCTGTCATGTCTCAAGAATTTCACTGTTCAGAATGTGTCACTGTGTTATGAAGAACATGAGAGAATAAAACACTTTGACTTTGACTCATGATTCTGTTTTATTGACAGCACCACACTGCCTGGTGTGGTGGCACAACCGTGTGTGTGGTGTGTGGTGTGTGTGTGTGTGTGTGTGTGTGTGTGTGTGTGTGTGTGGATGGGGGGGGGGGGCGTTAAAAAGTACGGCCTAAGTAAGTACTGCTGAGCAAATTAGTAAGCTGAGAGAGCCGTGGCAGACCCATAAGTAAGTGTCCACTGTACTGGGAAGAAGAAGGCAGTACAAACACGAAGAGCCTTTTTAGTTTTTTGGATGAGGAGAAGAACACGGCGGCGGTGGCAAGAGGCCGTGTCCTCCCTCCTCCAGCTCCCAACTGTCAAGAGTACTTCTCGATTCTCACATCTCTCTCTGTCTCTTTCTCACACCTTCCCTCGCTGTCTCTCTCTCTCTCTCGCTCTCTCTTTTCACTGTCTCGCATGTGCTCGCTCTCTCTCTCTCTCTCTCTCTCTCTCTCTCTCTCTCTCTCTACCTCTCTCTCTGTCTTCTCTCTACCTCTCTACTCTCTTTCTCTCTCTCTCTCTCTCTCTCTCTTCTCTCCGCCACCTCTTTCTTTCTCTCTCTTCTTCACCTCCCTCTCGATGAACAACACTACGGACGTGCTGCATATTTCATGACCCGGGGTGCGTTTGATTCCGCACACTGCGCCCGCCCTCTGTTGCCGCGCGCGTGTGTGTGTGTGTGTGTGTGTGTGTACCAAGAAGTTGATGAAAGGGATTTTTATAAATAGGGCCAATTGATTGATTTTTGTATTTTGCCATTAAGAAACGGCAACCATCACTGTTTGGTTTTGGGGTTTTTTTTGCCTCCTCTAAAAGGAATGGTAACCTAAATCACCACTGAAATGTTCAAATGTGTAAAACTAGTTTAAAAACAAGTTGTTGTTGTGGTGTTTCTTTATTCGTAGGAGGAGGGATGGCAAGGAGAAACGGAAATTGGAGAAAAGATTAAAGGCAAATTAATTAACAAGAGGAGCGTGACGGGAGTTGTTTTATCTCAGGCCATTGGTGACTGGACTGGGCATGGAAAGCAAAGGCGGAGACGCAGCCTGAATATAAAGCACAGAGTCAAGAGTTCATATTACGCTGTAAGTTCCCTTTGATATTCCCATCCTATCTCCTGCATATTGCATCATAAAACTTTGATTCCCGATTATTATTTGACTTTTTGGACTAATTAGTTGACAAACGTAATAACAATTTGCTCAGATAAGCCACGAGCTCACGCATAATGTACACAATCCCCACACACGAGCCCCTTGTGAGCATAATCGATTACACACACGCAGCGGCTTACAGTTGTGACCGCTAAGACGTCTGTCGGACGAATATAGAAATATGAAGCGTCAAACAAATGGAGGTTTAGGGACCCTGTTGAGAAAAAGGCTGTCTCGGGGGATGGAGACCGTTTGTCGTGAACGTGTCACAGGTCTCTTTTGTTCCGCGGCATCAGAGACACATGCTAATTTCACGTGACGGCGGATCGACTGTCACAAGCCACGCCGCGACCATGACTCACACCGAAGCCCCGCGATGTGTTCTCCTCCTCTCTCTCTCGTTCCTCACCTCCTCCGCTTTTACATCTCTTCTGAGTCTTCTTCTTCTTCTTCTTCTTCTTCCTCCCTCCGTTTCTCACTTTGCCATCCCACTCTCTCAGTGGGGGGTAGCGGGGGGGGGAGGCCAGACGTTGCCTCTGAGCGAAGGACCACTTCTGGTCCTCCATCATGTAGACCAGAAGGCGCAGGCAGAGCGAATGAAAGTTTCGGAGAGGAAACTCCCGCCTGCGAATCCAATTAGCAACGCAACGAGGGCAATGGGCCTCATGTCACTTAATTTGGACACCTCCGGGCTTACAGATAACACACACACACACACACACAACACACACACACACACAGTGGTTAAGTCGTGACAAATATGTTCAGCAGGATTGTAGAATCATCTGGAATAATACTGCTTCTAGATAATGACACTTTAGAGATCATGCACACTGTATAATGCATGATTCAATGATGACAGGTAAGGCAGCATATCAGCAGATTCAAAATTCAAGATTCAAGATAGTGACTGTATGGATATGGTCTATGGTCAAATTGTCCAAATCTTTTAAGAGTAAGATGTAATAAGTACATCATTGATAGGGAGGGCATTTTAAATTGGCACTCATCTCATTCTCATTCTGCATTAAAAGTTATTTTATCACTATACTATACTACACGTTCTATTAACGTTTAACTCCACTGACTCCCACCCCCCATAGACACTATTGCGTTACATTAATTCAGTGTTTTTCACCCTTTTTTGAGCCAAGGCACATGTTTTACATTAAAAAAAATCCTGCGGCACACCACCAACCAAACATGGAAGGGCTGTCCAAAAAATATAGTAACGGCTTATTATATTATGGAAATATAAAAAAATTCCAACGTTCAAAATGTCTCATTCGGTGTCAGCAATTATATTAAATTGGTTTGGCGTAGGCTTACAACTCAGCATGTGCAATCCACGCACAACAACAACATTATAAGAGAGCTTTTTATTGTAACACACATTTAACTGAACATTCATTCCTGCACGGGTCTGATTTTCAAGGCCCGCTCCCGCCATCAGCACATATAACCCGACCCGACGGCACAAGACCCGCAGCCCGACCCGAACCCGCATATCCTATAATAACTATGATGTAAAACACACGATCCGACCCGCGTCTTCTTTGTTTCCCCAGAACCGAACCCAGAAAAAAACTACGACAAAATACAAATGCTAATTATTTGCAGTAACTACATAATATTTTTTGGACCAATTAAGTGAAATTGGATAATTTCCCAGAGCACACCTGACGATCTCTCACGGTACACTAGTGTGCCGCGGCACAGTGGTTGAAAATCACTGCATTGATGCACATCTTTTCTTTATAAAAATACTGTATTTTGATATATATTTTTAGAATTTGTAGATTTTTTTGGAATTGATACGTTAATATTTTCTGTTTAATGTTCAACGTTATGCACCAGTTTCACAAAAGCACATTCCTTGTTCGTAAAAACTATGGCAATAAAGCTGGTTTGTTAATAAATTCTGATTCTGATTTTATGTAACATGGTGGATTCAGAGTTCAGGTGAGAACATGGCCACACATGCTGAACGAGTGCCAAGATAAAAGTGTTTCCTTGTTCACCGTCTTCACAGATCAGAGTCAGGAGCCCTCAGTTCACCTGTCCCTGCACCCCGAGCCTTGTCCACACACACACACACACACACACCACACACACACACACACCACACACACCACACACACCACACACACACACACACACACACACACACACCACACACCACACATATACACACAACACACACACACACACACACACACACACACACACACACACACACACACACACACACACACACGCTTTACTGGGGCACATGCCCCAGTAAAGCTTTGCTGTGCCCCAGTAAAATTACGCAAACCGATGGACCAGCACAGCCATGCTGATATGGAGCCCCAGTGGTGGGGGCCTGTGACCCAGTCGTGCCTAAAGTCTAATGACGCCCCTGCTCTGAGTCAGCCACTCTTCACACCAGGATGATGAGAGAGAGAGAGAGAGAGAGACAGAGAGAGAGAGAGAGAGAGAGAGAGAGAGAGAGAGAGAGAGGGCTTTTTGCTCTCTTTGTGGGATTCTGACATGTATGGCCCTGGTTAGCCTCCAGATCAACCTTCCAGGACCCTATAAGTCCTCTGATCCCCAGAGGGCCTACGGGGACAAAGCCCTCTGGTGCTCTGAGACCCTCGGATGGAAGGACGCATTACGGTCACTTCTGTGCTTACTATGACCTCTGAAAGACCTCTGAATCCCCTCTAGGGATAAAAGTACAGGCCTGGTTTGATGTTTTCCAATTCCTCCAAATGGTCATAATAAATATCAAGGTTTCAATCATACACCGAAACGGATAATTGTGAGTACATGCATGCATGCATGAAATGCATACACACTTGCACGTATATATTGTATATATACTATATATATATAGACACACACACACACACACTTTATTTGTAAAGCACTTTTCATAAAAAAAAAATGCAACACAAATTGCACACAATATAAACAAAAGAAATGAGCTTACAATTAATAAAAACACTCAATAAAAACAGGAAAAGAGGAAACGGCATCATAATCATCTGCATTGAGGAAACACCACACACACACACACACACACACACACACACACACACACACACACAAGCATGCATGCCTGCGTGACGATCCACCCGTAAAACAACGTGTTTTACGGGTGGATGCGCTGTGGTGTGTCGTATCTCTGAGTGTTTGATGTGCTCGGTGCTCGGTGGTCTGACTCTGCAGCGACGCAGCGCCCCGCCGTACAGAGCCCAGGTGAACGGACACACACTGGCCTCGTTTCACCGGCCGTGCGATGGCCAGAGAGAGAGAGAGAGAGAGAGAGAGAGAGAGAGAGAGAGAGAGAGAGAGAGAGAGCAAAATAATGTTGCACACAGTGAACCACCCTTGACCAATGTCCTCTGTGGCCGCTGATGCAAAGAGAAATAAGAACAAGGAAGGTAACTCTGCTGTTTTGTCTGTTTTGTGTTCAGGCTCTTACACATTATGCATTGATCCTCTACTGGGCGTCTGGGAGTATGAGATTGTATCTTTGTGTGAGTGTGCGCTTGCTTGTCTCTTTGTTTCTGTGTGTGTGTATGTGTGTGTGTGTGTGTCTGTACAGCAACGCAGCGATGAAGTCTATTTTTAGCTCGTTCGCATTATGAGCCCCTCTGCTGCTGCTGATGGTGGTGGTGATGGGGTAAGGCTGGTGGTGGTGGTGATGGGGTAAGGCTGGTGGTGGTGGTGGTGGTGGCGGTAAAAGTGTTGCTGGAGGGAGGGGTTGTTGGGGGTTGGCGCTACGCCCGTCCAAGCCTTGTCCGCCGCCCAAAAAAACCCCAGTGTGACCAATCAGTGTAAAATCGAAAGGCGGCCTAAATGACAGAGGGGCCCGGCCCGCCTGTCAGTTGAGGCGGCGTACAACAGAACAGGCACGGCGGATCAATGGGCGCCAATTGCCCGGTGAATTGTCCTCCTCTCGGCAGAAGAGTCACCTTTAGCCTATAACCTGGGGAGGTTGGGGGGGGGGGGACTGAGGCATAAGTACACTCTTACATCCCCCTGTGGGTCGGATCATTCGCTCATCGCAGCTCATTAAACGTGTGTCTCGTCGTTGGTTGTTTGATTGTTTGTTTGTGTGTTTGCTTGCTTGTTTGTTTGTTTGTTTTGTCTCCACACGCGGGAGCACTGCTCTCACGCCGCAGTCAGGGAGGAATCAATGTGCACTTGTCCACACCGACCGGGGTTGACTAACAGCAGCGCCAATGAAAAGGTACTGTATGTACTGTGGGGGGGGTCAAAGGTCAACGAGCTGGGAAAAAAAAACCTGAGGAACCTGCCTTCCATCCTCTGGTGTCATCAAGTCACCTCCCTCACACACACACACACACACAAACACACACAACACACACACACACACAGACACAGAGACACACACAATTGATCATCACAAAACCATAATAATAAATCCGTCAACCAGCCTCTCTCGCTCCCCCCTGACATGTGTGTTGCCCCGCCACCCCGCCC
>PIJE02000866.1:168970-173970 GCA_002895965.2 Coryphaenoides rupestris
CGTACTGCTTGATGTCTTTTCGTCGCCTCCCCCTTCCCCCCCACAACCTCCCCCCTGCTGACGTGTTTGTTTAAGCCGTCTTTGATGGGGCCCTCTGCATTTATTAGACCCCAGCCTATTTTCAGACAACTTCAATTATGTACATACAGTACAGGGTCACAATGAGCCCGGGAGTTGTAGCCCTACTCACCGTGTGTGTGGTGTGTTGTGTGTAGTGTGGTGTGCTGTGTGTGTGTGTGTGTGTGTGTGTGTGTGCGCTTCTGTTCCCGTTCTACAGGCCTGTGCAGTGAAAGGGCAGCAGGCAGAAACGACGTGCCCTTTCACTCACACTCTCTCTCTGTCCGTGATGAGTGCAACAGAGTATCCATCCACCCCCTTTGGGATAAAGAACCAATAAGACGCCAGCTCCAGACATGACCTCACCTCACGTTATATAGCTTCTGAAACATATGATCCCCTTGCCCTCTCTCTCTCTCTCTCTCTCTCTCTCTCTGTATCTCTGTATCTCTCTCTCTCCCCCCCCCTTTCTCTCTCTCTCTCTCTCTCTCGCTCTCACCCTCTCAATTAAATTCAATCAATTCTTGGGCTTTATTGGCATGAAAAAGGCATTCCTTAATATTGCCAAAGCAAAACGAGTACACAAAGAACATAGTGATACAATTACAGTACAAGAGACAAGAGTCTATCAATAGTAACTCTATCAGTAGTCTCTCTCTCTCTCCATCTCTATCTCTCCATAGCTATCACTCTCTCTCTCCCTCTATGTCTCTCTCTCCATCTCTCTGTCTCTCTGTCTCTCTCCCCCTTTATCCCTCTCTCTGTCTGTCTTTCTCACTCTTTCTCACTGTCTCTCTGTCTCTCTCTACCTCTCTCCCTCTCTCTCTCTCGCTCTCTCTCTCTCTCTCGCTCTCTCCATATACAGTATATCCTTCCTCTCTCATCCTGACTCTGGGGTTCTGCTTCTCCTTAAGTCCTTCTTGAATCTAATGTAACACCTCCCCTGCAGCGCCGGCTGCACTCATCATGCTCATGTCCTGGTGGCTCTGTCCAAGCATCGCGAGTATGCAGGGTACAGATGTTGGACTCAATCTCTTCAACTCATTCACAATAGTCTACGATTATCCACTGATTATCTAACTGTAATTCGAGGGATCTCTACTGTATGTGTGAGAGTATGTCTGTCCTTCGATTCTCCCGACCACCGTTCGCCACCCGGTCGACTTTGCACTTGGGGTGGGTGTGTTGCTGATGACCCACGGAAGGCAGTCAGTGTCAAGGGGGATGTTTTGGGGGATGAGCGGTTCTTGTGAGGGGAACGTTGCAAGCAGAGATACACTGCAGGCCACGCAATCGTCACCTTTTATTAGAACGGGCACGTTTCGAACATGCAGTGGTACATTGTGAATGTACTTTCTACAAATGTGCTCTTTGTAAGTCGCTTTGGATGAAAGCGTCTGCCAAATGCCCTAAATGTAAATGTAAATGTAAATGTAAGCCAATCAGCAAGCAAAATCGCAATTCAATTTCCAGAACTGCTTCATGCAAAATAAATAAAAGTGCTATTTATCTGCGCCAACTCACTGGGAAAGACTCGCGGCAATGTTGTGAGAACGTTGGGGGCGAGCGAAGACAGCCAGGGAATTAGGAGAGAGAGGAAATGTAAAAGAAGGAAATCTTTGTCATTTGTATAAAAATAGAGAGAGCAATGGAGTGTAAAATAAGCTCAAACTCACAACATGCTCACCCGTGGCGAAA
Source organism: Coryphaenoides rupestris (assembly GCA_002895965.2). NCBI lineage: Eukaryota > Metazoa > Chordata > Actinopteri > Gadiformes > Macrouridae > Coryphaenoides > Coryphaenoides rupestris. Next base: position 170,726 of record PIJE02000866.1, read on the forward strand.
GGTCAATTCATTAAGACCCCTCTTCACCTGAAGAAGGAGACAGTGGGGTGGGGGTGGGGGGCAGAGGAGTCCCAGTATAGACTGTGTGTCTGTGTGTGTGTGTGTGTGTGTGTGTGTGTGTGTGGTGTGTGTGTGTGTGTGTGTGTGCGTGTGTGCGTGTGTGTTTCCTTGTGAGGTGTAACTTCTCCTTTTCGGATTTTGTTGATTTCCCAGCACTTTATCGAAAGGTCAAAACTCGAATGAAAAAGAACACCACACTTTATTTGTTTATTCCGTCTTTGTGTATTTATGGATTTTGTTTAGGGGTCAAAGAGATGAATTGATGACATCGCTCTATATTTGCCTTATTAGCGGGGCCCTCTGTGCCGTCCCCATATGTTACGGTTAATGAGGACTCGCCATGAGGCTGGGTTTAGGGCTCGTTAAGGTTGGTTACAGTAGGAGAGCCTCTTAATTGGTCCCGCATGCTGTTTGACCGGTCTCCATGACGACCTGCTGCTGCTGCTGCAACTGAATAAACACACACACACACACACACACACACACACACACACACACACACACACACACACACACACACACACACAGACACACACCACACACACACACACATACTGTCATAATACCCAGGGTAGGCCCATAGACAGACCCCATACATGGACCAGCACACACACACACACGCACACACACACACACACACACACACCACACACACACACACACACACACACACACACACACACACTCACATACACATCCACACCACAACAAACACACACAAACACACACACTGTCATAATACCCAGGGTATGCCCATAGACCCCATACATGGACCAGCGTGCACACACACACACACACACACACACACACACACACACACACACACACACGCACACACACGGATACTATATGGGAATGTATCATATCATTCCTTCATTTTCAGTTTCTCTCAGTCCATAGATATTTTAGATCACTTCTGTTAACCACGCAGTCACATTTTACCTCCCCAAGGCTTCAGAATCCACTTGAATACGCCCAAAAAAATCCACGATGCCGCTAGAAGTGCAGTCTCGCTGAACCGCTGTCCTTTAGATAAAAGACTGGAGGCGTTTCCATATGACCCCCCCCCCCCCCCCCCCCCCCCCCCCCCCTCGACCTTACGCTTATCTCCCAGAGAAAAAGGTGAATATTCTGCTCCGGGCTCCAACTTAAATCCATCCCTCATTGTTGCAGCTCTTGCAGAATTAGACTAAAGTCATCTATCAAGATAACACACGGAGCGCTGGCTTTCAGAGCTCCGGAGGGTCAGGGCTATCATCTGTCTTCCCGCCCCGCACGGCCGCACGCCGCGGGCCCACGTCGGGAGGACTGAACCGGGGGTCTCTGCCACGGCCGGAGGGAGAATCAGAACAGACGCAGAACTTCCTTGGCTGTACTGTATCAGAGCACGTTGTCGTTTTTGTTGTGATTGTGTGTATTCTGTGTCAGGTTATGTCAATGTGTGTTGAATGAAAAAGCGTTGGCAATTAATGGTAAATGGATTGCATTTATATTGCGCTTTTATCAACATCGCTGTACAGTTGCCTGACATTCACCCACCGACGGTGGTGTCAACCATGCAAGGTAACAACCAACACGTCAGGAGCAGTTAGGGTTAGGTGGTGTCTTGCTCAGGGACACCTCAACACTTAGCTAGGCGGAGCCCGGGGATCGAACCAGCAACCTTCCAGTTGCCAGATAACCACTCCTACCTCCTGAGCTACTGCCATCCCATCCATCCAAATGTTTATCCCTGGTGTTCTCAAGGGGAGAGAGAGAAGAGAGAGAGAGAGAGAGAGAGAGAGAAGAGAGAGAGAGAGAGAGAGAGAGAGAGAGCGAGAGAGAGAGAGAGAGAGAGAACAGGTGCAGTCTGGGTTATAAAAGGATAGACGTGGTGTTGTGACCAAGCATGTGGGTGTTTAATGTGTACAATAAAATATACCGGGGTTAGAGCCCACATCTCCCAGGGAATCTGCACTGAAATCGACAATAAACAATAACAGGTGGGTCAAACGGGAGCATAAGTGTGTGTGTGTGTGTGTGTGTGTGTGTGTGTGTGTGTATGGGCAGGGTATGGGCGTGCCTGCTTGTGCATGTGTTAATTGACTTGGTTGTTGGTGTGTGTTGGTGTTCAGATCTGCCGGAGGCTCGGGGGAATGGCTCTGGGTGGAAGAAAACGTGTTAAATGTAATCTTCACAGGCCTCACGTCTTGTATTAACACACAGCAGGAAACCGCTGGTGTCTTCTCTCTCTCGCACGCACACACACGTACACGCACGTACACACAGAGACAAGCACACACACACACACACAGTCAAGCAAGCACATACACACACGTACACACGCACACACACACACACACACACACAAACACACACACATTTGTACATAAAAATTACAAACAGCTGTTTCAAAGCAGGTATCTAATGATTAGAACGTCATCATATGATCACACATACACACGCACAAGCATGTACGCATGCATGCACACACGTACACACACACACACACCACACACACACATACACATACACACAGTATTAAAATAGCCCTTAGCTCAAGAAACAAATTGGTTGGTTTGATCTGTGTCAAATCAATATCCACAAGTCTTCACGGACCAGTTTGCTAGGGTTGACTGTTATTACTCTGCATTGATATTATTATTAAATCTAATCATCTCTCTCTCTCGCTCTCTCTCTCTCTCTCTCTCTCTCTCTCTCTCTCTCTCTCTCCACCCCCCCCCCCCCCCCTCCTTACAGTAATGTCGTTCTCACACCTCTGATCTGCTAGCTGATCCATGTTCCATCCTGTCAGAGTGCATTAAAGGTTGGCTAGAGAGCACGCTGGACACAGGTCACAGAGAGAGAGAGAAAGAGAGAGAGAGAGAGAGAGAGAGAGAGAGAGAGAGCGAGAGAGAGAGCGAGAGAGAGAAAGATTTTCAATCACCTGTCAGTCCCCCTTTATTATTATTATCATTATTTTTATTGTTATAGGCCTATATATTTTTTTATTATTATTATTATTATTATTATATATATATATTTATATATATATATACTTTTTTTTTCTTTCTTTAAAATGTTTTCTTTTTTATTGTATTTTATTTTAGTATTTTAGTATTTTTTATATTTTCTTTAGTATTTTTGTATATACAGTATATATATATATATTTTTTTTTTAAGTTGACTTACTTACCTTACATATT
>PIJE02000866.1:178970-182034 GCA_002895965.2 Coryphaenoides rupestris
TAACCTGGCTAGAGCACACACAAGCACAACAAACGTTTTCCTGGAGGCGACCGACTCGGGTGGTCTGACTTGTGAGGTAAATGGAAAGCAACATCATCCCAAGCAGCTCAAGGACAATCTAGATGGGGGGGGGGTGGGTGGGGATAAGATTGTGTATAAAAATTTGCAAATGTTGTGGTGTGTTAATGTTAAACTCTTCCGGTATGTTAATGCCAGCGTGGTGTGCTTCTGTGCACAGCCCTGCAGAGAGCCGGATGTTTCGTTTAAAACACATCTCGTTGTTGAAAGCCTCGCTGCGTTCGCGACGATGCCTCGCGGGCCGGAACTGATTTGTGTTTGATATCGTTTGGACTCATCTCCATACGTCTCCGCGGCTTGACAAGCACAAGTATGAAATTCTGTCTACAAACAATTATACGTTGGTTTTAACTCAAAAGTGTCGTTCGCTATTAAATCAGTGTTCTTAGAAGTTGCTGCAGCCGTGCTTTTCACAACTAAGGTTACGAAGGTATTGTTGTAGTTATAAGTTATCGTGACGTAAGGTTGGTCAGACCGCGAAGCCCAAAGCGCAGTGGCTGTGTTGGAACAGAAATTGTTTTTAGTGTTGTGCTACGAATATGAGGCAAAACTCTGAATCCGTGTGCGTTGGGCTTAACATCGCTCACCATAAGCCACACACACGTACACACACGCGCACGCACACTCCTGTCACAGAGAATATAATCTTATTAATTACACATCACATAAATCTTGTAATCTTCTTTACTTTATTCATTAGCAGAGTTTATAACGTTTTGCTAGATGCGCCGGTGTGTCTTCCCGCGGTCATCTCCGTTAAACCAGATGCTGTAAAAGAGAAGAAGTGTCTTACCAGGAGTCAATCATCCATCACACACACATGCACACGCACACGCACACACACACACACACACACACAGGGAGGATGCGCAGAAGTTGTTTGTTGTACGTGAGAGTTGGTCTTTTTGTCGCCGTTTTGTGTTTTATATTGAATATTTTGGATCCCATTCTACGGGGCAAACACGACGGGGACGGGGGACGGGGGGGGCTTCCAGAAGTCGGGTTGTTTCGAAATTAAAAAGCCATTAAACTTTCCCCCGCAGACTGACGGCGCTCAAATCTGCGGCACACACGCCAAAGGGCACGCGGGAACTAACGCAGCGGCGCCATGTGTCAGAGACGAGGCGAGGCGGCACGCACGTCTTGTAACCGAACATAAAACAACACTCCAAACGCTGGAGATTCTGATAATATTCCATTTTAGGTGATCATTATCTTCAGATGCTCCCGCACGTGTGATCACCGTCCTATCAATGAAATGACATCATTTAGCTTACAGAGAGAGAGAGAGAGAGAGAGAGAGAGAGGGAGAGAGAGACAGAGAGAGATAGAGAGGAGAGAGAGAGAGAGAGAGAGAGAGAGAGAGAGAGAGAGAGAGAGAGAGAGAGGAGAGGTGGGAGGAGAGAGTAGGAATCACAGTGAGTGACGCAGAAGAGGAGAGGCAGCAGCAGCGGTAGCATCTGTCCACGGTGCCTCTCGGCTAAAGTTTTGTGGCTACGAGCTGCTGCTGCTGCTGCTGCTGCTGCTGCTGCTGCTGCTGCTGCTGCTGCTGCCGGGAGAACGGGGGCCTATGAGCCAATTAGAGCTTAATGTGCAAATGAAGGCTGCCTCACTATTACATCCACACGCAGCACTGTAATCTGTGAGCGCGCTTCATTTGCACATTAAGCTCTAATTGGCTCATAGGCCCCCGTTCTCCCGGCAGCAGCAGCAGCAGCAGCAGCAGCAGCAGCAGCAGCAGCAGCAGCAGCAGCTCGTAGCCACAAAACTTTAGCCGAGAGGCACCGTGGACAGATGCTACCGCTGCTGCTGCCTCTCCTCTTCTGCGTCACTCACTGTGATTCCTACTCTCTCCCACCCACCCTCTCTCTCTCTCTCTCTCTCTCTCTCTCTCTCTCTCTCTCTCTCTCTCTTCTCTCTCTCTCTCTTCTCTCTCTCTCTCTCTCTCTCTCTTCTCTCTCTCTGTCTTCTTCTCTTCATGTGCTGTTTCCTTCCCTCTCTTCCCCCTCTCTCTCTCTCTCTCTCTCTCTCTCTCTCTCTCTCCCTCTCTCTCTCTCTCTCTCTCTCTGCAAGCTAAATTATGTCATTTCATTGATAGGATGGTGATCACACGTGCGGGAGCATCTGAAGATAATGATCACCTAAAATGGAATATTATCAGAATCTCCAGCGTTTGGAGTGTTGTTTTACGTTCGGTGGAACGAGACGTGCGTGCCGCCTCGCCTCGTCTCTGACACATGGCGCCGCTGCGTTAGTTCCCGCGTGCCCTTTGGCGTGTGTGCCGCAGATTTGAGCGCCGTCAGTCTGCGGGGAAAGTTTTAATGGCTTTTTAATTTCGAAACAACCCGACTTCTGGAAGCCCCCCCGTCCCCCGTCCCCGTCGTGTTGCCCCGTAGAATGGGATCCAAAATATTCAATATAAAACACAAAACGGCGACAAAAAGACCAACTCTCACGTACAACAAACAACTTCTGCGCATCCTCCCTGTGTGTGTGTGTGTGTGTGTGTGCGTGTGCGTGTGCATGTGTGTGTGATGGATGATTGACTCCTGGTAAGACACTTCTTCTCTTTACAGCATCTGGTTTAACGGAGCATGACCGCGGGAAGACACACCGGCAGCATCTAGCAAAACGTTATTAACTCTGCTAATGATAAAGTAAAGAAGATTACAAGATTTATGTGATGTGTAATTAATAAGATTATATTCTCTGTGACAGGAGTGTGCGTGCGCGTGTGTGTACGTGTGTGTGGCTTATGGTGAGCGATGTTAAGCCCAACGCACACGGATTCAGAGTTTTGCCTCATATTCGTAGCACAACACTAAAAACAATTTCTGTTCCAACACAGCCACTGCGCTTTGGGCTTCGCGGTCTGACCAACCTTACGTCACGATAACTTATAACTACAACAATACCTTCGTAACCTTAGTTGTGAAAAGCACGGCTGCAGCAACTTCTAAGAACACTGATTTAATAGCGAACGACA
>PIJE02000866.1:184602-192102 GCA_002895965.2 Coryphaenoides rupestris
GAGAGGAGAGGAGGGGAGAGAGGGGAGAGGAGGAGAGGAGGGAGAGGAGAGGGAGAGAGAGGAGAGGAGGAGAGGGAGGGGAGGAGAGGAGAGGGGAGGAGAGGAGAGGAGAGGAGAGGGAGAGGAGAGGGGAGGAGAGGAGAGGAGAGATGAGAGGAGAGGAGAGGGGAGGAGAGGAGAGGAGAGGAGAGGAGAGGAGAGGAGAGGAGAGGGGAGGAGAGGAGAGGAGAGAGGAGAGGAGAGGGGGAAGGCAGTAGTATAAGTGGTCATCTTTTATGTTTATAAAGACACAAAGTAAAGTCTCACTCTCCGGATGTTTTCCTGCCCTCCTGAGCTCTGTTTTGTGCCTTCCCTTTATTATGTTATTTTATTTCCACTTTATTTCCTCTTAATCTTTTTCCCCCTCACAGCTCTCCTCTCCGTCCATCCTCCCTCCCTCCCTCAACCCACCTCTATCTCGCTCTAATCCAGTAAGTAACTTGTTCCATATCATTCTGTCCTCTACAACTACAAAGGAACCACAAAGAAGACTCACACTTATAATCCCGCATTTGCATTCGCATTTGCATTTGCATCTGTCCAGCCGCAGGCGTGGTAGGAACGAACCGTGCACCATGTCTGAAATGGACTGCAAAAAAATTGATCTTTATTGTCAATATTGGAGAAAAGTCTACCGATGTTTGAAGAGAGCTTTTCAACAGGCAAAGTATATGTGGCAATGTCATGATGTCATTCCGGTATTAAATGATGTTGACGCTGTCGCCTTGCTTTCATACAATTGTGACAGCCCATTTTTTTTACTCTATATATAGAGGCATCAATTCTATTCATGAATATATAACTACTTCACCTTTACCCCAATTGTTTCCATCGCTGCTCCAATGATTTCGATTGCCACGCTATTAATAGCTTGTCCAATGAACACACACCTCACCAATCCTTCCACCAATCACGGAGGAGGAAGGAAACGAACATGGACGTCAACATGCGAGAGAAAAGCAGCCGCGTGCTGCATCAGACATCATCCTCCGATCCCGTGGGGGGTTTCCTTCAAGCCAGGCACACACACACACACACACTCACACGCACACACACACACGCACGACCACGCACACACACACACACACACACACACACACACACACACACACACAAATAAGGAATTTGAAGGAGGCCCATGGAGTGTGGAGAGTTTCGATTGAGCCTTCACAGCTGTGTGTGTGTGTGTGTGTGTGTGTGTGTGTGTGTGTGTCTGTGTGTGTGTGTGTGTGTGTGTGTGTGTGTGTGTGTGTGTGTGTGTGTGTGTGTGTGTGTGTGCGTGTTGGGTGAGCTCGGAGTCTGCCGTTTGGCTCATCATCAAGTGTCAGTCTGGGTGTCTATTGACTCCGCCTCCTGGTTTCCACAGATTCCACCAGGTGTCTTGTTAGGTGTTAGGGTCTACTCTAGCAGGTTGTCTCCCAGCAAAAAGGTACCGGGTTCGATCCCATGTTTCCACAGTCTAATCGTAGGCAGTATCTTACAGTATTTAAATGCGCAGTATGTCCCAATGGAAAAAGCATCTGCTAAAAGACTCAATATGGACCACTGCTTGGTTAATGTGTCAGGAAATGGAGGTGGTGATTGTAAAACTTTATTCAAAATAATAATCAAAGAAACTTAGACGTAGCCGGTGAGGAGACAAGCCAAAACGTAAAGGTTTAAGATCAAGATCAACCCAGGTGGTAGACTGGCCACTGTAGAAAAAAATCTGTTGAAATCATCTGAAACCTCCATCTTGCGTCTCTCAAATGAATTTCTCTCAGAGTCGAGAAATATCTGAGAACAGTAAACATTGCATCACTCCGCCCCTCACACTCGCTGGTCCCCCCCCTCCCCCCCCCCCACAGAAGTTCAGCTCCAAGCATTGTCAAACTTCTGGATGTGAGAGATTAAGGATCACCAATCACATTAGCCTTGGACAAATGAGACAACACACCCCACAGCATAACAATCGCTTTGCCCCACAGTCCGACCAGAACTCATCATCAGCCACAAGATTGGCTGATTCGGTGACATCGGCGCGGTTCTGCGGAGAGACAGAAACAACGGCCTTCCGGAAGCAAGGAAAAAAAGGGGATGAGGTTGTGCAGGGGAGCAATGGAGCGAGGGATGAAAGGAAGCAAAAGGAGCAAGGATGTGAGGGAGTGAAGAAAGTAAAAAGGCTGCAGATAAGAGGGAGGGGGGGGAGATTAAAGGAGAAATGTAATCTCCTTTTAAAAGGTGATGAGAGTGTTTTCTTTATTCCTGAGCAAGAGCAGACACTCCACGGGGACAGGCTCAACGCCATTTTGACCTTTTAGTAGATTGCCGCATGATTTCTGGTCAGCCGCTCCCCCTGGAATAATCAAAGAACAACATGGCTCGTTTCACACGCCAAGGCCTTGTTTTCAGGAATAAATCATATCCAACCTGAAACCACACACACACAGACGTTTTGGTCTCCATGCTGGACTTTTGGTGACGTGGTCATTTCGCTCGGCTCCAGCAATCCTATCGCAGGATTTTATCCAAGGGAGAGCAAAAACAGGTTCTTCAAATTACCATTTTGACAGACATGGTGAAAGTACCCCCCCTCAATTGGTTGGAGTTTGACCCGGCCACCTTTCTGCTCAGACGTGATTATCCGCAGTTAATGACTGTTCTGCGGTGAATAAATAATGTCCTAATTACCCCAGCCGCCATCAACTGCCACGCAACACAAAGACGTGAAGAGGATCTCTGACCTGCAGGCTGGCAGCTCTCTGATTCCGTGAGTATCGTGTGTGTGTGGTGTGTGTGTGGTGGTATGTGTGGTGTTTGCGCGTGAGCGTCTGTGTGTAAAAAGTGGGCAAAATATTGACAAACGAGTCAAAAAACGAATTGGATTTCAACTAAAGATTTTTAATCACTAATTAATTGGAAAGCAGTATTAGCGATTACCCAGGACATCAACATGGAGATAATTCACTTAGATTGGAGGTAAAAACAGAACTAATAGCATGAATTTCACTGAGATAAACAGCAATGCGCTTATTGCCGCCATTTCATTTCAGAATGAATGCCATTGATGGATTAAGAGCATCTATGTCCCCTGACACTGCTGACCTGTGGAGCGGGCAAGGTTAAGGCTTATCTCACGAGCAGGGAATCAGCTCCACTGATCTATAGCGTTGTACTCTCCGGCCATATCCATCTAATTAAATGTCATCGATTCCACGGTCTCTCTTCTCTCCCCTCTCTCCCTTTTACAGCCGTTTGGTCAGATTTCGGATGACAAAAGAAAGAGGTTTGATTGATAAAGATCTGTGAGGAGACACGGCTTGTGGAGAATCTTGTGCCCGCGAGTTAGATTTAGAGTTTGTTTTCTTGAAGTGTGTTTTAATAAAGCGCTTGAATTACTCTGAGGTCAAAGGTGAGAGACAGACACAGGAGCGTGTCTGTGTTGATGCACTTCAGTGTTTCAAGGGAACTCACGCACGGATGCATCCTGATGATCAATTGAGGAAAAGTTTCTAGTCCAGTGAGCTGAGGATAGAATGACAAGTGATGAATGATGAATATTTAATAAACCCCTTTCCCTGTAACATCGCAACATTCGATGATAATAATAAAGGGGGATTGACAGGTGATTGACAATCTTTATGGAGGTTGTATTCCGTTGGATGTCCTTTTCCTGTCTCAACAGCTCACAAATCTTGCTGCTGTGTTTGCACATTCCTGTACCTCGCCCAGCAGATATGGAAGTTTTTAGTTTTCAAAATTCTTTTGGGTGTCTTTTTGAAATCTGTGGGAAGTGTGTATCTCTAATGTCTTGGTATCGGTGGCAGGTTGTTAGGAAGTGTAGCTCGGTTTCCACCTCCTGTTGGGTGCATGGGTACAGAGTCTGTCTTCTCTTGGTAGCCAGGTCTGCCGGTGGCGGCCTCTCTCCACGGCGAGGCTGTGCTCGCTGTGTTAAATTATAAAAAAAAATTCTCAAAGCTAACTCAAATCTTTCGAGACTTTTTCGTTGTTATTGGTGATGGCAGCCAGACAGTTCCCCCAAAATGGCCTCTTCCTCCTGTTCCCTCCCAGAGCTAGATAGTCATTTTTTCCCCGCCCCCAACTCCAAGATGGATTTTATTGTGTGTGAACGACGTCCTCCGCCTGAATGCAGAGTCCAGACTGTAGACAGATGTGTGTGTGTGAGCCTGCGGCAGGGAGGCAGGGGGGCACGATGTTGGGCTAGCTTGTACCGACCCGAGTCACATCGGCGGGCGAGGCTCGTGTCTGTGATATTTTAATTTTCATATTTCCAAATTCCAATTCCATATTTCTGCCTTATGACTTGCGTACCAGTCAGCTGCATTTTTTGTCAAGCCCGCCATTCTCTCTCTCTCTCTCTCTCTCTCTCTCTCTCTCTCTCTCTCTCTAAATGCAATTCAGACTGAGTTGTGGTTGGAGGGCATGTGAAATGAACTCCTTGGAGGGTCTGCTTGGGAAATGAAATTGCCTTGGCGCTGGCCTTTTGTCACGTAGCTCCACAGCGCATATTAATGACCAGCGACACGTGGCCCGGCACTAAGCCCCCGCCGCAACACACACACACACACACGCACACACACACACACACCACACACACACAGCGCTGTGCTCTCTCTCTCTCTCTCTCTCTCTCTCTCTCTCTCTCTCTCTCTCTCTCTCTCTCTCTCTCTCTCTCTCTCTCTCTCTCTACCTCTGTCTCTCGTCCTGTACAGGTACTCGTTTCTGGCATCTCGATGCTGTTACAGTAAATCAATACGTGCAAATGTTTTTTGCAAAAAGTGTCATTTGTTATCGTGGTGTATTGCAGCTGTTTACTTGTGTTCCAGTTGAGGTGTATGACTGTACATCTCTGCTTTTAAGTGTTTCTTTTGCTTTTAACACGTAAGAGCCAACCAAGAGTGTTGAGCACCGTTCTGACGGAATTCATTCATGAGAAAAACAAGATGTCAGGTCTTTTTTTTACCACTCTGTGCGTGGTAATGAAGAAAGACGGGTGAGTGACGCACGTGCGGGAGAACGGAAGAAATATAACGACTGAAACACAGAGAGTGTGTGTGTGTGTGTGTGTGTGTGTGTGTGTGTGTGTGTGTGTGTGTGTGTGTGTGTGTGTGTGTGTGTGTGTGTGTGTGTGTGTGTGTGTGTGTGTGTGTGTGGGTGTGTGTGTGTGTGTGTGTGTGTGTGTGTGTGTGTGAGAGTGAGAGTGTGTGGGGGGATTGATAAAAAAGCACACAGGGCAAATGAGGAAAAGCAACCTGCTTTGAACCTCAATGTAAAATATGAACAAATGACTGTCTCTCCACCCTACTGTGTAGAAATAGTAATAGCAGTAGTCTCTCTCTCTCTCTCTCTCTCTCTCTCTCTCTCTCTCTCTCTCTCTCTCTCTCTCTCTCTCTCTCTCTCTCTCTCTCTCTCTCATCATGTGTAGACAAAGCAACATCAGGAAAATAATGGTGTCCCTGACTGGCCCGACTGCCCTTTGTAAAAAATAAAGAAAGCACTTAACTCAAATACATAAATAAATATATAAATAAGGTTGTCAAAATAAACCAAACAATCAAATCCAGACAAGCTGATGTTCTGAATGTTGATTGTATTCTGTAAAACAACAGAACAACACTTTTTTGGCAATCGAGGTGAATATAAATACAGACCAGAGAGAGAGAGAGAGAGAGAGAGAGAAGAGAGAGAGAAGAGAAGAGAGACAGAGAACAGAGAGACAGAGACAGAGAAGAGTGACAGTTCAGAGAGAGGAGGGAGAGAGGGAGAGAGACAGAGTCAGATGAGGTAGTCAAGAGAGAGAGAGAAGAGGAGAAGAGGAAAGCAAGACAGAGAGAGAGGAGAGAGAGAGAGGAGAGGAGAGAGAGAGAGAGAGAGAGAGAGCTGTTAATATTGGCAAACAACACACAGACTTCTTTCCCCAAAACTGGGGGGTTAGACAGGGATGCAGCCTGAGCCCAACCCTCTTCAACATATACATCAATGAATTGGCAAAATCTTGAGAACAATCTGAGGGACCTGGCATCTCGCTAGGAGACACACAAGTCAAACCACCTCCTGTTCGCAAATGATCTGGGCTAAGAAGGACTACAGCACCTTGATCTACGACACAAATTCTCCCAGACTTGGGCCCTGACAGTAAATCTAACCAAGACATAAATAATGCTTTTCCAAAAAAGACCCAGCCTCCAGCAACACAAATATAAATTATTTCTCGATACAACTCCCTTAGAGCATACAAAGAATTATACCTCCAGTACCTTGGCCTAAACATTAGCAACACAGGTAACTTCAACAAAGCTGTAAACGATCTGAGAGATGAGGCAAGAAGGGCTTTTTATGCCAAGAAACATTAACTTAGACATCCCAATAAAAAATATGGCTCAAAATACTAGACTCAGCTATCGAACCCATTTCCCTTTACGGTTGCGAGATCTGGGGTCCACTTGCAAACCAAGAATTTACTAAATGGGACAAACATCAAATTGAAACGCTGCATGCAGAGTTCTGAAAATCCATTCTCCGCACCCAACGGAAAACACCCAACAATGCATGCAGAGCAGAATTAGGATGATACCTAATAATACAAATTCAAAAGAGGGCATTCAAATTTCATAACCACCTAAAAGACAGTGAGCCCGACACGCTCCATAACAAAGCCCTCATCCACAGAGAGACTCTAGAGCGATGCCCCCTCGGCCAGCTGGTTCTGGGACTCTATTCACAAAACCAAGCAGAGCCACCAGACAGAAATCCCATTAGAATAAACCAAATTATAAGAAAACAAAAAGAAAACTACCTCACGCACTGGAAAGAATCAACCAAAAAACAGAGTAAATTAGAGTAAATTAGAATGCTATTTGGCCCTAAACAGACAATACACAACGGCAGAATACCTGAGCACTGTGACCGATCCCAAACTCAGGAAATCCTTGACTAGATACAGACTCAGCGAGCACAGCCTCGCCGTGGAGAGAGGCCGCCACCGGCAGACCTGGCTACCAAGAGAAGACAGACTCTGTACCCACTGCACCCAACAGGAGGTGGAAACCGAGCTACACTTCCTAACAACCTGCCACCGATACCAAGACATTAGAGATACATACTTCCCAAAAGACACCCAAAAGAATTTAGAAAACTTAACAAACAACCAAAAACTTCCATATCTGTTGGGTGAAGTACAGGAATATGCAAACACAGCAGCAAGATTTGTGAGCTGTTGCGACAGGAAAAGGACATCCAACGGAATACAACCTCATAAAGACTGTCAATCACCTGTCAATCCCCCTTTATTATTATCTTTTTTTTTTTATTAGATATATATATATATATATATCTTTTTATTCCATTTTATTTTATTTTATTTCGTTTTTGTATTTTTTCTCTTTCTTTCCATTGTTTTATTTTTTCCTTTTTATTGTATCTTATTTTTGTACATTTGTATTTTTATATTTTTTATATTTT
>PIJE02000866.1:199602-201291 GCA_002895965.2 Coryphaenoides rupestris
TGTCCCATAATTCCCCTTTGTCCAAAACAGTCTTGGCAGCTTAGAGGCAAACAAACATTCCAACCATTCAACCCTCTGCGCAGACAGATAAAGTCCCCAAGGTCCTGGCGCAAAAATATTATTATTTAACATTCTTTCAGAATGCCGACTCACCTGAATCACTATTCTTTACAGAGTTGTGCCCTTCAACACGAGAAGGCCACAAATCCACAAAAAACGAACTCCGGTTTGTGTGAAATTTCAGAAATGTACTGCTTAACACAGCAGTTCATTCAACTGCCAATCACCATGACAACAGACCCAGAGAAACCAGTTAAGAAAGGTTATTTGTAAAGAGAGTCAAATCCCAGGCAATATCCATTCTCCTATCCAGATAAACAAATAATTCCCGGTGTGTGTGTGTGTGATGTGTGTGTGTGTGTGTGTGTGTGTGTGTGTGTGTGTGTGTGTGTGTGTGTGTGTGTGTGTGTTAGGTGTGTGTGTGTGTGTGTGTGTGTGTGTGTGTGTGTGTGTGTGTGTGTGTGTGTGTGAGGTGAGCTGGGACAAGGTGGGGGTAGGGTGAGAGATGGATGTGTTCAGTTATTCTCTAGTGGGTCTTTGCTGCCTAGCACCCTCGCTGCTCAGCGGGGATTAGGAACACTAGGACACACACACACACACACACACACACACACCAGACACACACACACACACACACACACACACACACCAAATATCCTCTATCCTGAGCTTTAGCTAAAGACTGTAGCGCAACAGGGAGCACAAGAATAGCAAGTGGTAAAAAAAATACCATTACCATACCACATAGAGAGAGAGAGAGACATAGAGAGAGAGGGAGAGAGAGAGAGAGAGAGAGAGAGAGAGAGAGAGAGAGAGAAACAAAGAAATAGAGAAAAAGACTCAAAGAACGGTGGCCAACTTTCATCAGTGTGGTGAGTCAAGTTGATTGCCTTGCATTGTTGTTGTGCTGTTCTATGCTTCTACCTTGTGTGTGTGTGTGTGTGTGTGTGTGTGTGTGTGTGTGTGTGTGTGTGTGTGCATGGATGCGTGCGTGCGGCTGCAAGAGTATTGTGTGTGTGTGCAGGTTTTGTACGGTGCACGAGAAGGCTTTGGCACAACACCGCAATTCCCGGCTTTGTTTGTTTGAGACACACGCGGTCGGGTTCGACTGCTTGATCTGACATCTATCACTCACCCGCGGCTGGCGGGTCGTGGACGGGGTTCGGTTCGCCGTGTCTGAACAAACAGCATCAGAAATTACCAGTCAACTCTTGTTTTGGTTCTTAGCCAGCCAGCCGCCTGGGATGCCTCCGTAGCCATGGTGCAGTACACACACACACACACACACGCACACCATGCTGACTATGGTACGAGGGTAGCCGTAGCCGTAGCCGTCGCGTAGTATCAGGTGAAATGTGCTGACTCAGAGACGGCCACGCGAGAAAGAGGCGGCCATTGAACATGAACTTTCTTGTACTAATTCTATTTATTATATGTATATTTATTTATATTGTTTACGTTTGTTTGCAATATTTACTTACGTATTTATTTATTTAATTATTTGTTTATCTGGATAGGAGAATGGATATTGCCTGGGATTTGACTCTCTTTACAAATAACCTTTCTGGGTTTCTTCACACAAACCGGAGTTCGTTGTCATGGTGATTGGCAGTTGAATGAACTGCTGTG
>PIJE02000866.1:201955-216852 GCA_002895965.2 Coryphaenoides rupestris
ATATACTTTGGTTTCTTATTTTACAGTGAATGTTAACAATGATCTGATGTCCATAGTCTACCAGTTCAGTTATCATTTGGTATTCTTGTTTTAATGTGTTGTGTATCTGTATATACTGTACATGCGTTAGCTGATCCATTAGTGGGCAAGTAGGACATTGGTTCTTTTCTTTAAAAAGGCAAATAGACAGCTTTTGAGTATATTGATAGTATCAACACATTTACTGGAGCTGGCTGGCTATGCATGTGTTATTTTCTTTCACATTAACTATTATAAAAAATATATAGATGCATGTTAGACTACAATCTTCCCAAGATTTGGGAAGATTTTTTGGGAAGATCTGCTACATATTTAACTACTGTTGGTTTAAACGCAGTCACTACTAGGACTCGAACCAGCGACGTTTGTACGACACGACATCCTAACCACGAGACCAAGTGGTCCCTGACTGCCCAAGAACTTGCCAATCAATAGCAATATCAATAGATAATAGCAATACACAGGTATACGTATTGTATATAAATAACTATACAGAGATACAGACAACCTCACACATAATGCACCCATGTACAAGCACACACACATGCACACACACACTTATTTGCTTATGACCGTCCATTGGTAGCACGATGACTTCCACTTTGTTCTTTGGTTGCCACAGACTTATTTGATAGTTCAGCGAGGGCTGCTTAAAGCTCAGTTTCAGTTCCAGATCCAGTTCTAGACTTCATCGATGTGGCCGCACTACTGCCGTGCGAGCGAACATACATCTATTAGCTTCCTAGATGTACGGTTCTGTATTATATCGAAAAATCTTACGTACTTTTGAAACGTGTATGAAACCGAGCGTCCCTGCATATCGACGGGTGTTAGACAAGCAGGGATAGAAGGTAACAAGGTGGCTTTACGCAGGGGCAACGACAACACAGCACCACAATCGCTGCATAGTGACTCGTCCTGCCACAGATTTAGGTACATTACATGAGAAAACAGTCACTACTAGTAAACTGCTTCTGCAATCATTTAAAACTAATACATGTAGAACGCATTTTAAAGTGTGATTATATTCCCAAATCTTCCCAAAAAATCTTCTCATGAGAAGATTTTTTGGGAAGATTTGTCTATCAGACACTGAAAGTATCATATCACAGATTCTCATTCATATTAATAAAAAAGATTTTTTGTGATGGCCCCATTTTCTGTGATGCCCCTGACCACCCCATGGGGGCACTAGTGGCCGTTCCACACAGACGCAGTCCCAGTATAACTTCTAAACAAACAAAGACTTTTATTTTCTCTTTATTATACACAAAGAAAGAGTGATTCTCGCAGTCCCAGTATAACTTCTAAACAAACAAGAGTTTTATTTTCTCTTTATTATACACAAGAAAATAAAGATTTTTCGTGTATGAAACCAAGCGTCCCTGCCTATCGATGGGTGTTAGACAAGCAGGGATAGAAGGCAACACGTCGCTGTACGCAGGGGGAACGACAACACAGCACCACGCTAGCTGCAATGTAACTTATCCTGCTAACACACACAGACACACACCCCAGTACGCTGTGGCGAGACTGGGGACTCGAACCAGCGACACTACCAACACGGGTGCCACCATTGTAACCACTACACCACCAAGGGACTCTTTACGTAATTTGCGAATTTTTATTCGTATGAGTGTGTGCGTGTTTTAAAGGTACATGACTCAAGGATATATGAATGAGATGTGCGTTCTGAGCTCCGTGGGTTCAGACAAATAATAATCAGAAACTAAATGTTAGTTTCTAAATCAATAACTTCTCAAAACTTGTACACATTTTTAAAAAGGCTATGAAATATATTATAATATACTATATATTTATATATGATAATTATCCACTCTGTGCTGTTCGTTCCTTTTCCCCGCGAAAATCCGCACCCCACTCAAATCTAAGAGAAATCATTCCAGAAGCTGTTAACTTCAACCACAACCTGCTCACTAACTGGTGATTTTAAGTGATGTGTGCTGTAAAATCCTACATAAAATCCTAACATTTTATTTTATTTATTTATTTTTTTGTATATTTTTTTCGCACTTAGTATTTTTTGTAAGCCAGTTTTTTTAAGTTAACTTACTGACCTGTATATATTTAGTTCTTTACAGGTATATTTTAGATACTCATATTTATACATTTGATTGCGATATTGCAGCTTTGTTTACATATTTCCAGTGTTGTAATGTAACGAAGTACAAATACTTCGTTACTGTATTTAAGTAGAATTTTCACGTATCTGTACTTTACTTCGTTATTTATATTTCTGGCAACTTTCACTTTTACTCTACACTACATTTCCGAAATAAAATGTATACTTTTACTCCGATACATTTCTCCTAAGCATCTTCGTTACTCGTTACTACAAAATAAAATCATTAGAAATGTGGTTAAGACTGCAGGTTTGGCGAATCACGCGCGAAACCAACCAGACGCGCAAAGCGCACGCGCACTGCTGCGGGCGCACGCGCTTTACTTCCGCTCCCATGGTAACGCATGGCGCGGTTCCCACTGCGTCTCTGTGCGCAATCTCATAGAAATACATTGTGTATGCACAATATCTGCATCATATTAAGCTAAATTAAGTTAAATCAAGTTATACATTTTGCATACAACCAAAACAACATTCTAATATTATTTATTACTAATAATCAATAATAGTTTTAATAATTAATAATTGTTTTAATCACACTAAAGTGTGATCATAGCATCAATATCAATCAATTCCCGCGTCTGGTAACATTGGAGTGCGCGTGCGCAGCAGTGCGCGTGCGCTTTGCGCGTCTGGTGGGTTCAGTCCGCGCGCACGAAAGCGTCCGTCCGCGTCTGGTGGGTTTCGTGCGTAAGATGTCCAGGATGTTCAGGATGTCAGTAGAATCAACGACTGATGGCACTTTTTTTTTTTTACTTGTACTTTTACTTTTACTTCCAATACCTAAGTACATTTAATATCAGAAAATTACTTTTGATAATTAAGTACAGTAAATATCAGCTACTTTAAGACTTTTACTCTACCAAAGTCATTTTCTGCTAAGATACTTGTACTTTTACTCAAGTATCGCTTTCAAGTACTTTATACAAGACTGTCCATATTTCTTTGTTATAGAATATCTGCAATTGTACATTTGTACATCGACAGTTGTAAATTAGATTTGTTTTGTTTTTGTTTTTATTTACCACTCGCTTTGCCAATGTAAATGTACGTGTTAAGACTATTTAGACACAACAATAATAATGTTATGTAGAGATAACCTATCAAGTTGTGAACGGGTTGTGACACAGCCACTGAGAATGTGTGTGTGTGTGTGTGTGTGTAGTCATATTCTGAAGAGCCTAATGGATTGTATTTTTTCCTACTTCACCCTGGAAAAGACAATTTCTTTGCAAAAGTGTGATGAGGTCACATCGCTCTGCAGCGCTCAGATGAAGGCTGCCATGAGGTGCGAGGCCCACATCATTTCTTTGCAGGGTCACTGACCCTCTACACCTGCCGCCAGCGTCTCCAGCCGTTCATCCATCTTTTTTTAGAGGCAGATGGAAACCAAGAAGAAAATCCACATAAGAATCCAATGTTAGAAATAGCATGGGTTGTTTGCTGTTGCTTTCATTTTGCAACAGAACAGTGTTAAGGAAGAAAACAAAAACCCTAATAATTAAAATCCTGTTCATCTGTGATCCAGTGCTGTAGCATTGCCAATTCTAGAACAAATCTAAAATCTCGTCTTTTCCTCAGGCTTATTCACTGGAGATTTGTAAATGTATTATTTTATTGTATTATTCTATTGTTAATTACTCTATTGTTTATTATTCTATTGCTATGCTTATGTTGTTGGTATTTTGAGCAACCTCTGACACAAGAATTACATTTGGGATGAATAAAGTCATATCTTATCTTACAGTATCTTATCTTGATTTGTGAGACTTCAATACTCGACTACTCAAACAAGGTTGGTGTCTACATGCAGTGTTATGTCTGACCCAGAAGTTCACATTAGGTTCATGTTGTTCTTTGCGTTTTGATCGGGTGCCTCTGTATTGTACTGTTCAAAACTTTGTGCAACGCCAAAATGAATCTTCCGAATTGGAGGAGAACAACGAGTCGTGTCCGAGCTGTTGTCCCCTCCTGTTCTCATTAGCAATAAAACAAAATATAATAGCCGTTCAGTAATGACAAAATACCACCGCCTCCGTAGGTAGGGAGGTGCCTCGAGGATATCAAGGTGTGTGTGCCAGAGCCGGTCCTGCTCCTGCAGCCACATGATTTGTACTCAATAGGAGACCAATCCCTTCCCTTCTCTCTGACACAAAGTGTAATATTGCTTCAACCAACAAAATAAGTAAAACACACACAACAAAAAAACACCATCTCTCCCTATACCACACGCTCCAGCCAGTATTATATTCACTAAGCAGCACTGACTTTTTGCTATAGACCTTGTGAAAGACATTTGTTAATTATGTGGTTGACGAAATGTGTGTGCGACGTGGACTGATTCCGCAGACCATTACGCCAGGAACAGAGAGAAAGCGGGGATTGTACTGGGACCAGCAAGAGCCCACAGAAGGAGACGGAAGGAGGGAGAAAACAGAGGGAACGGAGGGAAGAAAATGGACAGCCTTCATTAGGTGAGCAGTCTCCCCCGCAAACAATGCCTCTGCTTCCTTCCGTCTCCCTCCAGGTGAGCCCATTCTCATTTGTTTTAGTTTGCCTCCATCCCCTCTGTCATCTACTCCATTCTTCTTTTCAGTCTCTCTCTGCCTCTCTCTCTCTCTCTCTCTCTCTCTCTACTATGACGTAGCTCGCTCCACCCGCCCCCCCCCTCTTTACCAGTGCGCGTGCCCAGCTCTTGCTGTCAGAAGGCCTAACAGCAGCACTCAGCTGGAAAATGAATGGTTGTCCTCTGATGCTCTCAGCAGCTAGCATTATGCTCTTTGACTCTGGCCAACAGACACATAGCATAGAGGTAGTAGAGGAGGCCTATTGTCACCCTGTGCTTTCTAATGATTCTAAGTGTGTGTGTGTGTGTGTGTGTGTGTGTGTGTGTGTGTGTGTGTGTGTGTGCGAGCGTGCCTGTGTGTGTGTGTGTGCGCGTGTACTGTTCGCTTGGGAAAACATTTGACACGTTCATGTATTCATTATTTGTATTTATTTGACACGTTAATGCATTCATCATTTGTATTTATTGCCGTAACGGGTAGGATATTGCCCGACAGTACACACCGACCTCTCCCACCTGGATAAAGGAAATACATACGTGAGAATGCTGTTTGTAGATCACTAAGATTAGGATCCTGGGGTTTAACACCTCCCATTGCAAGTGGATCCTGGACTTCCTGACGGGCAGACCCCAGGTGGTGAGGATGGGCAGTCTCACCTCCTCTGTACTGAGTATACCGAGCACCTGAGTATGCAGGTGTACCAAGCAGACAATTTTTATACTCAACTTAGAAATCGCTTTTATCCAAAGCGCTTTACAGTTGCCTCACATTCACCCATTCATACACCGACGGCGGTGGCAACCATGCAAGGTAACAACCAACACGTCAGGAGCAGTTAGGGTTAGGTGGTGTCTTGCTCAGGGACACCTCGACACTTAGCTAGGCGGAGCCCGGGGATCGAACCAGCAACCTTCCTGTTGCCAGACAACCGCTCTTACCTCCTGAGCTACTGCCCCCCCAATGCAATGCTTCAGGTGTCTTCACATTGCTTCATCATCGTCTGTGATGGAAAGCATTTGACATGTTCTATTAGGTAAACTCCTAGATAGCACACACACAGCGGATGGTGGCAGATAGAGGCTGTCTGAGGCAGAGGTAAACAGAGCTAATCTCACTGGACATACATCACCAAGGGCACAAACTAACTTGTTAAGCATCCGCCCCGGTGACTTCCAGCAGCATACCCATGGGAAAACACATAAACTAACATAGAACACATTGGAGGGTGTACGTTCCTGGAAACCGAGTCACTTTAAAATCCTTTAATATCAAAATCAAATTGCTCCTTCACAGTGCTGATTTGAAAAATTCACCATACTATTCACGTGCACTAAACTATTATCAAGTATCAAATGAACGAATTGAACGGGGGAAATGAGCTAATAGACCTAGCCTAATGTGAATCGCGGATCATGAATCGTGAAAAGCAACGGCGATAATTCAGCTGTGAGCGAGCCAAGATGGAGCCTCTGTTGGCCTCTCATCCATTTTCCTCTGGGCTCACGTGACCTGCACTCTCTGTATGGCAACGATATGGGGGCGCGACTTAGAGAGAGAGCTTCTAGTTCTGCCTCCTGAACGGTGAGAGCAGTGGATGAGGGCAGCACACTGACCAGCTTGGCCTCTGACGGTGGTTATTTGCTCCCAGGAGACCTGTAATGAACAGGGAGGTCAGACAGGGAAAGGCGAGAGTGCTAATGGAGAACGGACCGGTAATCACAGAGAAAGGTCAGAGGAGTCCATTCCGATAGCTTTAAATACGCATGATCAGATGGTATAAATCCTACGGGCTTGTAAATCAGAATGCGTCATTTTCATATTGTGAGGACTCGTAGTAGTAGTAGTAGTAGTAGTAGTAGTAGTAGTAGTAGTAGTAGTAGTAGTGTTAAATCCTAAATCAACCTAATAGACAGTAACCTTGGCTATTGATTGTCACGTCTCGCATTAGAGGCGCTGTGACTGTCACGTCTCTTCATAATGACAAATTATTTCACGATTAATTACAAAATATATCATAACAACAAACATAATAACAATGGACCTCATTCTGGAACATTTTCTTAAGTGTGTTCTTAAATGTCTTCTTACGAACTTCGTAATGCTCGTAATGCTACCTGAATGGACCAGACCAGACCACTTTTAGATCTCCGCCAAGGTGAAAACGACGTATACAATAAGTTAGTGGTTATTAGTTATGATTCATTGGGGGGGGGGGAAAGTCCATTTGGTTGGAGTGCGACCTCCTAACATCTCTCCTCGTCATTCCCTGCTGCTTCAGGCAAGCAGACCTTTCTGCCTTATTCATGAACGCGTTGAAACACACGCAGTGGTGACGGTTGAGGACCGCTCCAAGGACGGTGTCAGGGGAAAACAAAGCGAGTCCATTAATGGACGCCCCCCAGCTACGCTATGGCAAGACCCCCGTTGCACACAATCCTATCCAATCCGCTTCAACTGGGTAACATGAACACAACCCTGGTTTGTAGCTCGAGATTAAAACATGATCCACATTTGGGTGGCGGCGCAGTTCTACCTCACAAGGATGAGGAACAAAGGGAATATTAATAATAAGGTTGTGTTTGTGTTGTGTTGTGTTGTGTTGTGTTTGTGTTGTGTTGTGTTTGTGTTGTGTTTGTGTTTTGTTGTGTTGTGTTGTGTTGTGTTGTGTTGTGTTGTGTTGTGTTGTGTTGTGTTGTGTTGTGTTGTGTTTGTGTTGTGTTTGTGTTGTGTTTGTTGTGTTGTCTTTTGTGATGGGGATATGGTGCAAATCTGTACATCTGTGCAGATTACATTAACATTCTTCTATGTTGTTACATCGAACCTTTTTTTATATATATTTTATTATATTCTACACGCCACAGCTGATAGTATAGGTTAGTGGAGGCTGTGATATTTAAATTGTGCGATATAGTTTGCACACATGACCCATACATGAACACATATGGACACATATGGTCTCTATGGATGCCTTACCAGACAGCATAGTCAAAACTGACATTGGAAAGGCTATGGCCCCCCCTGCCCCCACCCCCGGGGATCTCAACAGAACAGCACACACACAACACACAAGCACGCACACACACACACACACACACACACACACACACACACACACACACACACACACACACACACACACACACACACACACACGCGCGCCCTTACGGAGAGTGACAGAACGTCCATCCTGCTGACAATCTATGGAACACGTCCCATGAGCTTTGGTGATCTCACCGTCGTCTTCGCCCCTTCCACATCCAAGGTTATAGCCACTTCATCTTCATTCTTTTCACATCGACATGGAAATTACTGTCAACGGAGACGGGGTGTGTGGGGGGGTGGGGGGGGCGGGGGGGTGAGCAGCAGGAGGAGGAGGGGGAGGAGGAGCATCTGGGCACAGCTGCTTCCTGCTGTGCATCACGGCTGACATATTTAGCGGTTATATACCGCGTACATATGAACTCCCCCTGGTATATATATGACCTCAATAACCCACATCCTGAACCGCCTTTTATCCAATTATTATTGCATATTTAGCTACTTTGAAAAAATCTCTTTCTGTCGTTCTATCATTTCTATCGTTTCTTCGACTCTTTGTTCTTAGTTCGTAGATATTTATTTAGCCGTCATGTGATGCATGAGATGAATGAGATGAATGAGGAGATGCGGTGAGGTATTGAGGTAGACCGTGGACATTGGGGCTTGAACCTAGAAGGTTATAAGACAGAAGACACAGACAGACACATATAGACTGGAGACTAGGGAGATGGGCAGGCTGTCCTTATTTCCCTGAAGTCACTGCCCTCCCTGGATCAACCTGGTCGACCTCTCCTGCGGTGCCGGAGGGATTCATTTGTCTGAGATATTCGAGAAGTATTACCAGAGTGGGAAACCTGTTCATTTCAGTCGGAAATGATCATAACGATTGAATAAAGAGACACACATTTACGCGGAACGGTATTAGTTTTCCTTCGAGAGAATTGCGTGTTCCTTTGAAGCGTGCTTAAATGAAAGGCGAAACGTTGATGTGGAATGGGAATTCGTTTCCTTTCGAGAGACTTGTGTATCTGTGAAATGAACGACGGACATTTATGTGGAACGGAATTCATTTTCTCCTCGAGAATTGATGTGTTCCCACGGTAACCGGTTTACTTGGGATTGTGACACATCCAATCAATGCGTTGACAAGACTGCTGATAAGACTGGGGGGAGGAGGGGTAGGAGGAGGGGGAGGACGGTGAGGGGGTTGGGGGAGAGGGGGAGGGGGGAGGGGCTGAGGCCGCTGGAAATCGACCAATCATGCGTGTAATGAGTTCACAGCGAGAATATTAAGAATGGGCTAAAATTAGATTCCCAAAGATCAAAGTTTCCGTGTTCTGACTCCTCCTCTGGTGTGGGAGGAGCTGTGTGTGTGTGTGTGTGTGTGTGTGTGTGTGTGTGTGTGTGTGTGTGTTGTGTGTGTGTGTGTATGTGTGTGTATGTGTGTCGTATGGCCCCGCCCATTTCTAACCGCCTTTTTTTCTTGAAGGTGAGCCGCAGGTGTGTAGCAGGCTTAGCGACGCACACAGGCCCTTAGCATCCAAGCAGCGAGGAGGAAAGCCACATAGACAACCGAGGAACCCCCGACACCGGCTGCATGATGTTTCATCACGTTTGTTCACATTTCCTATTATTATAATCGTAATTGGACTGAAGTGAAACTATTCCCCCCCCCCCCCCCTATAATATCATGCAGGTGTTCAAAGTCAATTGGTTTCTATTCTCTTTGATTCTCTTTGACGAACCGTGTCGCGAACACGGCACCACCACTGACAGGCATTGCGTGCGTGTATGATAAACTGTGCTGACAATCTCTTATTACCCTGGATTTTTATTTTGGGGTTTTATGTATGTTCTTCTTTGTCTCTACAGCATGCAGCAAGTCATAAAGAGGCCTAACCCACAAAGGCCACCTCATCACCTGCTTTAGACTTTCTTCAAAATAGCAAGCAGGAGCCAGGCGGCTGGTGAAAGCTATGGATTAAGTAAGGAGATCCTATCGCTGATGGGAAACGCACAAGCCATTTCCAGGCCAGGATTAAGGATATGAAGCGTGCACGTGCACACACACACACACACACCAAGTGAATAGATGGTCGCAGATAGACATTCAAACACACCTCCCTGGGAGGCAGAGGCAGCCTTCGGAGATCTGAGTGGAAGGACTGGCTGCTCTGTCATCTGCCCGTCTTCTGAGGAGAGTTTCTGAGGAGGGTGCCCTGAGAGCTCCGTGCTGTTAATGAGCCACAACATTGCTCTCTGTGTTCCCAGGGGTTTACAGATGATCCATATGCAACGAGGCCCCATCATTTTATGCACCTACAAAATAAAAGTCGATCTTAATGCTACTCATAGGAACACAGTTGATTATAAGATCGCGTTTTCTCTATTCTTAACAGCACAAGTAACTAGAAATTAGATATGGAATTGTTGATGGTTTTACAAGCGCTTGAGCTCGATGGCAACATATATACTGTACATACGCGGATCTGCAGGGCAAGGGAATCTCATAGCGTATCCTAGTTCAAAAACCTCATGAACTCGGTGTCTGCTGTGCTCTTGGGTAGCGTGCCCTAAATATTTCATCAGGCCTCGGAGTCTACAACGATACAGTATTGATGCCTGCCAAGAGAAACCATCTCCAGCCAAGTCAAATGCTTCAAACGCCATTCTGGAGGGTCTCCCATTAACCACTCAAAGCTGCAACAACAGTCATTACCAGTCTAAAGTTCCATTAAATACGGTGACTTAAAACATATTTGTAAAACAGTTTATTTCTTCTTCTTCTTCTTCTTCTTCTTCTTCTTCTTCTTCTTCTTATATTTCTTATTGGGTAGTATACAAATACTACAATATGATATCATTTTATATAATGAATATAAACTGATCATATATATTATCTGTATACTGTAAGTGTCAATAAAATCCACACGATGTCCATTTGATGGTGTATGATTATGATGTTTATGATGTGTGTCTGCTCTTAAACCATTAAAACATGGACCCTGCTGGAATAGCTGTGGACCGGTGTTGCCCAGACTGGAGCTATGAGGACACCATGTGGACGGAACATGAATCTGTGCCGCTTCAGTCCAGTGACATTATGAATAAACACACAAGCTGCACGTTGCATCAGGAAACCTTGTGTTTGTTTAAAAAAAAGAAAGCGAACAATAAAATAGACATTGGCACTTAGTGTGTGAGCTGACTCACACACTATCAATATCAGAGAGTGTTTAATTTGGAGGAACATGCGGTTATTCTTCCATCTTTGATGCCGTTGGCCACGGATATGCAGCACAATCTCTTCTCAATCAGTAGGCCTCTCTCTCTCTGGAGTGAAGACAGCATGTGCTACCGATAGCGGCTGAGATGAGGCCTTATCCTCTCTGTAGGCCTATACCACCGTTACAGATGTTGTTCTTCTGGTTTTGCCATTCTCTGGCCCGCATGCGTCTCTCTCTCTCCCGCCGTTCCCGCATTCCTCTCCCGTGCGGTCCTTTCCACCTTCCATGTCCCCCCCCCCCCCTCCCCTCCACCACATTCTTCCCGTCCCGAGATAACTCATCCACATCATGGCCTTCAGCGGCAGGCGTGCAACAACAAACTGTGAAATAGTTTTGCGTGTTCAACAACTACCTGTTCATTTCTTTTGGAATTCCGCTGCGATTGAACTTTTAAACGAAAGCAGGTGTTTTCAAAAAATCTTTACGGCTGATGGGGTTAAAAAGAACAACTGGTAGCAAAACAGTACTGAGGCCACCTTTGCGGGAGGGCCTCCCCTGGCGTAGCCGGGCCGGATTTGCCCCGACATGCTGAGCCTTCATCGTGTCTGCGTGACAAGCCAGGACTCCATGGATCAGAGTCAAGCATTTCTTTTCCCTCGGGGGTGCCTGCCTCGGCGGTGCAGCGATTTGATTTGTTTGGAACGGTTGTGTGTGTGTGTGTGTGTGTGTGTGTGTGTGTGTGTGGTGTGTGTGTGTTGTTATGTGTGGATTACCTCACGCACCAGAAATGAGATATAAGATCTGATCTGAAGTGATTTTTTTTTTTCTTCTGAAAATCCCAGTTTTATGACAGCGAGGCGATCGAGGCCTTATGCGCCGGTTCGCGTCAGAGAGAGAGAGATGAGTTTGGGTTTCGGCATCTGGCAAATATCACAGGAAATACGCCGTGTGTCAGACAGAGAGACGAAACGGGCCACAGTCGTGACCTCGGATTGGTCTGGAAAATAAATAACTGCGCGCAGACATCGCATTTTTCTTTCAGTGTCGAAACGGCACCCTTCATAATCTTTACACACACACACTCACGAAGCCAAGACTTGTTTCCACCCCCCGTGCCCCGCGTTTAAGTATTGAATGCCGGAGCGGTTTTCTTGAGCACGCACTATCAACTGAACCTGCAACCCGGCGTGGTTTTCAACACCTCGTGACCTGCACACATGTGCCTTGTTACTGACTCCAAACCCCTGGAAGCCATTTCCAACATTATGATGTTATTAAGGCACGCTGAACCTTCTCATGCCATATACAGTATGTTCAATATGTGGTTAGATACAAACATTCAAAAATAGGGTTATAAGTTGCCACACGAAGCCTATCGTCAATAGATACTGTATTTTCTAAATGTCTTTGTATGGGGTTTGTGTGCCTTTATAGACACGACAGAGACATGAGACCGGAGAGTGGGTGGAGGACGAAGAGACGGAATAGTATTTAAGTGCAATGCATATTCCCGTACTCTCTGGATTGTTGGTTTTTGAGATGAAAAAGAAGTGCTTGAGACAAACGTGTATAAATAAAGGGAACAAAAAAACTAAAAGGCACACAATCGAACCCCAAGGCTGCTAGTATACAGGGAGTATCACACGGCTACCCTGTACTAGGTACAGATATCGGCCTGCATTTCACAGACGATTTCACAAGTTATTTGGAAATTGTATCATTTCCTCCCTCCTTTCCTCTCTCTCTCTCTCTCTCTCTCTCTCTCACGAAAGTGTTTGGGATGAAGAGGTGGAGCAGAGGGCCTGGTGTTGGCAGCGTATTCCGTAGGCCGAGGACCCCTCCTCCAGCACACTGGCACCACAGAGGGTGTGAGGAGGAGGAGGAGGAGGAGGAGGAAGAGCGAGAGCGAGAGGAAGCGGCAGGCCGTGCCAGCTGGACCGGGAACACAGTGGTATTGTGAGCTAACGGGCTGACCAGCGGACTGACGCCACGACGGCTGATTGTGTACTCATGTCCTGGACCCTCAGCCACCCACCCCCCCCGCACCCCGCCCCCCCCCCACCCTTCCCTTCCCTTCCCTTCACCGCCCCCTCTCTCCCCCCCCCCCCTCCCCCACCCATTGGGCCTCATTGATCTGCTGCTACTGCTGCTGCTGCTGCAAGTGGGTCAGGCAGGCGTCAGGAGGCAGACACACAGGGGGGGCCTCCTCACCTATAGCGTGAGCATTTCCCAAGTGATTCTGAGCTAACTGTGTGGTTGTGTCGTCAAAACCCTCATCACTCATGTCTCCCACTATACCAGGGGAGACATGACAATGGTGAAGGCGAAAAGTCTACAAGAATCATGTAATATTGTGTGCCACGTAAGGTCATTTCTGATAGAAATCTAAAAGCTGATATTTTACCTTCAATGTTCTTTATGTAAGAATCATGAATCCATTCAGGGACTACATGGAGGATTTTACAGCACAAATCACTTTAAATTGCCAGTTTATGAGCAGGTTGTGGTTGAAGTTAAAACAAGAGAGCTTCCCCGACTCTCTCTGTTGTGTAGAACAGCTTTTGGGCTGATTTCTCTTATATTTGAGTCGGGTTCGGATTTCACAGGAAAAAGGAACAAAGTGACGTGTAAGCGTGGATCATTTTAAAATATATATATTTCAAGGTTTAATTATGATTAGAACTAACATTAGTTTCTGATTTTTATTGTCTCAACCCAGGGAGCTCAGAATACACTGATTCTTACATATTGTACCTTTAAATATAGGGTTCCAGTGAACTCCACACACGGTGGTCTAATGCTCAGTGTTAAGATGCTAATAACTTGGGGTACCAGTTGATTAAATGTAGTCTTCCTGCCAGAGGGAGGCACTGTTCTCATTCTACACCTCATCTAAGATGTGAAGCATCCATTTTGCCTGCAAATGTGTCAGCTTCAGAGCTGGTTCAAAATGATGGGGTGTAGTAATTACCATATTACTGGCATGAGCAGTGAGGTGAACTGAATGTCTACGCGTCTTGTGGGCTTGAGTTATGCAAAGAAATGAGACAAGTCAGATTGGCAACAAGACGCGCTTGTGTAAAATCATGCCACTTTGAATGAAAACATTTCACATTTAAACACATGCGTACATTCTGCTAAATAGTGCTTTTAAAATGGACCTAAATAAACAAGCAAAAGCAAAGCAAAAAAAAAAAGACACCTAATGAATTTGATATATGATGGCCATGATGACATTGGAGAAAATATGCTTGTGGAATATGACTTCAGATGATTTAGTGAAACCATAACGTGGCAACGGAGCATTAACTGCACACCTGTGTATACTGGAAGGAACCGTGTGTGTGTGGTTTTGATCCCAGTCAGTCAGCGAGGGGCTGTGGTCTGTGGTTTGAAACCAGCACAGCAAGTTTTTAATTTGTCTTTCCATGAACAGCCAGACTCGCCATAGCGCCCTCATTAAGTTTCCATCAAGTGAAAAAATAACAAGCAGGTTCAAGCGTGTCGAAAAATAACGTCTTTAAAACAACCGATGTGTGGGCCTACTGTTTGCTCAAGTCAGATGTGTGAATGAAAAAGAAATAGCCCACGCAGTTATAAATTGGTCTTGGTAAATAGTTTATATGTAATTGTTTCTTGATCTTTTGCAAACAACACTGTATAGAAAACACTTATGGTAACTTTTTTTTTTTCTGCAAAACATTTAAAGCACGTCTGAGCGTTCAGACAGACAGGACACAGTCATCTACAATTTTTATAAACGCTCTCCCAGCCCCCCCACACACCCCCTCCTGGCCTTCTGGTCAGTTATAGGCCACGTATAGACACCCCCCCGCCACATGTATCCCCTCCAGACAATAACTCCCCTCACACACACACACA
>PIJE02000867.1:4409-21909 GCA_002895965.2 Coryphaenoides rupestris
ACACACACACACACACACACACACACACACACACAATAAAGAAGCAAGTCCCAAGGCCTTATGTGACAGGTTTTGGAAAAGTGTATCCACTCTAAAGCCAAGGCACTTAAAAACAAATTACAAATAGATGAAAAAAAACAAAAACATTTCAGTTCATCTAAAAATGAACTTTGCACAATGAACTGCAATAAGATAAGATGAAACTTTATTAATCCCGAAGGAAATTATTGCCATTTGATGTGTCGATCGATGTACAATATGTAAAAATGAACATGAAATGTACCCACGCTAAAACCAAAGCATTGTCACTTACAAAAGTAAAAAAATATTTCACCAACCTCCTCAAAATAAACATCATGACCCGATTTATTGACCGTTTTACGTCGGCGACTTCTCCTTATTGTTTGGGAAATATTACGCGCACCATGTGACCGCCGTAAAACTCACGATCACCAAAACGTGTCCGATTTTAATTTGAGCCAGTGGTGACGACCAATCACGTCCCCGGTCCGTAAAACGATGTGGAATTATGAGAGCGATAAGTTCAGGGCCTGGATATCACGTGGCGCCGCACTCCGCAGAATGTCGTGATGATGCGATTTCATTCTTGTTGTCAAGTGTCTTCGAGTGTCTTGAAAATGCGTGATACAAAACACATTAGTGAGTTATAAGCCGTCTTTCTGGTGTCGTTATTGTGATTCACAACCCATTATGGTCTCTTCAGACGAGCTCGGAACGCGCTCAACTCGGGAATCAGTAAATCAGATCATTGTAATTTCATTGCTGCCCAAACAATTACATCGATTTTTAAACGCAGCGGCGAGAATACAGTACGCCATCACAACGTAGAATCTGAACGCGACTCACACGTCACACAAACGATCAAGCGAGTCGCTAATCACACGTCACCGAGGTTTTCACGATAATGAGCCGCCGTCGCGATGTTGTCGTCTCGGATGTATTCGTCAACGTAGCCTAGCGTAGCGTTAGCTTGTCGACGTGTTAGCTGCTATTCGTAACCTTTAGCGTAGCGTATAGGCGTTTATGAGCTGTCGTCAGACAACGGATGGCCTTCCCCTCAAGCCGGTTCCAGGTGCGTCCCATCATTCCGGTGCGCACAAGGAGGTCCCCTCGCCACGTCTCCGAGACAGGGCTTGTCTGGCGATGCGTCACGCTGGTTTTTGTAGCGTGCGCCCGATCTATCCCCTTCTTCTTCTTCTTCTGATTTAATCTTCGGCAGGCAACCGGTCGGCCTTCTTCCACAGGTGTTATTGTTATTGGTGGTGTCTGGCCAGCGGATCTGGAGGATATTTCTTGGGCATTTATGAATGAAGGTCTGCACTTTGTTGGTTGTTGGTTGTCTCTGTGATCCTCCAAAAAGTTCTACAATAGATCCCCTTTTAAGATTAATCTTATTTTTATTCCAATCATACTACATTCAGTTATTTATTATTTATTTATTCCTTCAAATGTTTCCTTCTATCCTCTGTCATAATGCGTTATGCATTGTTGATTACATTATATCTTAAAACACGTACATTGATTTGATTGATCATATTACGTCCATTTATTTATTTATTATGCATTTATTTACTCCATCTAATTCTTCCTTCGATGCTCCGTCATCATGCATTAATCATTGTTGATTACATTGTATCTTTAAATACGTACATTGAATTCTGATTGATTGATCATATTACGTTCAGTTATTGATTTATTATGTATTGATTTACTCCTTCTAATTCTTCCTTCTATGCTCTGTCGTGATGCATTAATCATTGTCGCTTTAATTATATCTTTAAATACATTGAATCGAGTTGAAATATTCACGTTGTATTATGCAGTGGTGAATAGAGAATCGGGGTGAATGATTAATGACACAGATTCTCCCGTCGTAGCAAGCCTCCGCGCTATGGGAGTGTGGGTCTACGGGGTCTCAGTTAATGAATGGATGGATGGATGGATGGATGAGGTCTCGCTAGGGCAGTGTGGTCACAACCTTGGGGTCGGGTCTCGACTTGGCATTAGCAATAGATATTTGATGATCCATTTTAATAACCATTTTAACATTTGTTTAAAAGGTCTCTTAGATGTCCTGTTTATTCACATTGACTGCCCTAATGATTGCCCCAACCAAGCTAGTGAGTAGCAGAGCGATTATGTTCACCCGGGAATTTGATATTACATAATTTGGCGTCGGCACACAATTAGTGTGGAAGCAGATGCACAAAAGCTGCGGTCAGTTGGGGTCGCAAACATTTTGAGAACTAGAAACGGGGTCACGGGGCACACAAAAAGGTTCTGAACCCACTACATTACGATCGAGAACTTAATATCGTCCAGCCATAATGAAGTATTAAACTGTGTGTGTGTGTGTGTGTGTGTGTGTACATTGATTTTAATTTTTATTGACTCGTGACCCCACAAAGACCCCAGTTGATAAATAAATAATATATATAATAAAATATATATAATAATACAACACAGTGCTCATCTATTTTATTTAATTAATTAAATTTAATTATCATGTGGATCCCGTGGATTGGGATGACATTTCGGTGTGATTAACTGATGGAGGGATTGTACCATATTGGCCTGACCTCCGACAAAAGGTTCCCTGAGTCATCAAACACTAAATTAGTCCCTCAAACTTTAAATTAGTGACTGCCTTCCACAAGTATCCGCCGAGCAACTGAAATTTATGTGTTCTTAATGGAGCGCCGTTATTGTGATTCACAACCCGCTATGGACTCTTTCGACGAGCTCGGTACCCGCTCAACTCGGAAAATCAGTTAATCAGTTCATTCTACGGGGTAATTCTCCCTTTTTAAACTTCGTTTCATTGCTGACCAAACAATTACGCCATTTTTAAACGCAGCGCCGACAATAAAGTCTGCCATCGTAGCGTTTATCTGAACTCGACTCACACATCACGGTGATGATCCGTCATCTCGATTGTTGTTGTCTTGGATGCATTTGTAAACATAGCCATAGTGTAGTAGTAGCTTATAGACGTTTTAGCTGCTATCCGCAACCTTCAGCGTGCATATAGGCAGTTTATGAGCCGTCGTCAAACAATGGATGGATGAATGGACGGATGAATTCACAGTAAAAAAAATAAATTACGATGAGAAGATATGCCCGTAAAATGATAAAATATGAGGTTTGAAACCCTCAGCAAGAAAGGAAAGCTAGTTCAGTCCAATACCATGCACGGATTTAGTCCGAGGACATTGGAACTATGCTTAGACTGTTATTTTGAATTCATTGACATTGTGATATTCATCGAGTGTGTGTAAAATGACCCAGAACTATCGTGACACATAATATATGTTTCAATATCGCCCACCAGCCCAAATCGATAGAAAGGTAGAGAAGGGTAGCTAAAGTTAAAACAGTGCAGCCATTTTGTTTTTCGGTCGGCTATCTGCTCGATGGTTGCATC
The DNA here is from genome assembly GCA_002895965.2 of Coryphaenoides rupestris. Classification (NCBI taxonomy): domain Eukaryota; kingdom Metazoa; phylum Chordata; class Actinopteri; order Gadiformes; family Macrouridae; genus Coryphaenoides; species Coryphaenoides rupestris. The sequence goes on from PIJE02000867.1 coordinate 7,855, forward strand.
CGGTATCATCCGATGCTCGTGCGAAAGGACTCCATCCCCAGCTAAGGCGAGTATATCCCTGGGTCGGGGGGGGCGTAGAGGGGAGAACAGAGGGAGAGAGAGAGAGAGAGAGAGGAGAGAGAGAGAGAGAGAGAGAGAGAGAGAGAGAGAGAGAGAGAGAGAGAAAAGATCCTGTAATTCTGTGTGTGGGCAGACGCCCGGATGAAAACACACACAGGAGGCTGCGCTTTGGAAGGGAAATACAAGAAGAAAAAAAGATTCAAGGCAATTTAATTCAGCGGTGTGGCCCCACCGGTTCTCACAGAACGGCACCCAGAGAATGATCACGCTCTGTTAGAGAACGACACACACACACACACACACACACACACACACCACACACATACACACCACACACACCACACACACACACACACACACACACACATACACACCACACACACACACACACACACACACACACACACACACACACACACACACGTAATGATGTACCCACACACACACACTCACACAAACACACACACACACACAGAGTCACGCAGAGACATTTATGCAAGTCGCACACATACAGTCACATGAGTCACATAGACACAAACACACACACACACACACCACATGCACACAACACACACACACACACACACACACATAATGAGACATCACAACACACACAAACACACACACACAATACACACACACAACACACAATACACACACACACAACACACACACACAATACACACACACAACACACAATACACACATACACACCGTACAAGGTTAGAGAGGCCTTTCACCCATGTTCTGAACAAGATCCAATCAACATTTAGCCTTCACTCTGACACTTCCTTTTACACACACTTGCACACACATGCACACACACACAGACACACACACAAACGCACACACGCACACGCACACACAAACACACAAACTCATTGGGTGGCAGAAGAGGAAAATGTGGAGCCGGAAAATGTTTCACATCTCCTCAGTTATTGGTGATAGATTTAGAATTTTCTTTTTGAAAGAATCTAATAGAAACATCTGACACAGCAGTTGGATCCGTTTCATAACATACAGAGAAAATTGAAAATGCACGAAGCCAAGTCTGAGAGAGAGAGAGAGAGAGAGAGAGAGAGAGAGAGAGAGAGAGAGAGAGAGAGGGGGGTAGAGAGTCACAGAGAGAGGGAGTCGGGTAGTGACCAAGAGAGGGAGAGTCACAGGACAGGAAGGGAGACAAAGAGAGAGGGAGAAAGACTCAGAGAGATGGAGTCAGAGAAAAGGGGAGAGACAGACAGTGAGAGATGTAGAGACCCAGAGAGAAAGAGAGGGGGGGGAGTCACAGAGAGAGAAAGAGAGGCGGGAGAGAGAGAGAGAGAGAGAGAGAGAGAGAGAGAGAGAGACAGAGAGAGAGAGAGAGAGAGAGAGAGAGAGAGAGAGAGAGACAGAGAGAGAGAGAGTCAGACAGAGAGAGAGAGGCAAACGGGATTGGAGAGTGTGTGGAATTCACCTTGGCTCTTATCAGCACCCCTGTCAGCTACCACATCCCCTTCCCCTCGACTGACAGCATCGTCGCTGTGCATGCCAAGACCTGGCAACACAGCCCGCAGAATTGACGAGGGTTAGGCGGCGGTGGGGGGTTGCATATATAATCCATATCTTCCATGGGCACACACGGTCGTGAGTAACAGGGCAGAAAGAAAGTGAAACACGGAAGAGAGACACGGAAGTTTAGAAGTTGTTCAACGCACACCCGGCTGAACACGTTCATTCGTTATTATTCCAGTTCGCAGCGAACGTGTACGTTCAAACCCACAACGCATTGTCGCTTGTTATCCCCCCCCCCAGCCCCAGTTTGCAAGCGGACCAGAGTTTGAATGAACACACACACACACACCACCCACACACACAGTAAGGGAACTGGCTGTGTGTGTGTGTGTGTGTGTGTGAGAGAGGGCATTCACGTCACGACTGCTGCAATTAAGTAGTCGTCAAATTCTTCCAAAAAGTGGTCGTTGTCAATACATTTTTTCATTCAGTAATATTCATGGCTCTCCAGTAACGAGCCCTCGTCCGGCAAATCATAAACGATGACAAAAATATTTTAATTGAAAATTGGTTTGTAGTCACTTTTCCGACATCTTACAAGTACATTATACGGTTGATGTGTGTTTTGGTCAAAGTTTTGGTGCAGAAAATATCATTAAATAGTCAATTGACACAAGTCTGTCAAGTCTTATTTTTTTTCACTAAATGTTTCTTAGATTGATTGTTATTCTATGAGGCGTATACACTGTATATTTATCATTTTATTGCTTTTATTCTTATGGTGATATTTTGAGCAACCTCTGGAACAAGAATTTCCTTTGGGATAAATACATTTCTATCTCATCTCATCTTATCTTAAGTCATGCACTGTTGCTGAGCGGTTGTATACAAGAGGTTTGTTGTTGCCGTTTAGTTGCAGAGAGTTTACTAGAGTTTACTGGAGTTTACTAGAGTTCCTGATGAGCTCGACACGCTTTACAACAAAGACTGGCCGCCAGGAACATCCTCACACTGAAAGTGACATTTATAGCTCTGCTGTGATCGCCTATTAATACGAAAAACACACGTCTCAATAGCAGCAGCTCATGCAGATTGAATGTTATATGATATTGGATATTTAACAGATATCCACGCTCTGAATTAGCAATGTGACAGTGTCTACTCAACTATAGACTTAGTTTTTGCACATTAAAAGCACAATTCGGCTGTTGATAATTCAAAAGTACATTTTACAAGCTCTTATGTATATACTTGACTGCAACATTGCAGTTTTGTTTCCACACTTCTATGTTGTAGAATATCTGCTATTGTACAGACATTTGTTCTGTTTTTGTTTTTATTTACCACTTGCTTTGGCAATGTAAACGTATGTTTCCTGTGCCAATAAAGCTCTGCTGAATTTAATTTAATTTAACTAACAATGCATCACCTGTATGAGTCCTGTGTGTGCGTTCTGTTTATTTAACATGACATAATAAACCAACATCAGCCATCAGAAGGACATCTTCCGAAGCTCTGAACACCGCATGGCCCTAAAAAGCACTGATGAACGATTAGTCTGCAACCAACCATTCTGTGAAACCTGTAGTGCACGTGCATGTGCGTGCACGTGCACGTGTGTGTGTGTGCGTGCACGTATGCGTGCACATGTGCGTGCGTGTGTGCGTGCACGTGCGTGTGTGTGTGTGTGCACGTGGCAAATCAGCTGCCATCCCATGTGTGGGGAATGCATCCTGGCTCCTGGTCACCCCCCCCCAGCCCCCCAGCCCCCCAGCCCCCGGAGTCACAAGATGCCTAAATATAGCGTCTCTCCAGCACGTCTTCAATAGGCCCGTGTGGTAGGTGGGCGTCTGCGTACGGGGGAGAGAGAGAGACAGAACAACGAGAGGTATGCCTGACAGCTCGTCGGAAGAGAGAGAATGCGTTGGAGGATGAACGGGGTGGGAGGAAGGAAGGGGAGGAAGGGGGGAGGAGGGGAGGAAGGGAGAGCGGAAATGGCGCTCTAAACTAGTAACATAACTGTGCTTATCGGACATGCTGAATGGTAATGGATCCGCCTGCTCAGTGGCTTTAAGAGGCGGTCGGAGACCTCCAGGGACCACCTGCCCTCCCTCCCCACCTCCCCACACCCTCCCCTGGCATTCCTGTGGCTTTTCCCATCCCCGGAGAAGGGGGGAGAGAGAGGAGAGAGGGGGGAGGGGAGAGGGGTGGAGGCGGGAGAGGCAGCTGCTCATCACAGGGATGTCTGGGATGGCATCAGTAACCCCCCTGGCTAGCGTCAGGTGTCACGCGCGCGCCTCTTGTAGCGGCCGGTGGGGGTGGTGGTGGTGGGTTAGAGAGGAAGTGGGCCGTCCCACTACTAAGCCCCGCTGGCATGCACACCCCGCCGCTCAGATCTCAGCGCCGGTGTCTCACCCCCGTCACCCGCCCTCCTCACCCACACCCTCCTCGCCACACACTCAAAATAACAGCAGGGTCGCCCCACACACCCCACCACCACCACCGCCATCCCAGCCATACATGCATCGTTTCCATGACGCCAGTGAAAAAAAGAGAGAGCCCGATCTCGCCGCAGCAGCAGCAGCAGCATCATTACAGCCGGCAGAGGGCCGACTCCTCTCCCAGCCTCACTGGCATGCTCGTGTCGGCCACGCCCCCGTCGCCCCTGACCCCGCCTCCTCCCGCCCTCACCACGACACCCAGCGCCCCGCCCCCTCCCTACCGCCCCCCCTCCCACTTCCCCTTCCCGCCGGACAGCGGCTTCCTGTCGCTGACGCGCACTTCCTCCGTTGCCGCCGCGACGGGCTCTGACTCGCCCAAGCCCACCTCACTGCACCGCTCGGCGGCGGGGGGGGCGGACCCCCTGGGGAAGCCGCCGCCCTACTCGCCGGGGAAGGGTGGGGGGAGGGCGGAGCCTCGGCGCGCCCACTCGTGCTCCTCCTCCCCCCTGCTGTTCAACCCGGCCAATGGGAGGCCTCTGACCAGCCCGCTGGACGAGCTCAACACGCTGTTCAGCTCCAGGAGACACCTGCTCAGGAAGTCCGGACGCAAGGTGGCCAGGGAGGGAGGTGGGTGGGGCGCAGACACACACACACACACACACACACACACACACACAGACACACACACACACACACACACACACGCACACACGCACACACACACACACACACACAGACAGCACGCACATACACACACACACACACACACACACACACACACACACACACACACACACACACACACACACACACACACCAACACCAACACACAGCACACAACACACACTCATACACAGACACACACAACACACACCAACACACACACACACACACACACACAATATGCATACTCCACACACACACACACACACACACACACAACACATACACGCACACCACACATGCACACTCATACACAACACAACACACACACACACACACACACACATACACACACACACTCTAATATGCATACACACACACACACACACACAATGCATACTCCACACACACACACACACACACACACACACACACACACAGACAGACACAAACTCACGCACACTAATATGCACACACTCATACACAGACACACACACACTCAACAGCATACTCACACACACAGACACATGCATGCCCACACACACACACACATGCACATGCACTCATACACACACAAACACACACACACACTCTAATATGCATACTCTCACACACACACACACACCACACACACACACACACACAACACAGACACACACACACCACACAACAGCACAGACAGACACACACACACAGCGACACAACACACACAACACCCCAGCAAACACACTCAGACACACACACACACACACACACACACACAAACTACTTTAAAATACTTTCCTGCTCTTTACACTTTCGTGGGCATTCTTCGTCACGCCCCCTTACCTCTGGACACACGAAAGGGGTTGTTGTTATGTGTGTGTGTATGTGTGTGTGTGGGGGGAGGGGGGTGTGAGTGTGTGTGTCTGCATTGTCATGCATATGTGTGTGTGTGTGTTGTGTGTGTGTGTGTGTGTAGTGTGTGTATGTGTGTGTGTGTGTGTGTGTGTGTGTGTGTGTGTGGGTGTGTGTGTGTGTGTGTGTGTGTGTGTGTGTCTGTGGAACGTGTGTGTGTGTGTGTGGGCCCCTACATGTGTGAGCCAGTGTGATTAGGTCATGATCAAACTATCAGCCAGCTGTGTGCGTTTGATTTATTGACCCCTGGGTGATTACCTCCTGGAGGGGAGGGGTAGAGAGAGCTGCAGGTAAGTAATAACCTGTGTGTGTGTGTGTGTGTGTGTCCGTGTGTATATATATGCGCGTGTTAGAGTGAATGTGTGTGTGTGTGTGTGTGTGTGCATGCTAGAGTGTGTGTGATCATGTGTGTGCACAAACATACACGCACGCACACACACACACACGTGAGGGTCGTCTACGAGGTAGAAAGGTTCAATAGCCCAGCAGTGCCTGCTCTCCATTCCTACACCCCAACACACACACACACACACACACACACACACACACACACACACACACACACACACACATACACACACACATCACACACACAGACAGGCATGTGTTCTATAAACGTGCGTGTGTGTGTTGTGTGTGTGTGTGTGTGTGTGTGTGTGTGTGTGTGTGTGTGTGTGTGTGTGTGTGTGTGTGTGTGTGTGTGTGTGTGTGTGTGTGTGTGTGTGTGTGTGTGTGTGTGCGTGTGTGTGTGCGTGTGTGTGTGTGCGCGCGCACTGTTGACGATGGGGGTCCGGGGTCCGGGTTGTGCTACATTTTAAGCACACGCAGAGCATGGCCCTCGACGTTGAGACGAGCTAACCTTTAGTAGAAGCAGGCCGTGTATTCATCACACCTGGAGGCCAGCCTTGCTAGCCCCCCACGTCTTCATCAAGGCTCTGGGGAGTGTGTGTTGTGTTGTTTTGTCTCGTTCATTTCCACCAACTAGGTATTGTTGTTTATTGTTATTTAACTTATACTTCACCAGGAGTGTACAGTGCATAACAAAATCTACTTTGCAGGCAGCAAGTCATTTCATTCGTAAGTAAACAGTTTACCTGTTTGGTTTCCGACAGGTAAACAAGAAACAACAAAATACAAACGAGAATATCGGCATCATTAAAACTAAAACACAAGAGGGAAGTCACGTTTAAAATCAGAAATCAGAAATCAGAAACAGCTTTTCTGGCAAAACTGTAAACATACAGTATATATCACAAATATGTATAAAATAAGCAATAAAAAGGTGAGCGCAGGTAGGAGGGCGGGGCAGGTAGGGGGCGGGGCAGGTAGGAGGGCGGGGCAGGTAGGGGGCGGCAGGTAGGGGGCGGGGCAGGTAGGGGCGGGGCAGGTAGGGGGCGGGGCAGGTAGAGGGGTGGGGCTGGTGGGAGGCAGCCTGCGTGTGTTCTTGCTGCGTGGCGGTGGACGTACGCAGCACCGCGGCTCAATAATGCATGAAGAGAGAGAGAGAGAGATGACGAGGAGGAGGAGGAGGAAGCCGCTGAAATATTCAAGAGCTCGGCCGTGTTCGGCAACAACAAGAACCGGGCGGTCAGTCTGTCTGTCTGTTGGTCAGTCAGTCTGTTGGTCAGTCTGTCTGTCGGTCACTCAGTCTGGTCAGTCTGTCTGTCGGTCAGTCAGTCTGTCAGTCAGTCTGTTGGTCAGTCAGTCTGTCTGTCGTCAGTCAGTCTGTTGGTCAGTCTGTCTGTCGTCAGTCTGGTCAGTCAGTCTGTCGGTCAGTCTGTCGTCAGTCTGTTGGTCAGTCTGTCGGTCACTCAGTCTGTGTCAGTCTGTCGGTAAGTCTGTCTGTCTGTTGGTCAGTCAGTCTGTTGGTCAGTCTGGCTGTCTGTCGGTCAGTCTGTTGGTCAGTCTGTCTGTCACTCTGTCAGTCAGTCTGTTGGTCACTCAGTCTGTGTCTGTCTGTCGGTCAATCTGTCTGTCTGGCGGTCAGTCAGTCTGTTGGTCAGTCAGTCTGTCAGTCGGTCAGTCTGTCGGTCAGTCAGTCTGTTGGTCAGTCTCTGTTGGTCAGTCTGCTGTCTGTCGGTCAGTCTGTCTGTCAGTCTGTCAGTCAGTCTGTTGTCAGTCAGTCTGTCGGTCAGTCAGTCTGTCTGTCGGTCAGTCTGTCTGTCGGTCAGTCAGTCTGTTGGTCAGTCAGACTGTTGGTCAGTCTGTTGGTCAGTCTGTTGGTCAGTCTGTCTGGGTCTGTCAGTCTGTTGGTCAGTCTGTCGGTCAGTCTGTCTGTCTGTCACTCAGTCTGTCTGTTGTCACTCTGTCTGTCGGTCGGTCTGTCTGTCTGTCGGTTCTCGCGCGTGACTCCTGACCGTGCACAGGTTTAGCCACTGGCGGGTTTAGGGACGTATTGGGTCAGTGTGTTCTCGCAGCCCTCCGAGGGGATTCCTAACGAGGGGGTAGGGGGTTAGGGTGGTAGGGGTGGGGGTGGTGGTGGTGGTCAGGTGGGGGGGGGGGGGGGTGGTGGCGATGGCGCACGGTAAACGGAGATGCTTGTGTCATCCCTCTATAACGGGGGGAGGGGGGTAGGGAGGTTAAGGGGTGATGGGACCACCAGCTCCTTATAAGCTAGGGTGCGAGGGTGCTAGGGGGGGTGCCGCGGCGGTGTCGTTGTCGTTCCCCGTTGCTGACGCACGAACGGGGAACGCACACGGGTCGGTGGTCCTGCCCCCCCCCCCCCACACCCCCTAACAGTGTGAGCCCCCGCCGCCCCCCCCCCCCCCCCCCCCCCCCCAGACTCTAACTGGGCCAGGTGAGGCCATTTAAGTCAGCCACCAAACACACACACTCCCACAACATCTATTCCCCTACATGTCGATTTGTTCTATGTTACAAGTGAGGACATGACAGGAAGTGTAAGACTTAGTGACATCTACCCCCAACCCCCTCCCCAGGGTCGTGGAGAAGGCCGGTAAAGCCCACGACGGTGGCGGGGGGGGAGGCCGCCTCATCCGCCACTTCCGCTCCAGCTCGGTGCCCACCCCCCTGGCCATGGAGAACATGGTCCGATCCGCTGGCATTATGCCCGTCAAGTCGGCCCTGCAGAAAGTGGCGCACCACAACGCCGCCACCACGGCCATCAACGGCACCACCGACGACGGGGCAGCAGGCGGGGGCGGGGCGGGCCTGGCCTCGCCCCGGAAGCAGCCTCCGCCCAAGCCCAAGCGGGACCCCAACACCCGGCTGAGTGCCTCCTACGAGGTGGTCAGCGCCGGCCTCGCCACCCTGGTTCCCAGAGAGATCCCCACCACCCCGGAGGCGGTCCTCTCCCCCGCGGGGGGCCCGGGGGGTGCGGGGAGCCCACCCAAGACCCAGCTGTCTCCCACGGACCCTGCAGGTAATGTACCGTAGCCCCTTGAGGCTGTGATGAAGGGCGGTACAAATAGCTCTTCATCACGTACTTCACATTCTGTACAAATACAGCAATACTAATACAATAGATCGGACTCTTTAGGTACACTACTACTGCTATACTACTATAGTATAGTATACTACTACTCTCTCTCTCCCTCCCTGTCCCTCTTTTGGCCCCCTCTCTCTCTCTCCCTCTACTTTCTCTTCTCTCTCTCTCTCTCTTCTCCCTCTCTTCTCTCTCCCTCTCTCTCTCCCTCTCTTCCCTCTCCTCTCTTCCTCCTCCCTTCTCTCTCTCTTCTCCCTTCTTTCTCTTTCTCCCTCTTTCTCCCTCTCTCTCTCTCCTCTCTCCCTCTTTTGCCCCCCCTCTCTCTCTCTCCCTTTCTATTTATCTTTCTCTCTCTTTCTCCCTCTCTTTCTCTCTCCCTCCCTCTCTCTTTCCCTCTCTCCCCCTCTCTTAGGCTTTTCACACTTGAATATGTTAACCCAGGGTTAACTTTAACCCTGGGTTAGTTTATCTCACGTTTCACACTAGTTTTCTTTAACCCTGGGTTAACAATTGACCCCGGGTATTCAGTGTTTCACACTGTAAGCTTGTAGACCCGGGTTAACGTTCTCATTTGAATATTTACTGGGTTCTCGAACATGATTGGACCGGCCCAGCACTTGACCTTTGTTTACGTTTTAGCCGGCTTAAATGGCGCCACCAAGCAGCTGTGATGGCGACACTAATTAAACACACAAAAAAAGAGCGAGAGAGCGACGAGAGAGAATAACAATTAAACTGGAGAAGAGAAGAGTATATGAGGAGGTTTTCGATTTACAGAGAAATTAATGTTCAAGATCGCCTTCACAGATGCGCGTGCGATTAATATGTAAATGAGGTGAGGTTGCGGTCTGTGATTAGATGGATAGTCTTGATATCGCTGTTACCTTCTAACCCCACAATCATTTCACACTATTGTTCTTGGCACCGCAATTGCGGTGCTAACCCTGCTTCGTAGCAGGGTTAGTTAACCCGGGTTAAAAGCGGTGCTAACCCACTTTCAAAAATGCAAGTGTGAAACACTGCTTAACCCGGGTTAAATGCGTCCTCAACCCAGGATTATGTGTAGTGTGAAAAGCATATCTCTCTCCTCTCTCTCTCTCTCTACATCATCTCTTACTTCCTTTACTTCCAACCCTGAAGGATAAATAGCGATGCAACATCTTTGTGTATCTAATTCAACTTTAACGTGTTCAGTGGACGTACGTATCTCTCCTTCTCTCTCTCCTCTCTCTCTCCTTCTCTCTCTCTCTCTCTCTCTCTCTCTCTCTCTCTCTCTCTCTCTCTCTCTCTCTCTCTCTCTCTCTCTCATGGACGATGCATGTATGGCTGGGATGGCGGTGGTGGTGGTGGGGTGTGTGGGGCGACCCTGCTGTTATTTTGAGTGTGTGGCGAGGAGGGTGTGGGTGAGGAGGGCGGGTGACGGGGGTGAGACACCGGCGCTGAGATCTGAGCGGCGGGGTGTGCATGCCAGCGGGGCTTAGTAGTGGGACGGCCCACTTCCTCTCTAACCCACCACCACCACCCCCACCGGCCGCTACAAGAGGCGCGCGCGTGACACCTGACGCTAGCCAGGGGGGTTACTGATGCCATCCCAGACATCCCTGTGATGAGCAGCTGCCTCTCCCGCCTCCACCCCTCTCCCCTCCCCCCTCTCTCCTCTCTCCTCCCCCCTTCTCCGGGGATGGGAAAAGCCACAGGAATGCCAGGGGAGGGTGTGGGGAGGTGGGGAGGGAGGGCAGGTGGTCCCTGGAGGTCTCCGACCGCCTCTTAAAGCCACTGAGCAGGCGGATCCATTACCATTCAGCATGTCCGATAAGCACAGTTATGTTACTAGTTTAGAGCGCCATTTCCGCTCTCCCTTCCTCCCCTCCTCCCCCCTTCCTCCCCTTCCTTCCTCCCACCCCGTTCATCCTCCAACGCATTCTCTCTCTTCCGACGAGCTGTCAGGCATACCTCTCGTTGTTCTGTCTCTCTCTCTCCCCCGTACGCAGACGCCCACCTACCACACGGGCCTATTGAAGACGTGCTGGAGAGACGCTATATTTAGGCATCTTGTGACTCCGGGGGGGGCTGGGGGGCGGGGGGGGTGACCAGGAGCCAGGATGCATTCCCCACACATGGGATGGCAGCTGATTTGCCACGTGCACACACACACACACGCACGTGCACGCACACACGCACGCACATGTGCACGCATACGTGCACGCACACACACACACGTGCACGTGCACGCACATGCACGTGCACTACAGGTTTCACAGAATGGTTGGTTGCAGACTAATCGTTCATCAGTGCTTTTTAGGGCCATGCGGTGTTCAGAGCTTCGGAAGATGTCCTTCTGATGGCTGATGTTGGTTTATTATGTCATGTTAAATAAACAGAACGCACACACAGGACTCATACAGGTGATGCATTGTTAGTTAAATTAAATTAAATTCAGCAGAGCTTTATTGGCACAGGAAACATACGTTTACATTGCCAAAGCAAGTGGTAAATAAAAACAAAAACAGAACAAATGTCTGTACAATAGCAGATATTCTACAACATAGAAGTGTGGAAACAAAACTGCAATGTTGCAGTCAAGTATATACATAAGAGCTTGTAAAATGTACTTTTGAATTATCAACAGCCGAATTGTGCTTTTAATGTGCAAAAACTAAGTCTATAGTTGAGTAGACACTGTCACATTGCTAATTCAGAGCGTGGATATCTGTTAAATATCCAATATCATATAACATTCAATCTGCATGAGCTGCTGCTATTGAGACGTGTGTTTTTCGTATTAATAGGCGATCACAGCAGAGCTATAAATGTCACTTTCAGTGTGAGGATGTTCCTGGCGGCCAGTCTTTGTTGTAAAGCGTGTCGAGCTCATCAGGAACTCTAGTAAACTCCAGTAAACTCTAGTAAACTCTCTGCAACTAAACGGCAACAACAAACCTCTTGTATACAACCGCTCAGCAACAGTGCATGACTTAAGATAAGATGAGATGAGATAGAAATGTATTTATCCCAAAGGAAATTCTTGTTCCAGAGGTTGCTCAAAATATCACCATAAGAATAAAAGCAATAAAATGATAAATATACAGTGTATACGCCTCATAGAATAACAATCAATCTAAGAAACATTTAGTGAAAAAAAATAAGACTTGACAGACTTGTGTCAATTGACTATTTAATGATATTTTCTGCACCAAAACTTTGACCAAAACACACATCAACCGTATAATGTACTTGTAAGATGTCGGAAAAGTGACTACAAACCAATTTTCAATTAAAATATTTTTGTCATCGTTTATGATTTGCCGGACGAGGGCTCGTTACTGGAGAGCCATGAATATTACTGAATGAAAAAATGTATTGACAACGACCACTTTTTGGAAGAATTTGACGACTACTTAATTGCAGCAGTCGTGACGTGAATGCCCTCTACACACACACACACACACACACACACACACACACACACACACACACACACACACACACATCCAAGTGTACAAGCACATGTCCTTAAAGCATGTGGGCTCATAAACCGGGTCATATTGCGTCCCGGAGCCATGTTAGCCTTGGGGCGGGGGTGGGGGGAGGGGGAGTGTGTGTGTGTGTGTGTGTGTGTGTGTGTGTGTGTGTGTGTTTGTGTCCATGGGGTGTGTGTGGGTGTGGGGGGTGTGGGGGGGGGTGTCAGGTGGTGACACAACCCTGGTGGCAAAAGCCCCGCCCGCACAGCGACGACTACACGGCCATGAGAAAGGTGCCACCGCCCAAGCCCAAGCGCAGCCCCAACACCAAGCTGTCGGGCTCCTACGAGGAAATCAACGCTGCCGCCGGGAGCCTCCAGTCCCTGCGCCCCTCCATCGCCGCCACCGCCGAGCTAAAGCTGGCGCTGCTGTCCTCCCGGGTCCCAGGCCTGGGGGGCGGCGGGGGGCTCCTCATGCAGAGGGCCGCCTCGGTGGACGCCCCTGGGGGTCTGGGCGGGGGCCCGCTGAGCCTGTACCCCCGCGACGAGGAGGACATCTACATCGAGATGGTGGGTGCCCACCAGCAGACACAGCAGCGTGCACGCAGCCTCCAGGAGCCCCCCGACAGCCCAGAGCTGGAGGAGGCCGAGGCCGTCTACGAGGAGATGACCTACCTCCCCTCCGACGACATGGCCACCGCCGCCACCGTCCTGTCCAAGGCGGCGCGGCTGGAAGCCCTGCAGGCGCTGAGTCTGGTGGGCTTCGGGGTGGCTCCGTCTCCATTGGGCGAGGCCAAGCGGGCAGGGATGGGGGTGGACGCCGCCTCCCACCACTCCCAGAGTGCCCAGCAAGGGAATGATGGCGGCTGTGAGATCCCCGCCCCCTTCCCCAACCTGCTGCCCCACCGGCCGCCGCTGCTGGTGTTCCCGCCCTCGCCGGTCACATGCTCGCCGGCGTCCGACGAGTCGCCGCTGACGCCGCTGGAGGTGAAGAAGCTGCCCGTGTTCGAGACCAACCTCAACTACGCGGCGGCGGCAGCAGCAGGGGCTGGGCCAGCCGGGGGGGCGGGGCCCGGGGAGAGCCCGATCTCGCCGCAGCAGCAGCAGCAGCATCATTACAGCCGGCAGAGGGCCGACTCCTCTCCCAGCCTCACTGGCATGCTCGTGTCGGCCACGCCCCCGTCGCCCCTGACCCCGCCTCCTCCCGCCCTCACCACGACACCCAGCGCCCCGCCCCCTCCCTACCGCCCCCCCTCCCACTTCCCCTTCCCGCCGGACAGCGGCTTCCTGTCGCTGACGCGCACTTCCTCCGTTGCCGCCGCGACGGGCTCTGACTCGCCCAAGCCCACCTCACTGCACCGCTCGGCCGCGGTGGGGGCGGGGGCCGATAGGGCGGACCCCCTGGGGAAGCCGCCACCCTACTTGCCGGGGAAGGGAGGGGGGAGGGCGGAGCCTCGGCGTGCCCACTCCTGCTCCTCCTCCCCGCTGCTGTTCAACCCGGCCAATGGGAGGCCTCTGACCAGCCCGCTGGACGAGCTCAACACGCTGTTCAGCTCCAGGAGACACCTGCTCAGGAAGTCCGGACGCAAGGTGGCCAG